>CATNEM010000168.1:57500-454678 GCA_950096795.1 Macrostomum cliftonense
GCGCAGGCTTCCACGTGGTGAAATATCAATGGATGACCGCCGATAGACATCAAAGGCACCGGCTGATCTAGAGACAATGGCCGAAATCTTGTGCCCTTTGAAGGGCCGCCAAGTAGGATGACGGCTTTGCAAGTGGCATCCGGAGTTGTTTCGCAAGCTGGCATGCTGAGGCGGCTGCAAATTTATTTCATGTAATTCGAAAGTATTAAGCAGATAGGGGACAATTAATGTCGAAATTAAAAATTTTTATAGTGATTAGGGTGCATGATCCTAATCTGGAGAAACCGGTGATCTTAAGCTGAGCTTAGGGTGATCCTAATCTGGAGAAACCGGTGATCTTAAGCTGAGCTTAGGGTTATCCTAACCTGGAGAAACCGGTGATCTTAAGCTGAGCTTAGGGTGATCCTAATCTGGAGAAACCGGTGATCTTAAGCTGAGCTTAGGGTGATCCTAATCTGGAGAAACCGGTGATCTTAAGCTGAGCTTAGGGTGATCCTAATCTGGAGAAACCGGTGATCTTAAGCTGAGCTTAGGGTGATCCTAATCTGGAGAAACCGGTGATCTTAAGCTGAGCTTAGGGTGATCCTAATCTGGAGAAACCGGTGATCTTAAGCTGAGCTTAGGCTGATCCTAATCTGGAGAAACCGGTGATCTTAAGCTGAGCTTAGGGTGATCCTAATCTGGATGAACGGCTGATTTAAGATAGTGCATAGAAGTCATAGGACAAGCTACTTATTTTAATTTATGCAGAAACTATGTAAGCAATGTAAAATAAGTTAATTCGATAACGACGATAAGTTAAATATAAGAAAAAGAAATACTCTATTGTTGCAAGCGTCAAATAATATATATTTTTATGCATAACTTTACACAAGGACTATGCAGGCAATCATTCACCAATTTAGAGCAGACAGGGATAGTGACTTGAGGCGAAGAAGATTAAGTGGGACCAAGGACATAATACAATATCATAAAGTTAAAAAAATCCCCAAATAGTATTTATAAGCTGTTAATAACACTTAAAGAAGTAAAGGAAAGCAAAACACCAAAATTGTTTACTTAACTTGTCACACGAATAATAAATAAGCTTTACCAGTGCTAAACAATACCTTAAAAGCAGAAATTACAAGAAATAAATTGACAATTATTTTCGCCAGCTTCAACTGCAAAATTTTGATTTTTGATTTAAACTAGGTTTATGATGATTTTAATCAAGATGTAGGGGTGTCCTTAATCTAGGGTTTACGTAGCACTGAGGAAAACCCAAAGGTAATTTTAAACAAACCGAAAAGTGCAATACTCAGCAATAACTGTTCTAATGACGCCGAAGATATTCAAAAAACGACAAGGACTCATTCTGCAAAAGATCAAGCTGGCCTCTGCTTGGCGGCAGCGGCGGAGCTCGAGCCCGCCTTTTTAATGTGATGAAAATTAGGCAGAATTTTAGCTAGAAAGTCCAATTGCAGCGTCTGAGCTGGCGGCTTCTCGCTAACAACTTTGCGATGACAGGCGGATCCGTACACAACGCAGTTGTCGGGCAGCACTTCCCGACCAGTGACGCTGCACATGGCGCCAATAGTGCAGCCGTTGCTAATAATAGTATCACGCGACACGAAGCTGCGCGCCTCGAATACATTGAAATCGCCAACTTTGACCGCCTCGCAGCGCGAGCCAACTTCGAAAATGTTCTGCGACCCGATGATCATCACCTTCTCATTGGGATTAGTCTCGTCCGGCCTATTGTGAATGACGGCCACCTCTTCGATTAGATTGCCGTCCCCGATAATAATTGGGCCGGCCTCGGCCAGAATGCGCGCCTTCGGATGGATGACGGTGCGCTGGCCAATGGTGATGTCGCCACGGAGTTCGCACTCGCTGCACACAACAGCGCCAGGCGCTATTTTGATGCTGCTGCGCGACATTTATTGCTACGGCTGGAGAGCAGCAGGCGGACTCTTGTGCACTTATTAGAGCTTGTTACAGAAGCACCATTTTAAGTGCCCTGGCAACAAGCAGAGCGCATGGTATTCAGCCAAATTAGCCAAGGCAATAATGCATCACAAGATTTTTTAGCAAAATACTTAATATCTTACTCTGACTAGTACTACATCCCAAATGAACCATTTTATCTCCTATTTTGAACAAAGTCTTGTTCAAAAGAAGCAAATAAAACTTCAATTCAAACATTTTAAGAAATATCATTAATTGCAGAAATTGAATTCAAACAAAGTCTCTTTCTTTTAAAACATAAGAAATTCAATTCAGACTGTCTATGGCTAAAGTTGTCCCCAACTGACATGCACATGCAAACCTGAAATTCAAAAGAAACAAAGTTACATTCTATTTTGACAGATTTTTGCACATAAATAGAATTTTCAGTATTATATTGATCTATTTTTTTGGTTTTTTTGCACTGCATAACTGTAAAATCATTGCGCAACAATATGCTTGCTGAAGATCATATTCAAGACATTCTGTACAACATGGTAGACACCCTATTGGAGCCATTTTCAGAAAGTTGTAGATGCCTCGATTTTGAATACACAAGCGCGCCATAGTTTTATAAGCTTCTGCGCAGCTGCGCAGGCAAGTCTGGTTAGCAACTAGAACTAGAAACTCATCCTTTTTCTAGTTTCTAGCAGATGCTTATCCTTTTGCACACTGGTGCGCATTAATTTTTTTCCTTCTGTGCCAGATGCCATCTGCAAAAACCCCCATTGGCTCCAATAGGGGGTAGATAGAACCATTTGCTGCATCTCTGTGGACAATTGCACTGAGTGGTTCAACCATGTGTTTAAATACATCCTTTGCTGCCTTGGTGGACAAGCAACTGGTAAATAAGGTATCATATTAAAGTTAACCAACTGATGCTGTCTAGTTCCTGTTTTTTTTATTTTACTCTTGCATTTGTCAATTTTTGTTTTATTTTACGTCTTGAGTATTTTTTTAAATAGAATGTAATTTTGTTTTCTTTGGATTTCAAGTTTGCATGTGCATATCATTTGGGGATAATTTTGGCCATAGATAGTCTAAATTAAATTTCTTCTTTTTTAAAGGAAAGGGACTTTGTTTGAATTCAATTTCCACAAGCATTGATATTTCTTAAAGTGTTTGAATTGAAGTTCTGCTTGGTTCTTTTGAACAAGACTTTGTTCAAAATAGGAGATAAAATGGTATAATTATTTCTCTTATTAATTTGCTTTCATTTTATGCAATGAAATAATATATTTAACCAAATTTTGAATTAATAATGCCACTTTTAACCTGATTTTTAACCTTTTATGCTTGATAGATATAAATTAAGAGCATTTAAGTTAAGTAAAAATATATTAAAATTTTTAGTACCTGCAACAGATTGATTAACCTATTATTTGCTTGCATTTATTGACAAAATATTGTTACTAAGTTGGTTATATATAGGTAGTTTATCATTTAAAAATCAGCTAGCTTAATTATTTGTACATTTTAATGGGTTTTAAAAGGCTAAAGTTTATGTTTAGCTATTACTTTAAGTTTAACTAAGCCAAGTATAAATCAATATATAAATCTTTAGAAAAAACAACCATTAAAATGTTAAAATAGTAAATTAAATTTCTTTAGGTGGCTTTTAATGTTTTTCCCCAATTTTATTTAAGGGACATGCTGGGCCTTTTTACATTATTAGTTGTATAATTTTTTATTTTAAAAAATTTAAAAATAAAATATTTATAACCCATATTCCCAATTTAATGATACCAAAAGCACAAGGGCTAACTTAAGATATATAATAAAAATTTCAGGTTTCAATGATACAGGCTTAAGTTATAGGTAAGAAGTGGTTTGTGGGACCTTTTTTGGTCCTTTGAACTTTTGTCCCAAGTGAGCGCATAAATGGTGCATAGCCAGCACATAGATGGTGCACAGATTGTCCCCCCAAAATTTATTTATTTATTCCTGCGCACACTGTGTCTGTGTCACCTTCCTGACTATGGTATAAGTGTAAGATTTTGAGGAGATAATAAGCAAAAGCATAGCAAGTAGGAAGATATAGAGAAGAAGTGCTTCGTGGAAGCTTTTTTGGACCTTTGAACTTTTGCCATTTGCCCTAAGTAAGCGCACAAATGGTGCATAGATGGCGCACCGATTGTCCCCCCCCCCAAAATTTATTACGGCGCACACTGTGCCACCTTCCTGGCTATGGCATTCTACTTAATCACTCATTGTAATAATGTAATAATTTAATAATATGACTTAATTAGGCTAACTAAAGCTTTAATTTTGGGGCATTAAAAGTTCAGCTTCAGCGTTAAGCATATCTGTAGTAATTAAAAAAGTTTTTTAGAGATATGAATAACAATAATAATAGTCCCACAAAAGATTGGGCGATTGGCAATGTAAAGTGAATTTCTTATTTTCATAATCAGGCTGAGATCTATGAATATTTTTTGTAGGAATTTAGAAAGTATGTACAAAACCAGATAGATACATGGCAATCTAGTAACGAATCGAGAGTCGAGTCGAGACGGTATAGTTGTAGATCCTGTTTGAACATTTTGATCATGGTAATTTGAGACGTTTTTGATATTGATCCCAAGTATTTACTAGCAATAATTGACATTTAATTTTCTGCGTAATTTAATTATTGTGTTTATTTTTCGTAAGTTTATAATTTTTAAGCATTTACTTATTTCGCTTTGTTTTTCTCGTTACCAACTTTTCAGTGCGGCTGTTCAAAAGCGTTTATTTTGCTATTTATTTTTCTTACAACGTGTCTGGAGTTTTCTTTAGAGCACAGTTCGTAGCGTGTTAAGAATTTACTGTTAGCCCCGAGAATTAGTTGTTTGGTTTAAGAGTTTCTAAGTCTAGTAAATTAAGGGAATTTAATATTAATTAATTTAAGCCATTGAGCAGGCGTATATTTGTAAGCGAACGCAGCGTGCAGTGCTTAGCGCGTCTTCAGCAAATTATTCATAGTTTAAATTATTATAATAATGATCTGCTACTCAAATAATAACTCGTAAAATACAAGTTCCCGAACTAAATCGCATCATAATTAATCGCCAGTGTTATCATCATTTAAACCTATTTTGAAAGTGCTACCGCTACACGTTAATCGTCACAAATTCGTTCTAAGAACTCTACGGGTTCAAAAATATTTAGCTTTGTTTTAGTGTTTTGAAAAATACTGACGCTACAATACATTACCCCTGAAGTTACAGATATTAAATTGACTCAAATTCTAAATTAATTTTATAATGAAAAAATATTTCTAATGGCTTTCTGATACAGATAATTTGTATCAGCAAACGCTTTTCTTCGCGGTGTAATTTTTTACTGCAGTTTGTCTAGTTAAGCAGTGGCCATTTGTGTCCCAGCTTTAAATCAGAGCCTCTATTGAGTAGTTTTGAAAATAATAAACCAGCGCTCGCGTTCCAATTAATTAATACCTGTTATCAGTACGTCCTGTGCTATAAACGTCATAAGCATCGTAAAATGGAAACTTTACCTCATCTCATGAGCAATTATGACTTGGATGCAGTTATGTAGAAATATTTTTTGAGTAAAGGAATATATGAAATCAAGCAGAATGCTAATCCGGTAACCATTTACCGTTTAAAAATACATGTAGATTGTTACTATAAGCAGCCATAATGAAATGTGTATAGCTTGTAGCCAAATGGAGACATAAAAGCGTTGCACTCCGTTTCGGCTTCGTTTTGAGCAATGTCTTGCATGCCTAATACTAGCTAATGTATTGGTTTTTTCAGCGGTGGAATCACACAGTATTAAATGTAGTTTAGAAATACGATGTTATTGCCTAGGAGGCGTAGCCACGGGCTCGGCTTGCAAAAGGTTGGCGCTCCCCTGAGTCAGCCGTTTTGGCGCCCTTGAGCCATCAGTCTATAGCCCTGAGATTCCCAAGTCCCAGCTAGCTATGCCTTCAATTATATCGGATTGAATCAAGTATTATACAAGCATCAAGCTACATTTGCTTAATCTTACTAACGAAAACCGATGCAAGTAATTGCGTAGTGCATATTTTTAGAATCATATTGCCAGTTCATATTGAAATTCCAACTCGGAAAAACTAACGAATAGGCCAAAGTGTGCACAGAGTAAGACTATATTTGCCAGTAGAAAAATCTGCAAATTAATGAAGCACAGAAATGCAAGCATTGGGCAGTGGTTCATTTTAGGTACAGTCGAAAATAGAGTAGTACAGTACATGCAAGGTGAGGAAAGGAGACACATTGCTTGCAATAGGTGACGCACAGCCAGGTGTACCAACTGCACACGTTGCACGCAGACAGCGGTGTGGCCAAATTTTTATTTTGTCTCGGTTGTCTTGACGCTTCAGAAACGCGATCAACTCGCTCTCACCTCTTCTGCCGAGCTGAGCGTGCGCACACCCCTCATACTGTCTTCTCTCCAGGCGAGGTTTTCTCACTCGCTATTCACCTCAATGCCCTTTAATAGGCTGAATTGCATTTTCCATACGGCCGCATATTGCTTATTCTTCACTGCGCCCATTGCAGACTGAGAAAGCTGCAGGAGGGAGAAAGCAACGGAAAACCTATAGGACGATCTCAGGCTAGAGGGCCACGAGCAGCAGACGCCACGCCCCCCTCTGCGTCCCGCATTGCCGTGTTAATTGCAAAGCAGAGGAAAAGCAAATAATAAGTTTGCCAAGCGGCTGGATTCGTCAATCTCAACCCTGAGACTCATCAGGCCTTCCTGCACTACCCAACCCGCGTGCGATCAGCAACAGACAAGTCAAACTGCCATAGGAACTGAACTTCGAACTTTTCGCTCGTCTCAATCGACCCGCTGGCATCGGTGGCGACGTCTCCTGGGAGGCTGGGCGGAGGAGGCGGAGGAGGCGAAGACGTCGCGAAGACGGGAAGAGTTTCTCCGGACCAGCGCGGAGGTGACCTTGAATGTCAGGCGACATCAACAACTACGAGGCTGGAGGAACAAACAGAGTACACTGATTTCCACTGGCAGGTAAATATTCAAAATTACTAACGGTTTATTTACTCAACCTTCAATAAATTAATTCAGATCACTTTAGGTCATTTAAGGTAAGGTTAGGATTAGCGTTGGGGCCAGCTTTTACACGGGCAATGAGCGGCTTTATTACGCGAGCCTCCATACTGTCACACGCAACAGCAGCATCAATTGCTCATGATCTTTCTTCCTCTAGACAGCCTCCGCTTCATCCAATAACGAATTCCACATCCCTATGCCTTCTCTTTAACCTCATCCCCTCTCTAAGCCGCCTGTTGTCAAAGCAGAGACCGGATAAACACTGTGTTCTTCACCGTTTTACTGCAACTGCGCACTGGTTGAAAGAGAAGAGGCGGACAGAGACGGACTTGGTGAGTCATCCGGGCATCATCTATTGAGGACATGGAGACCATGAGGCCAATGGAGAACCTACTCAACAACGGCGTACTCTGGAGCAGATTTGTACACCAGCGTACGCGGGCTTAGTTCTCTTCCTCTTTATGCGCACACCTGAGCGCACTTATTTCTCTCTCTCCCTCGTCCTGTCGCCACGGGTTTTATTCCCCGCTCATGTCAGACACTTTATTTTTCGTCCCTTATATATTCAAAGTCTATACTTTGCTGCTCTAGCAAACTGGAACAGAAGAGAACGCTAGCCAGGCAAAAGCGGTGAACCTCGAAGCGAGCCAACTTCTCTAATTTCTCGCGTCATTCGCTTGCTTAAATTGTAGATGCGCCGGGGCCAAGGCCCGATCCAGACTAGCGGCGCAGTCGAACCAGCAAGAGCTTCAGCCACCGGAGTTGCATCAGTCAACCAGTCGCAGGGCTTCGATACGTCAGCATTCAGCATTCGTTCCGCCTCGCCATCGGCAGCCGCAGTTGAAGCACCGCAGCCGAGCGCCTGCGAGTCCTCGCCAAAACCGCAGCGGCGTCGTACTAGCGGCAGCGGCGGTGGCACCAGCGCCGGCATAGACGCCGGCAGCAGCGGATCGTCCAGTTCAAACAGTCTGAGACGAAGCCTGGAGCTTGATCGTCAGCAGCAGTCTTCGGCTTTCGCGCCATTCTCAGCCGGTATGGACGAAGGCCGCGGCAAGTCCAGCTCGGGCCCGATCAACTCGCAGCAGCAGCAGCAGCAATCTCACCACCAGCAGCCGCAGCAGCAGTCGCAGGCCCAGCCACCTGGCGTCACCAGTCCAGTACGTCGCACTCGCAGCCTGAAGGAGAATCTCATCAAGCGATTTAATTCGTCAGTTGTCGGCGGCGCGGCCGGCATCGCGCGGGCCGCCGGCGTAACCGCCGTGTCACCCGCTCCGTCGGAGGACTCACCGAAATCGTTTCCGCCGGCGCCAGGCGAGGAGGCGTTCTCATTCGACTTGCGTCACGCGGCGCTAACACCGAGAACGCCGACTGCCACTGCTGGCGGCTCGCGCTCTTCCAGTCCAAAGAAGGCGCTGGAAGCGGCGGCGAAACAGCAGCAACAGCAGCCGGCGCAGATGACCCGCAACAGGGCCGGCAGCCTGCGCAGCGGCTCCGTAGTGAAGGTGCTGCCGGACAAGAAGCTGCTCAACAAGGCCAGCAGCAGCGAGAATCTCAGTAATCAGAATGCGGCCGCAGCAGATTTGAACAGTCTGGCCTCACTGGTGCAGAAAAAGCGCGACCGATCGCAGGAGAGCCTTGAGCAGGCTCGGGTCGGTGGCGGCAGCGGCGGCGGCGGCGGCACCGTTTCAAGCCGGAAGCCGCCGACTCCGACACCGATGGCCGGCGTTGATTCTGACGACGGCTCGGAGCCGGCCGCGGCAAAGAGCAAGCCGCCAAGCGGCATGTCACGCGGATCGACTGTCAGACGACTCGAAAGTCCGACTGGCCGGGTGGTGGCGGTGGCCGTCCCGCTGCTCTCCGCTTGCGCAGCTACGGACGACTCACCGGCGGAGGCGAACGACACAGACAGGGAGTCGCCGGGCGAGGACCAGCCGTCAGATGGAGAGGTGGCCGCTCAGGGTGGCAACGTCCACGATCGCTCCAGCAGTTTGGAGTTTCTCATGCAGGTGAGAAATTTTGCATTGTGGCTTTTACTAACCAGCCCAATTGGGCTGATTGTGCAGCCTTGCAGACACATTCGGGCTGATTGTTCAGCCTTGCAGGCACATTGGGGCTGATTGAGCGTGCAGCCTTGCAGACACATTGGGGCTGATTGAGCGTGCAGCCTTGCAGTCACATTGGGGCTGATTGTGGAGCCTTGCAGACACATTGGGGCTGATTGTGCGTGCAGCCTTGCAGACACATTGGGGCTGATTGTGCAGCCTTGCAGACACATTGGGGCTGATTTTGCAGCCTTGCAGACACATTGGGGCTGATTGTGCAGCCTTGCAGACACATTGACGCACACACGATGCTTTAAAGGCTCCAAACTAGCCTTTATTCAATCCGACTTTCTCCCTAAGATCCAATCACCCACCCGTTGCCTGTCGCACTCAGGACGCGCAGTCCCGCACGGCGCCTCAAATTCGGCATCCCAGCGCCAGAAAAATCGAGTACAATTCAACTGCCCCAGCGGCGGCGGCCGCGGCCAGACGCGAGGGCAGCCCGTCGAAAATTCTCGGCGGCGGAGGCAGCAGCCCACCCAAGGCGGTGTCTTTCAATCCAAACGACGAGATCAAGACCTACGAAGGCGGCGAGTACCACAGTCGCTACAAGAAGCATCACCGTAGCGGCTCTTCGTCGCACTCGCTGAGACAGCAGCAACAGCAGCAGCAGCGGCTGCAGCAGCGAGTAGCCGCCGTGGAGGTCGGCGGCGACAGAAACGGCCACGGGGAAGTGTGGAGCCACGGCAGGATCGGTGATAAGTGAGTGCGCATGCACTAGTTTGATCTAAAAATTGCTTCACGTGAAGTATAAAAAATCCTTAGCCATTTATTAAGACAACATCGAATACATCAAAGTACTTTCTTACTCTAAAATAGCTGCACAACTTTTTTTACTCAATAATTACTTTTTAAAAAAATAATAATAAATTTAGACACTTGACCGTTCAGCCTGATGGGCTGGAGGGGCCGCAACACCCACCCTAAATTTTACCCGGCTCAAACTGGTACCCGTTGTCAGCTGGGTGGACTGAAGCAATGCGTAATTAAGTACCTTGCTCAAGGGCACAAATTGTCTCCTAAGGCCAGGACTCGAACCCACGACCTTCCAGTCATTGGGCAGGCGCCCTAGCCATTGGGCTACAACTCCTCGTGATCTAAAATTGTGATCTAAATGCCGATAAAACGCATTTTTTACTCGTTAGCCAGTTTCTTAGAAACTTTCAATTTTCAAGTTTTTATTCATAAAAGTATTTTTAGTGAGTGGATTATGACTAAATGTAAAAAAATCTTTGAATAATACAAATTTTAAACTTGAATTTTGCGCTAAAATTTTCCCAGTAACTAACTCGTTCAAAGTAATGTAGTAAGAGAATCAAACCAGCAGGCACGAAATGCCTCTAAGTTAAATCACTCCAACCTGATGCGAACAATTGACGCTCTGTTCACCCTCCTCACAGCGCCCTGATCGAGGTCCACGGCGCAATGGTTGAAAGCATGGACAAGATGGTGGCTAAACAGCGCCAGTTTCTCAGCCAGGTCAAGGAGGGCAGCATCACAGTCAGCGAGTACCGGGAGGTGATGAAAAGCCTGCTAACTATGCAGACAAAAACGATACACCAGATCCTTGACGCCATACAGTCCAATGAGAAGCCGTCCTAGTAAAGCCGGAAATTTTTTGGCTAAAATGCTGTATTACAATTTGCTTTCGCTACACGTATCGGTTTATTGTTTTATTTTGTTGCAACAACAGCAATAGACTGAATATTGCAATAGCACTTACAAGGTGAGATGATTGTTTTGCTGTTAAAATAAACAAAAATCTTGAGAAAAAAACAAGTAAATTTTCACTGCCGAACCTCTTTCGCACAACTGGAACCTCCCTACGTCAGTTTTTGCTTTTCATCACCTTTTGCTTTGTGAGCTCGCGAGGATAACATTCATCCGGGAATCATACCTGCCTTTGATCTTCCTCGCCAACTATAAATCTCCCAGTCTCTTAACTGTAATCTTCGTAATCCCCTCATTCTGTACTAACCCCTTCTGTACTAATTTTGCTCAAATGAAAATATTTTCAAACGGTACACATTCAAAATTGAATCCCCTGCTTTCTTTGCTAATTAAACTCCCAGGCGGAAAAGAGCCCCCATTGGGGGGAAATTAACTCTGCGGTATTAAACACTTTTTATTAATTTCAGCATATGATAATCCAGAGAAGTTTGTTTATCGCATGCATAAACAGAGAGGAAAAAAGTTTAGAAATCAAATACAGAGCGCATATTTTTCAGTAAATACCAGTAAATTACAGCCGTCAGTCACTAAAGTCCCCTGTCAGCTATAGTTCAGTAAGATCTACATGGTGACGCAGGTTTTGCTTTTCTTTACCGCCTCTCCATCTCCTGATGCTCTAACAGGTGATGCAGGCGGGATTGGCTTTGAAGTCCCCAACTCAGAACTCAAATCTGCAGCGCTACCGTTGGGAGCCTCCTGCTGGTGTTGCTCCTCTGTTTGGCTTGCGCCTTTCCTTAGTTGCATCATCTGAATCGGATGCATAGTTATTAAAATATCAGAAGTCGGAAACAAAAATTCCTGCAGACATACAGACAGAAAGACAGACAGACAGACAGACAGACAGACAGACAGAAATACAGACAGACAGACAGAAATACAGACAGACAGACAGACAGACAGACAGACAGACAGACAGACAGACAGACAGACAGACAGACAGACAGACAGACAGACAGATGGACAGACAGACAGACAGACAGATGGACAGACAGACAGACAGACAGACAGACAGACAGACAGACAGACAGACAGACAGACAGACAGACAGACAGACAGATGGACAGACAGACAGACAGACAGACAGACAGACAGACAGACAGACAGACAGACAGACAGACAGACAGACAGACAGAAAGACAGACAGACACACAGACAGACAGACAGACAGACAGACAGACAGACAGACACACAGACAGACAGACAGACAGAAAGACAGACAGACAGACAGACAGACAGACAGACAGACAGACAGACAGACAGACAGACAGACAGAAAGACAGACAGACACACAGACAGACAGACAGACAGACAGACAGACAGACAGACAGACAGACACACAGACAGACAGACAGACAGAAAGACAGACAGACAGACAGACAGACAGACAGACAGACAGACAGACAGACAGACAGACAGACAGACAGACAGATGGACAGACAGACACACAGACAGACAGACAGACAGACAGACACAGACAGACAGACAGACAGACAGACAGACAGACAGACAGACAGACACACAGACAGACAGACAGACAGAAAGACAGACAGACAGACAGACAGACAGACAGACAGACAGACAGACAGACAGAAAGACGCACAGACAGACAGACAGACAGACGAACAGACAGACAGACAGACAGACACACTCACACAGACCTTTCCAACCAGACCGGCCTTGCCCCGGAACCGGCCGCCTGGCCCGCTAGCCAGAGCCGTGAGGGCGCGCAGCAGGCCCTGAAAGTCGCCCTCCTCCTTGCCCGCCCATTCGGCGCAGAGCTGCACCAGCCGGCGCTCCCTGGCCTCTAAACGGGCCACCCGGTGCTGCAGAGCTACCAGCTCGCCGCGAGCTCGGCTCAGATCGGCCGCATCAGCTCCGACGCTGCTGCCGCCGCTGTTGACGCCTCCGGCGCCGACGCGAAGTGAATCAACTGAATAGTCGAATTCACCGCCCGCGCCCGAAGCTCCCTGACCGGAGGTGCCGCCACCCAGCCGGATTCGCTCGCGCAGCTGCCTGGTTGACTGGCCGGCTAGCCGCGGATCCGGCTTGGCCTCGCGCTGCTGGCACAGCACCTGGCCGGGAGGCATGGGGGGGGGACGGCAGTGACGGCGCATCCTTAATTGGTGGATGAATTCTAGCGTTCAAGAATTGCAACAGACAGATATACAAAGAAACGGAAAACAAAGCAGCAAAACAAGTATTATTGAATGACGGATACCAATCCACTATTCCATGCACAGACAGATAGCTTTGATAGGCAGACAGCGATGACAGACAGGCACCAATGAAAGACTGACACCAATGACAGACAGATACCAATGACAGACAGATACCAATGACAGACTGACACTAATGACAGACTGACACTAATGACAGACAGATACCAATGACAGACTGACACCAATGACAGACTGACACTAATGACAGTCCAATGAAACAGACACCAATGACAGATTGACACCAATGACAGACGGATAGAAAGAACAACAACCAAGGCAGACAGACTCACAACAAGGAAAAGACAGACTGTTACTTTGAGACAGAAGCTAAGAAAGACGGAAAGGCAGGCAGACAGACAGACAGACAGACAGACAGACAGACAGACAGACAGACAGACAGACAGACAGACAGACAGACAGACACAGACAGACAGACAGACAGACAGACAGACAGACAGACAGACAGACAGACAGACAGACAGACAGACAGACAGACAGACAGACAGACAGACAGACAGACAGACAGACACAGACAGACACACAGACAGACACACAGACAGACACACAGACAGACAGTCTGGAAAGCGGCTGCCAGCCCTATAGAATGAACGCTGACGGAGCGCGCACCTGCAGAGTGATGCTGCCCTGCGTGAGCAGCTTCAAGTGCTGCGGCTGCACGCTGGTCAGACTGAACTTGTCCGTGAATTCGAAATTCGGCGTCGCCGTGTTGCTAATAGTCCGCGTACTCGCCGACCTGCTCAGCAGCTCGAAGGTCAACCGGCAGGCGCCGCGGACGTGCCGCTGTCGGAGCAATTCGGCCTGCCCGATTCGCACATTGAACCGCAACGGCCGGCCCAGCAGCTCCTCCGGCTCGTCAACGAATTCGTCCTCGCCGAGCGGACGGCCTCCGGCGTCGCAGGGGGTCAGGCCGGCGGTCACGTGACCTTCAACAACTCCCCGATGATCAACTATCGGCAGGCGATCCTCAAAGTCCAAGCAATAGGCCAGCGACTGCAGGAACAAGGTCGCCGTGCCGACTGCCACCTCCTCGGGCGGCTCCCAGAACGGGTCGGCGTCCTTAGCAACCGAGTTTACCGTGTCGTCGCCTGATTGGAACCGCTGGTAGAGCTCCAGCATGAGGTATCGGCGATTCATAAACTTGCCGCGCTCCCAACGCCACTCAAGGTCGCTCAGCAGGTCCTGCATTTGCACCGCACATCTGAGGGTCGGAGGAGTTTCTAAGCATGGGACTTTTCGTTTTAATCAAGCATTTATATTCACTAAAGCCACTTATAGCAGATCTATTTGCACATCTGTGAACAACCTTGATCTTCTAAGATTAATCTGGACCTACTTGAACCCACCAAGTATATTAATTATTGCGCAGAGCATCCGAGGGCTGTGTACAGCTAAGCTACTCAGTCCTGACGGGCTGGAGAGGGCCGCAACACCCACTCTGAGTTTACCCAGCTCAAGCTGGTACCCGATCTCAGCTTGGTGGACAGAAACAATGCGGGACTAGGTGTCTTGCTCAAGGGCACGAATAGTCTCCTTAGAGCCGTGACTCGAACCCACGACCTTCCAGTCATAAGGCAGGCGACCTAGCTACTGGGCTAAAACTCCTCCTACACATACCTCAACCTACGTGGACGTAACTGGACCCGTCGTGGACCAACCTCGACCCGCAGGGACCTACCTCGACCCGCAGGGACCTACCTCGACCTGCAGGGACCTACCTCGACCCGCGTGGACCTACCTCGACCCGCGTGGACCAACCTCGACCCGCGTGGACCTACCTCGACCCGCGTGGACCTACCTCGACCCGCGTGGACCTACCTCGACCCCTTACTGCCGTCCGGCCGAGTAACAGGCAGCAGTATGACTTCAAACGATCGATACTTGTTCAATTCCTCCGAAATGGCATTCACTTCCGTAACCATGGGAATTAGTTCCAGAATCTGCTCCTGCACGACTGCTTGCTCTGAAATTCACGATTCGGATTCTTTATCCTCACTTCACTTCACGATTTTTTAGGTTTTAAGCCTGCAAAATAATATTTTCATTTATTTCTTTACTTGCCTTTTGTTAGTCCAGCAGATCCGGTAGCGAAGCCTTTAACATTGGCGATTTCCTTCTGAACGAAGTCCCAGTCGATACGCTTCGGTAGTTGAGAATTGCTTACTGGGTTCTTCGGATTAATGAACACGTACACATGGTTTGAGCCTAAAATATTTAGTTTCTAATTCATTTAGTAATGCAAGAATAGTGGCAATACACTTTCTGATTGCCTGGTATTGCTCTTCACCAATCATGTTGTTAAAATCTCCAAAATTCGAAACTTTCTGACTCGCTGTAATCTTTCTACTTTTTTATTGGCTGTACTCCATGATTGGCTGGAGTCTGCCTACTTCCCGATTTTCTGAAGTCTAGCTTCTCCTCGATTGGCTCGAGCCTAGCTACTCCCTGATTGGCTCGAGCCTAGCTACTCTCTGATTGGCTGGAGTCTAGCTACTCCCTGGTTGGCTGGAGTCTAGCTACTCCATGGTTGGCTGGAGTCCATCTACTCTCTGATTGGCTGGAGTCTATCTACTCTCTGATTGGCTGGAGTCTAGCTACTCCCTGATTGGCTGGAGTCTAGCTACTCCCTGATTGCCTAGAGTCTAGCTATTCTATGATTGCCTGTAGTCTAGCTACTACTTGATTGGCTGGAGTCTAGCTACTCCCCGATTGGCTGGAGTCTAGCTACTCCCCGATTGGCTAGAGTCTAGCTACTCCTTGATTAGCTGGAGTCTAGCTACTCCCTGATTGGCTAGAGTCTAGCTACTCCTTGATTAGCTGGAGTCTAGCTACTCCCTGATTGGCTGGAGTCTAGCTACTCCCAGATTGGCTGGAGTCTAGCTACTCCCTGATTGGCTGGAGTCTAGCTACTCCCTGATTGGCTGGAGTCTAGCTACTCCCTGATTGGCTGGAGTCTAGCTACTCCCTGATTGGCTGGAGTCTAGCTACTCCCTGATTGGCTGGAGTCTAGCTACTCTCTGAGTTGCTACTGTCAAATAAAAATTGCGGTAATTTTTTACGAGTAAGGTTCCCATTCTGCAATTTTACTATCTTTTAGTACAGGCGCCTGGGCTACGCGTCCAAGCGGATGCGCCATCAAACCGATTGCATTAAATCTTCGCTCCGATCCACAAGCGGCATATTCCTGACATGGCGATTTTCAAGCCAACTCACCGAATACGATTCGGTCCTTATGACTGAGCTCCATCGGGCCAGTCAGCGGCAGGCCGTTCACCAGAGTCTTGGCGCCCTGAATTGCTGGCCGAATTTCAAACTCCTTATCAGTCTGGCGGGCGATAATGGCGTGCCGCTTAGAGATCGATAGGCCCATGAGGCGAATCTGCGGCTGCGTCTCGTCATCCGATCGGCCAATTAAGGTCTCCGGCGACTCCAAATAATGAGCCACCACGCCTGACAGCATTGGATCCTCGTTCAGGTTGAGCAGGTGCGGTGTCTGCGATTTTTTGTCAGCGGAGTCGCTCACATTGGCGAGGTCGGCTCTCGCCTCTGCCAGCTGAAGTTCATGGTGAGATTGCTGGGAGTTCTGGTTTGGGCGGATTTTAATCCGTTCTTCATATGTAGTAATCAAGGACTACTGGATTAGATATAAAAAGATCAAACGGCTCAACCGATTTTGATCAAATTTTAGACAAAGGATTACAATTTGTTCCAGGATGAGACGGTGAAAGTTTGCAAGCTCTGCTTCAAGTGGAAGAAGATTTGATATTCGAAAATTATATTGACTAAATCTATGACAATACATCTACATTTACATGTATTATATAATATTCTTAGAGATTATTACGTATTGATAGCTTCAAAAGCACAATGAGTTTTCCATAAAACGTGAATATTGCGTTCTAAAAATGGTTGATTTACTTAAGTTTAGTAAAATTCATCAATTACTCGGTACAAAGTAAGGCTAGATTGTTGTTAATAAGCATAAAGGCAGGAAGGATTCTGATTGGCTGAGAGCTTCAGATTGGTTTAAGTATTTGATTGGTCCAGAGCGGCAGCCATTTTTGATTGGCTAACACTTACTTTGGCCTCCCAGTTTTCAGAGTTGCTCTGCTGGATTAGCTCGCTATTAGACATTAGCTGAGCCCGAATCTCTTCTTCCAGCTCCTTGCGCATTTTGTCCAAATCTGCACCAATTTTAATGATAGGTTGTGAAGAATGGAAATAGAAATGACCAATAAAATATTGATTTACAGAGGCCGCATGTTGTACCTGCTTTCGACATGCCGGCCTGCTGCTGCTGCTGCGGAAATCCTGCGCTGCTGAGGTCCCCAGAGTCCAGAGCCGTCTTTAATCGTTCATTCTCCATCTGTTTTAGGATTGAATATCGCGTGAACAAGAGTAGATGAGAACAAATTACTCATCGTTTATATACTACTTATAGGGATCTGTTTGAAGTGTTAAATGAGGTACATTGGAACTTATTGAACTAAAATACAAAATGACAATTTTCGCACCTGCAACTCCCGAAGCAGTTTGTCCATCGGGTTCTCATTAACAACGGCTTGATTTTTTATCTTCTTGGCCCGGTCCGCGTAGCGCAGGGTGCTCAACGTCTCGTCGTAGTTGATGTCGGCTGGAGACAGCGCCGCGATCATCACCGTCTTGCTGGATGGATGGGAGATGCGTTTAGCCTTGGTCATGAGGGGGCTCATTGTCATGTTCTCTATTGGCTACTTGTAGTAGCAGCGTGGGACTGGGAACCCTCATCTCTTAAGGCTCACCTGTTGCCACCCAGAGCATTCTGCAGCAGTTTAGTGAGCACCGAGTCTCTATAGGGCACCAGAACCTTCTTCTTGCCCATGGAAAGGTCGGCCAGAGCTGAGATCACGTTGCCCAAAGCCGATAAAGACTTGTTGATGTTGGCGCCCTCTTTCAGCCGGTCGCCAGTGGCTCCGGTGCTGTCCGCTCGTTCTGAGCCTGAATTTCGGAGTTTAAGAACGTTTTTTAACAGTAGAAAGCCCACGCATATTTTCCCCGTGGGAAAAGACCACGGGGGGTTTTCAAATACCCCCTGCATATTGGTATATAAGCATTTCCCAACACTGCGTATTGGGAAACAGGCATTGGGAAACAGGTATTAGAAAACAGACATTGGGAAGCAAGGCATTGCGAAAACAGGCAAGGGATACAGGTATTGGTAAACAGGCATTGGAAACAGGTTTTGGGAATCAGGTATTGGGAAAGAGGCGTTGGGAAATAGGTATGGGGAAACAGGTATTGGGAAGCAAGGCATTGGGAAAAAGGCTTTGGGAAACAGGTATTGGAAAACAGGTATTGGGAAAGAGGCTTTGGGAAACAGGTATTCGGAAACAGGTATTGGGAAACAGGTATTGGGAAACAGGTATTGGGAAACAGGTATTGGGGAAACAGGTATTGGGAAACAGGTATTGGGAAAAAGATATTGGGAAACAGGTATTGGGAAACGGGTATTTGGAAAGAAGTATTGAGAAACAGGCATCAGAAAAAACAGGTATTAGGAAATAGGTTTTGGGAGAACAGGTATTGGGAAAACGGGCATTGGGTATGGGGAAACAGGCATCGGGTAAACAAACACATTGAAGGACCCAGGACCCACGTTTATTCTCAATCCACAGGTAGGCGAACTTACCAGCCAGATCCACCAGATTCATGACGCTGCTCTTTTTAGTCTCGCCGCCGCCGCCAGCCGCTTTGCCGGCAATCTGATCAAACACGATTGTTACCACGGTGTGCGCCCTCGAACTGGTGGCGTTCATATTGGTTGCCGCCACGGTTCGATTGGCTGTGCCCTGCTCCATGCGCTGCTCGATCTCCCTGTAGCTGCCCACCGGCACCCGCTTCAGGCCGTGTACGTAGAAGCCCTGGCTCGGGTGCTGCCTGACTGGCAGGCCCGACTTGGCCGCGGCGTCGCCGAGAAGGTCGCGAACGTTTTCGTTGTAGATCTCCAGCATCGAGAAGGTCACCTCGTAGCGCTGGGGTGGGGGCGGAGACAATGCGTTGGCGAATTATGCGCTTTTTATTTTCAGTTTGTTTCAGGCTTCTATGATACAGCATCCGAATATCTTTATTCGGTATTCGATTTGTAAATCAAGATTCCTCAGTATTCGATACCCGATTCCCGATATCCAATTCCCGATATCCGATTCCCGATATCCGATTCCCGATATCCGATCCCGATACCCGACTCTGATATCCGATTCCCAATACCTTCTTCTCAGTACCCCTGATACCCGATTCCCGATATCCGATTCCCGATACCTTGTTCCCAGTACCCCTGATACTCAATCCCCGATTTCTGATACCCGATTCCCGATACCCGATTCCTGATTCCCGATTCCCAATGCCCGTTTCCTAACCCTGATTATTTCCCACTACTGAATTCCAGATTTTTTATTCCCTATTTCCCATTTATAAAATCTGGTTCGTGATCTTCATCTTTTATAGTTTGTTCCTACGCATGCGACTTCCATTAGCTAGCAAAGAGACCAAGAACGAACCCATTTGACAGCACGTTTGCTTGCTTAGAAATCATTCCAGGCAAAAAAAAATTCCTGACGTTAAAATCACATTAGAAATTCAGTCAGCCCTCTAGCGAGCAGCGGCCGTGCAATAGAAAAGCAAATAGCCCCAGTCTCGGAGCATTCCAGATTCCCTGAGCTTGGAGGATGCTTTCAGACGCGAAGCATGCTGCAAGTTCAGCTCATGCGCGTCTACGTAGTTCGCAATGCCAGCTACAGATGGTGCGCTTTGAGGGCCCACAGCTGCTCCTCTTTCTACGAAGGTAAGAAGGATTGTAGATTTGCGGCTCTGCCCCAGTGCCTGCTGCTGCTGCTGCTGGGCGAAATAGAAGGATAAGGGAGCTGCAGGAGCGAGGGAAAGAGACGGCAATGGAAACGATTCCCAACCGAAGCCAGGGGAGTTGGGGAAGCAGCTAAGAATCCTGTCCTGAACCCGTCCCAGCCGGGTCGATACAAAAGCGGAGGCGAGGTGGCGGCTGGTTTCAGCCCCGGGCACATTCTCAAACTGTGGACGCTGCTCCCATCCAAGCCTTTCCCCACTAACGGGTGGTGTCATGCGGCGCTAACCAAGACAAGGCCCCAGGATTCAGCCATTCAGTTGTCAAGGCAACATCAGGGATGATAAACACCGAATCTGAGAGAAGCTATTTGGCTGGTGCACTACCCCAGCTGCCTGAATTTGAGAGAGAAACTTTGTCTGCTCTGGGCCGCGACAGTTACAGCCACTTAAATAATGCATCCCTGGCTTTCTGCTGTTGAACCAAGGAGGGGAGAAAGTGTTGGCACTGCGAACGGGAGAAGCAGCAAGGGAAAAATGGGGATACATTAGTTCACATAAATTTCTAAAGATATGGACTCAATTATTTGCGCTCGAGTATCGTATGCGGAACACGTTCCCCAATTTAGTGGGATAAACACAGAGAACACCAAATTCTGCTCTCGCATCCCTCCCTTACTAAGTCTAATTTGCTTACTTTCTCGCGCCAATAGCTCTGGCCCTAGGAATTGAATGCGCTTTTTTTCGGGCCAGAACGACGAAATGGCAAGCCAAAACTGGGCGGGGGAAATTTTTCTGTTGCTATAGCGACGGATTCCTATTGCCAAAAAAACCCGCGCAAATCTGCTATTCTGCGGGAGGCTGAAGAAAGCTCCCCGGAGTATTCCGGACTATTGCAGTTTGCTGTCGAGAAAAATTTTACGACACAGATTTGGCAAAAAAATATATTTGAGTAAAATAAAAGTGCAAGAGCTCTCACCTGAGCGGAGTTACTGGAGTTCTCGGCTATTGTCTTGAACAGCTCGTCGCATGTGATTGGAACAATTCCTCTGGGACAATGGGATTAAGTGTGAGGTATTCCCGCTTAACCTTGCTTGTAAGCTGGTATGAGCAGCTAAGTAATCAAATGTCTGACTGATTAGCTAACCACTTTTAGCCATTCAATATTATCTACCCGGTTTTAGCTACTCATTATTAGCTATCCACCATGAGCTACCAATTACTAGCTACCAATCATTACCTACCAATCATTACCTACCAATCATTACCTACCAATCATTACCTACCAATCATTACCTACCCACCATGAGCTACCAATCATTAGCTACCCACCATGAGCTACCAATAATTAGCTACCCACCATGAGCTACCAATAATTAGCTACCCACCATGAGCTACCAATAATTAGCTACCCACCATGAGCTACCAATCATTAGCTACCCACCATGAGCTACCAATCATTAGCTACCCACCATGAGCTACCAATAATTAGCTACCCACCATGAGCTACCAATTACTAGCTACCCACCATGAGCTACCAATAATTAGCTACCCACCATGAGCTACCAATAATTAGCTACCCACCATGAGCTACCAATCATTAGCTACCCACCATGAGCTACCAATCATTAGCTACCCACCATGAGCTACCAATAATTAGCTACCCACCATGAGCTACCAATAATTAGCTACCCACCATGAGCTACCAATCATTAGCTACCCACCATGAGCTACCAATCATTAGCTACCCACCATGAGCTACCAATAATTAGCTACCCACCATGAGCTACCAATACGTAGCTACCAATCATTACCTACCAATCATTACCTACCAATCATTACCTACCAATCATTAGCTACCCACCATGAGCTACCAATACGTAGCTACCAATCATTAGCTACCAATCCGTAGCTACCCACCGGTTGCTGCCATAGCCAACCATCGAGTAGCTTTTCCCCGCGCCGGTCTGACCGTAGGCAAACAGCGAGCAATTGTATCCAAGGAAGGCGTTGTCAAGGACGCCCTGGCCAAGGTCGCCGAATACGCGCTTCTGGCTGGCGTAATTCGAACTGGCCGAATCTGGCTCTAGAACGCCGTCTAGTCTCTCCTCGAAGCCGTCGTGCGACCTGCAAAGTTTTATCCAACGGTCATTTTTTCTATAGTAACGACGCTATTTTTATATGGTAATTATTATTCACTAATGATACCAATACGAAAAGTCGAAAGCGAAAGTCTTCACGTCTGATGCATCTGAAACAAAAATCGTTTTTATACGATCATAAAATATAAATTATCTGTCGTGAGTTTCCATAGGTAGTTATTGATTAATTATTTTTTTCTCAGAAACAGACTCACTTTCCGGGTTGGTGATGGCTGTGTTTTTGTCCTGCATTTTAATTATCAGCTTCGCCTGCCGGTCCTTCTCCCTTTGGTTGAACGGGCGAACTCTGACGGCAACTTTCACCCTTCAAAATCGGTTCGAATTCCGATCATCAGGCATTGAAATTATGGATACTAGATTGGAGTGAAAAATTCTATTGTCTTTATTATTCACTTACGACTCTTCCGACATTTTTTAAAGCGACTTTCTGTTACCGAAATATATTCTGAAATCAATAGTGGATAAAATCGATTGGCTAAACTGATCAAATGACTTTAAAATTGTTGCGTGGAGGCAGTTTTTTAATACAATTTGGGCACAGAACAGTTAAATGTTTTATCTAATTTCGTTTTAAATATAAATTTCACCTTAAAATTAAGCTAAATGGGCGAATCAATTTTGCAATGGCATCCTCTGCTTTAAGTTTTTTATCTTCGATTTAAGCAAATATTTCAACCAAGCTTTCAAATCCTATTCAAAGCAATAATAGTTTCGCTACAACCTGCTTAAATACTCGTAAAATTATCTAACGAGAATGTTTAAATCAAGCGATTTTCTGAATTTAAAAAGCATAAAAATTACTTTTTTTGATTAATTTAACGGTTTTTGACAGTTTTTCTTGACACTTTCCTTGAAAAAAGACAACCAAAATATTAACTATGCAATTATTTATTAATTAAGTTATTTAATCTGAATTTCAGCAAGATCGTCTGAAGCTACAGCTGTAAGTTAAGGCATAAAAAATATTTTCGATGATTTTTAAAATAATTTACAGACTGCAGACGAGCGAAATTAGTCACTCAATAATTTACGTTATCTTTTTTAGGATATCCCTGGTCTAAATAATTTTTTATCAACACAGAAAAACAAAAGAAAAATAAATGCGATTCCATAAAAAATTACCTTTTAGTGATCGTTCCTAGTTTGTGGCACTCGCGGGATCAAACAAAACATGTGATTGATCTTACAATAAATTTCAGTTTGCCAAAAGTGAATGGAAGTTTGTATATCTTCGCGCCAAATGTTTTTACAGTAAAATACTATAATGAAGTTATTACTTATAAAAAAATCCTAAAGACGTCATATTGGTTCTTTTTTACGTTCTTTAGTAATTTTTGTTTTACTGTCTAAATTCCGGCTTTATTAGCAGTTCTACGAGCTTGCAGTCGAGAGTAAATCTGTGACTTTCTTGTGAGCTAATACCTTGTTTGGATATTATGGCATTTTCGTTAAATTTAAGATTTTTTTATAAGTCATAATCAACAATCCAAGGACGTCTTAAGTAACTTACTATCAAGACTTCCTTAAAAGTACACTAGAATTTACAGTCATGTAAAGAAACATGTCATGGGCACCAAATACTTTGTATAAAAAATTTCTAACCATATACAACCATAATATTTCACTGCATTAGCCATTACTGCATTGTTAAATAGTTTAATTATTTCATACAAAGTTATAATATTGTGATATTATGTAACTTAAATATGAAAAATTCGACTAATTAAAGCACCTTCCACAATACTGACCCTAAATAGTGACTGTTGTCATTTCTATAAATCATTTGCCCACGGAGTCAAATTAGATGGAAAGTTTTCTATGATTTATTCTAATTATTTACACACAACGGAATTTAAGCACTGCTTGTTTTTAATGAACAACAACAACAACAACAAACTACACTGCGCCAGAGAGTAATGGGGGCAGTGTCAGATGGCGCGCCGCAGAGCCAGCGAGCGGACAAAGTCCGCCCCACTGGCTGTGTCGGGCGCCCCGGCGTCGCTCAGCAGGCAGTCCACGTATCGCCGGGTTCGGGCCTGGCCCCTCCTGAACGGGCCGTGCAAGGTCAGCAGCAGGACGTCCTGGACAGGTTGGGGGCAGTAGTCCTCGGCCCGGATCACGTGGCCCGCCAGTTGAAGTCGCCTGCTGGCGCAGGATGACGGACGGGCGTTGCAGCTGGGCCCTCTCGTACAGGGCCTGGGTCCCGACGCTCTCGTTTACTTGGAAGGCCGCCCGGAGCAGCCCCGAGTGCGCCGAGTCCAGCTGCCGCTCCAGCGTAGCCGTCAGCGTCCACGTCTCGGCGTTGTACAGCAGGACGGTTTCGACAACCGCCTGCCATAGCCGAGCCCTCTGGCGCCGGCCGATGCGTCTGCGCAGCAAAAAGCCGTCGTCAGCTGAGGGGAGTGCGTTGCGGAGCACCCAGTCCAAGACCAGCACGAAGAGGAACGGCGCTAGCGTGTCGCCCTGCAGCACTCCAGACGAAGTGTCGAACAGGTCGGATAGGCCGTCCGCCGTGACCACAGCAGCGCGCGTGTCGCGGTAAAGCGACATGATGGCGGCGATCAGCTGCTGCGGCACCCGATAGGCCTCGAGGACGAATGGGAGCGCGGCCCTCAACACCGAGTCAAACGCCTTTCGGAAGTCAACAAAGACCACGATCAGCGTCAACTGGCGGATGCGCGCCTCCTCGATGACACGGCGGAGTGCGAGAATCTGAGTCACTGTACCGCGTTGCGGCCGGAACCCGTTCTGCTCATAGCGGAGGTACGGGTCCAGCACCGACTGCAGACGAGCGAGAAGCAACCGATTGAAAAGCTTCGCGGTACAGGACATCAACGAGATTCCGCGGTGGTCTTCTTTCCGCGTTGTCCCGGCCTTCTTCGGGATCGGCACGATGTGCGCTATGTTCCACTCGGTGGGCGCAGGGGCGCCGGCGAGCAAGCGGTTCCTGACGCCTGTGACTTGCGAAGCCACACAGCGGAGCCGCAGTGCCTCAACAGGGACCTCGTCTGGGCCGAGCGCCTTGCCGCCTGGTGTTCTCCGAGCAAGCAGCAACACATCCTCCGTGGTGACTGGGCTGGTGCAGAAGTCCTCCTCAGCTGGTAGTGGCGTGTCCGCCGGGAGCGCGAAGTTGGCGGGCAGCGGTGGGGCGGGCGCGTTTACGATGCTGGCGAAGAAGTCGCGCAATTCATTCCTGCGCTCCTCCGGAGTGTCGCCGGCCAGATTCAGCGCCACACGCCTTTTGCGCCCCGTCAGAGTTCTAACGGCCGTCCACACCGCGCGGCTCTTCACGTCGGGGCCAGCAGCAGTGATGGACCGGACGGCGTCGTCGACTGCGGCCTGCTGCCGCTCTTCCAGAAGACGCGCAAACGCCTCCTCGGCGTCGCCCGTGGGCCGTCGGGATCTGCGGAGTCGCTCGATGTTCAGCCGCGCCTGCCTGATGGTCGGGTCGCTCTGCCAGACGGGCAGCGATCGCTGCGCCGGTCGCATCAGCGGGACCGTCTGTTCGGCAGCGGTTCTGACGGCGGTGCTGATGTCGGAGTACTCCGCCTCGCGCTGGTCGCCAAGCGCGGTGACGAAGGCGCCCGCAAACTTTCGTTTCACGCGGGGGTCCAACAAGGCACGATAGTAGCGCCGTGGCCGCTGCTTCGGTGGTCGGTAGAGCGGGTCGTTAAGGCGCAGGTCGCAGAGCAAGAGACGGTGGTCGGACCGTAGGGCCAGCGGAGCCATGGTGTCACAGTTGATGACGCGGCGACGCTCTCGGGCGCGGACCAGCGCATGATCGAGTTGCGCCAGTCGCCTCGTGGCGTTGCGGCCGCGCGCGTTCCGCCGCCTTCTCTTGCAGCCCGCAAAGGTGACCAAGCGGGCCAGGGGCTTGCGGAACTGGGTGTTCGCGGACACCAGGTCCAGCCGATCAAGCAGGTCCTCCAGGGCATCCGTGTTGGCGTTCTCGCGTCCCATGACGAATGGTGAGCGCTCGGACCTCCGCGGACCTGCGTTCAGGTCTCCGAGCACCACCAACGTATCACGGTTGGGCACCCCTTCCAGCTGCCCGGCGAGGAAGTCAAAGAAAGCGCTTGCTTCTTCTGGGTGAGCAGCTGTGGGTGCGTATGCGCAGAACAGTCGGATGCAGCGAGCTCGTAGTCGCAGGTCTACTCGCAGAAGGCGCGGAGCCAACGACGAGCAGTGCACGCTTTCCCAGAGGCGCGGTCCAACCAACACACCGACGCCGCCGCGACCGCGGCCGTCTGCCGACGTGTACAGGAGGTTCCACCCGGCGCCAAGGTCCTCTGACTGGAGACCTGGCTCTGCCACGATAGACACCTCCTGCAGCATGATAAGGTCCAGCTGTAGGTCGTGGGCCAGCTGGACGAGCAGAGTGCGACGCCAGGGGGCCTTCAGAGTCCGGCAGTTCAGCGTGCCGAGCCTGAGGCGACCACCTGGTACGGCTAGGGCCCGGTGACGTTGGGCCTCATGGTCCCCGGCGCCACCCGGCGGATCCAGATCAGAGACGGCTGGGGTTTGGGGCAACTGGCGTCTGGCAGCACCTCGGAGTCGCCCTCGTTGGTTGCGCTCACACCGGCGTTCTTTGCGGCGTTTCGCACTGAGCTGTCCCCTGCGCGTCCTTGATTTGCCGATCTTGGCTGCCGCAGCCGAAGCGCGGCCGACCAGGCCAACCGAGGTCATCTGCTGTCTGATGGGCTGACCGCAGTGCCAGGAGGTGTCGGCTATACTTGCACGATTGTGCAAATATAATGGCCCTGCAAATATAATGGCCCTGCAAATATAATGGCCCTGCAAATATAATGGCCCTGCAAATATAATGGCCCTGCAAATATAATGGCCCTGCAAATATAATGGCCCTGCAAATATAATGGCCCTGCAAATATAATGGCCCTGCAAATATAATGGCCCTGCAAATATAATGGCCCTGCAAATATAATGGCCCTGCAAATATAATGGCCCTGCAAATATAATGGCCCTGCAAATATAATGGCCCTGCAAATATAATGGCCCTGCAAATATAATGGCCCTGCAAATATAATGGCCCTGCAAATATAATGGCCCTGCAAATATAATGGCCCTGCAAATATAATGGCCCTGCAAATATAATGGCCCTGCAAATATAATGGCCCTGCAAATATAACGGCCCTGCAAATATAATGGCCCTGCAAATATAATGGCCCTGCAAATGTAATGGCCCTGCAAATAAATTTTAATGAAGTTCTCTCACCACTCTACTAAAATCAGTTAAGTAGTAATTATGGAATTCGCTCAATCGTGCGAAGCATGCATTGACAATTAATATTCCATTTTTTATCTGGAAAAATCGCTGAGAGAATTAGAGTTTGGCTCTTAATATTTCTTGCGTGTACTATGGTTTATAAATTTCTGTGGAGCCGCTATAGCTGATTAATATCTTTCAATAGACAGAGGAGCGATAGCTTATTTAAAGCTAAGCAAGAAATGAAGGTGGCTTTAAACATAGTCTGCTGTTCCTCAACTTCCTCTGTCCAGAGTGGGGAGTCCTGCTCACTGAAATTCGGAGCAGAGCAAAGGATGAGGGCGGGAGGCATTCAACAGGGACAGTCGAACAGAGGGGAGGGGGCAGCTGAAATTTCTCCGCGCACCCGCCACTTCTAATTTACAACCTGCGCAGACAGTTTATTTCTCCGCAAAGCTACCGGCCAGGAATTTCAGCTGCTCTCTTCTCTTCCATACTCGCACCAGGCTATATCCCTTCCCTTTATTCTTCCCACAACACTCAGAGAGGCTCCATGCGAACAATATAAGCACGTGGACAGCAAAGCTTAGCTGCAGCAGCAACTCGTGGGAATTCCATGCGTTCCTTTAGTTAAGTTTTCCCATCCGAAGTAATTTCTACTGGTTGTTAGCTGAAAATTTCAGCGAATGTTTTTCTGTCAAAATTTTGAATAGAATCGAACTGCCTTACAAAATAATTTACCTTATGCTTAATGAGCGGATGGATTCTAACTTCTATGTACGACAATAGCAGAGTACAGTTGCACTTGCCTCACCAATCATGCTTAAAAAATTAGCATTAGACTCTGGGACTCCTCAGATTTCGAGTTAACTTTCACTGACATACCTTATAGACTAAACACGGACGGGACAATATAAAAATTGTGAGCAGGAGCACAGACAGACACTGGGATACATTTTGGACAGAGTGTCTCGCCTGCCCTTGTTTACTATCTGTTTTATCCCCGCTTATCTAATTTAGTCGAGCATGCATTGGGTCGCTTCACTTTGCGATCGAATATTAAAGCGCAGGTGATTATTTTGGCTAAAAAAACACACCAGCAATATTGGGCTTCGCTCCAATAAATTCAAAAAAGATTAGGAAAGTTGTGAAAAATTTCGATTTTTTGTCGCCAAACTAGCGCGGGCAAATCCCCATAACTTAATTTATGCCTGGTCTGCACTGTCTAGATCCATGACACGCCGCATGTTCCGACTCTGAATTGCTAATCACCTTCGCTTGGCAACAAATTTTGTTCCAGAATTATTGCTTCAGGATAAGCTCCAGACTGTCCTCTGAGTCTATTAACTTAACTGAGAGTTTCAGGCGTTTGATCAGTTTAAGGTTCCGTGGCTTTGAGTAATTTGTGACTTTTATAGGCTGTGATTTCTATGAATTTTTAAGCTTAGACATTGAGAATTTTAGAGCTTGTTGAGATAAGGGGTCGTGTAGTTTATAACTTGTGAAGAGAAGGGGTTATGTAGCTTTTAGCTTGTGAAGAGTAGGGGTTGTGTAGTTTTTAACTTGTGAAGAAAAAGGGTTGTGCAGTTTAGAGCTTGTGAAGAGAAGGGATTGTGCAGTTTAGAGCTTGTGAAGAGAAGGGGTTGTGTAGTTTAGAGCTTGTGAAGAGAAGGGATTGTGCAGTTTAGAGCTTGTGAAGAGAAGGGGTTGTGTAGTTTAGAGCTTGTGAAGATAAGGGGTTGTGTGGTTTAGAGCTTGTGAAGATAAGGGGTTGTGTAGTTTAGAGCTTGTGAAGATAAGGGGTTGTGCAGTTTAGAGCTTTTGAAGATAAGGGGTTGTGTGGTTTAGAGCTTGTGAAGATAAGGGGTTGTGTGGTTTAGAGCTTTTGAAGATAAGGGGTTGTGTAGTTTAGAGATTGTGAAGATAAGGGGTTGTGTAGTTTAGAGCTTGTGAAGATAAGGGGTTGTGCAGTTTAGAGCTTTTGAAGATAAGGGGTTGTGTGGTTTAGAGCTTGTGAAGATAAGGGGTTGTGTGGTTTAGAGCTTTTGAAGATAAGGGGTTGTGCAGTTTAGAGCTTGTGAAGATAAGGTGTTGTGTAGCACTGGTGAGATTCAAAGTGACCATAAGAACATTTGAAAACATGCATGCAAATTCGGTTTCTTAAGTCAACTTTATTACTGCCGATGCGACCAAGGTGTTTAAATGGGAAGAGTCGCAATCTGATCAGAATTTCAATTCAAATGCATTAATTATTCATACCCAGCTCAGCAGACGAGAGACACTGACATCAGACACAACATTTAGTCTAGCCAAAATTAGTTAACCTCCTCTCTGCAAAATTCGGTCAAGGAAACTTCGGCTCCGAAATTTTGATTTGCTGTAGCTAGCTAGCAAAAGAAACCCGCCTCCATTCGGCGTTTCCATGCGGGCCGCTTCTTGTCAAACTTAGCCAGTTCCCAGCTCCCGGCCCGGCCGGCACGTCACATAGTCGCCAGTTTCAACAAATGCGAAACATGCAGGGGGGCTAAAAAAATTGTATTTTTTTATAATCTCAGATTTTCATCTTTGCCGTGCCGCGCCGAATTGAAAAAAAACTGGAGGCATGAGACTGCGGCTCGCTTTGGTCTGCACAATGTTTTTGTTATTGTTCAGGCCCTTTTTTTTAACATTTCCTGGACAAGTCGGGGCCTTGGCGACTAATTGCGTCTCTCCCTCGCGTCTGGGTCTCCGGTACCAGCAGATAGCTCGTACTCGTAAAAAGCTCGAAAAGGCCCCCTGTTTTTCCACACTACCCCATCAGGTAACTGAGTCGGAGCAGCGTTGCAATACATGCTGTTGCTTGGCACTTAAACCCGCACACAGACAAACCTCATAGGAGTTCCCGCAACAGAAGCAGGAATTTCGAATTTTGCTTTCCGCGTGTTTCTAAACTTGTCCAGCTATGGAGCGGCAGGCTTCAATCGGCAGAGACCATCACGAGGAGGCGAGTGGGGAGGGGGAACAACTAGCAAACTCAGAAAACCTTTAAGCTGCCCACCAACCCCAACCCGCAAAACTTCCCCTAGCTGGCATGCAATAGACAGCAGCATGCGATAGAGTAGGATTGCGTATAACAGATAGACACAAGCTCTTTGGTCCCACAGAGGAAAAATAGTAAAGAAGGGGCAGCTACTTTAGTATTCGGACTGGTCAGAGTCGGACTGCAAGTTGCAACAGACCCAACCCCCCTTCTGGAGCCGCAAGAGTGGCGCCACGCAGCGCCCCCCCCCCATAAAGCACGGCTCACGTACCCTGAACCACTCCGCTCATGAAGCATTCCACAGCACACATTTCCCTGACACACGTCATCAACGCTTTTAACTATGTGCCAGCTGTGTAACATGGCTGTGTGCAGCCGAGAAGCTCATGCAGGTACCCAGTCTCAGAAACAATCAGGGATTAAGTAACCTTGCTCAAAGGCAAAAATTGTTTCTTAGAACCCATGACCTTTATAGTCATAAGTCTATATATGCCCTAACTTCTTAGGCTACAAATCCTTTGTACTTGTCATTAAGTTAATCAAAAGGAGATGCTTACAATACCGATTTTAGTTGCTATACAGCCCGCAACTAATTAGTTTCGTATTTGGGGGTTGGTTAGGCAACGGGGCAGGCAATCGAGGACGTCTTGTTTAGTCCTCAGTTCGAATCTATGGGCAATAAAACCCGACAGTGCGTGACAGCATGCAAGCATTCTGTAGCCCGATGTCAACACGTGCCAAATTTAATTGCCTCAGGGGGGCGGGGGGCGGCAAGTGAACAGGAAGGCCAGTGGTCGTCCAATCCCCACCCGAGTGTACGCCTGAGCGATTGCTCAGAAAATCAATGGCCCGGGAGACAAGTCAAACCAGCAGCTGCGCGGGATGGCGGACACATTAGACTGGCCTGCACAGGGTAAGAGAGTGATGCAACCAGTAATTGGCGCGATCTATTTCTCCAGCTATTTATTGAAACGAGCAGCAGGGTGCCCGCACATTCTCTTTGGAGCCGATGTAGTCACAAATAGATTTATCGCATAAAACAATGACTCTGAGCTGTCCATTTGTGTGCGCCGAATGTCGGATCTGATTTATCCCAGCGCACCGCGGCCCGCATATTTGACTTGCACGCCCGCAGTCCGAAATTGCGCAACAGGTTTCAGTCATGTTATATGCTATCAGCCGACTCATTTAATCACTTATTTGTTTGTGTACTTCCCGTGATAATTTACCAATTGGATTAATTCAGGATTGATTAAGGATTGTCTCGTGCTCGCATCTGCTGTTGTAGTATAGATGAACTGCAACATTATTTTCAGTAAGAGCTCATGAAAGAGATCCAATTAGTCCATGATGAATCATTAAATAGATCGTAAAAATATGACACAACAGACAGACAGACAGACAGACAGAGAAAATCTCTGTCCGACACTATAAAGCCCAATAAAAGTAAGAAAAGCTACTTAAAGAGAAAAAATGCTGTTTGATAACAATCAGAGCGGTCTAAAACTCATTAACTATTTATGAACGAGGATGTACAAACATGTCTGTATTTATTACATGAAATGTGCATGATTATTACCGAGTTTAGATAATTACTACAGCGAAGTTTTTTTGTTTTTTTGTTGTTGAAATTTATGGACTCACAATTAAAAGCCAGTGAATGTAGAAAGCGTGCATGCAGCCTGGGCATTGAAACTAAAAGCAACATTTCCAAAATAAGCAAACAAGTGGGCTTGGGAGTAATCGAAAGATCTTTCATTCCGATAAATTCAGAATATTCTACTAATAATAAGCAGACAGGCAGACTCATGTTTGCGCAGTTTATAACAATTCATATTGACATTTTTACGATCAGGAACAAGCGAAGCTATCGCGCTTATAATGGTCAAATCCTTCATTAGAATAAGCTAAAAAAATATTTGTTTAAAGCCAAAGTTTTACGCTTTGAATAAAATGATCAACTACGACCTATACATTGATTTGTCCTCCATATGTGCGTGCGGCCACCTCTGTCAAGGGATATAATTATAGTATAGTGGCGCAACAACAATAATAGACAATTCTATTGTTCAACACAAATTGTATATATAGACATGGACGCGAAACAATACGGAAATCAGACGCCAGTCAGCGGAACTGACAGCTCCTTCCGTTGGGCCATCACTAGCAGGTTTTTATAATTTTCACTTGCCGCAACGTCCACGCCATTGTCCAGCTCCTCCAGCACACGTTCAAGCAGTCTGATGTACTCGATTGTAATTCGAAGGGTTTTCACTTTTGACAGTCGCTTGTTGCGCTTCTCGTACGGGATGTACCTGCGGATAGAATTGCATGTTGGGAATTTTTTAAAATGTTGCTGGAATACTTTAGGGTTGCTGGCTAAAGACAATTGGCCAATGGCACTCACTTCCGCAATTTGGCGAATGCAGAATTCACCGCCTCGACTCTTCGACGCTCGCGAGCGTTCCGCTTCGCCACCATCATCGGCGTCTTCACCTTCGGTTCGCCGGCTGCCGCGGCGCCGGCCGGCCTGCAAGCGGTGTCGGCGGCGCCGCCGGAGCACGGAGCTGACGCCGATTTCTTCAGCTTTCGATTGCTGCCGCCTCTTGAACTCGTTGATGACGGAGGCGACGCGTCTGAGGTCATGGACAGCGACATCGCCGACGACGAAGCGTTGATTGTCGTCGTTGCCGGCGCCCTGCTAGCAGCCAGAAACTGTTGAGCCGGATCTTCGAACTGGCCGATCCCGTTGCTAGGCAAGCTACTGCAGGCGTCATTAGCAACGACCGGAGCCAAAAGAAAGCCACCGGAACAGTCGGACAAGTCCGTCGGCGAAGTCAGTCGGTAGGGCGTTGGGCTCGAAGCCAATCCGGCTGGCGTGAACAGCTGCTGCTGCTGATTCTGCTGATGGTACAGCTGCTGCTGCTGCTGCTGCTCGATTTGCTCGAAGTCAATCAGCTGGTGATGCTGCGACAGATGAAGCTCATCGGGATGGGGAAGCATCTGGCTGAGTGGCTGGTTGATGTAGATGAAGTCGGGATTACCCGCAGCTGACTGCGCCGACGCCCAAGGATAAGCCGACTCGCCGGCGCTCAGATACAGGACGCCGCACTTGCTGTCCACTTCCTCCATCACAGAATTCTAAGAAATTGGACTTTGAGGAGCGAAGCTTGTTGATGAAAGATCGGAAGATTCGAGCTGCGTTCTCTTCTATGGTTTATGTAGGATTAGGCAGGAAAACTCGCGCCTCCAGGGCGGCTGTCATTTCATTGGTCCCCGCCGCGCCTCCCTTTTACCCCTTGCCTGCCGCTCCCCAGTTGGCCAGTGGGGGAACGGGCAAAGTTATGGGAGTCATGGGATATTACTAATTCCGCATTCTAGAACCTTCACCCTTGACTCTAAAAAATCACCTGCTCCAATTCTGGTCTTCTTCTTTTAAAAGCATGAAGAGTTAACTTGTAATACTGGTTGAGACCATGGCACGTACCGAAGCCGCAACTCTCCCCTTCACTTGCCAGGCCGTTCGCATTTAGTCATTACTATTACCACTGGTTCGATAGCTGCCACACGCAAGTCAGAATTCATTAGCTATGCAACAAGCCAATATTATTACGACTATAAATGCATTAATGTGGATAATCAACCTAGGTTTGTTGCAAATTTACTTTATTAAAAAATTATTTAGTTAAAATAAAAAATAAAGTTTTGATATTAAAAAAAACCCTGTATATAGAGTCCTGCATGGCTGATGCATGTCTAATCGCTAAGTAAATAATTTGACATCAATCATGATTTGTTTAACAAACGGTACTGGTTAGTATAGTATAGATTGGCTGCCCGACTGCTAAAATTATCAAATTAGACATTATAGTAGAATCTAATCTAAAATCACTTCGATTAATCTGATAATTAGGTGTTCGGTTCACATGCACCGAAAAATTTAGATCTTAATCACCCCGAAATGTTGCGTTATCGAATGTTCACTTTAAATAGTCAGCTGCATTATGGCGCAAAACTGTGCGTAAATTAAAAGCTAAATGCGCATTAGACTACTATAAGTAGCAATCATAAAACCATAACTTCTCCCGTCATCTTTTTAGGTCTTGTTGCAGATTCTCACGTATACGTGGCATTTATACGTGGCAGGGTCTTAATTACTAGTTAATCCAAAACAGAGCCCTTCGACTGTCTTAAAGTTCCAATCCACACAAGTATCGACATCATGCACGAGACCCTCAGAATCCAGCCTGTCCGTCAAAGACTCGAGCGCCTTGCCCTTGCCTGGTGGGAGAAGGCCCTGGCCAACCACCTGCATGAGTTCCAATCCAAGGTCAATCATATACGAGATTATCTCTCGACCTGCGAGCGCCTCAAAAAGCTGATTTCACCATTATGCAATGGCTAACAAATCTCAGATACAACACACCCTGAGTTTACCAGACTGGTTCTCGCTGCACAGCACATACAATGGCTCCACTGCGTTTTTTCCGCTCTTTTGATCCACCTTTGCTACTCCTTAATGCGTCCAATGATGTTTAGCCAGTTTTTTTAGCCAATTCTTATGTCTGCAACAAGTGCTTTTATTTTACAATGCGATCAATATCTTACTTAACAACCAAATACCTTTAATAACAAATACATTTTTACATCTACGCCAATATTCCTTGCCAATACTACAAGGTTTTACGTGTTCAATATTATTTCGTAACTCGGTATTTTTTCTATTTACAAGTCGTCCCTCCGGTTGATATTTCGTCCTTTCTCAATTCGTCCTCCGTTTTACAATCGCCCGTTTACATATCGTCCTCCAGTTTTCATATTTCTTAATAAATGTGAAGAGCCTGCGTGCAGGCTGAACGCGGTGTTAAATCCACCTAGGACAACACCAACGTAACAAACAAACAAACAAGCAGGGTCTTAATTACTTGACAAGACAAGACAAGACAAGTGTCAATTTAGTAACGCAAAAATTGGCTAAGTTGCAACGCTATTCGAGTTTAGTCTCTCTTGTGTATCTCTCAGTTAGCAACCGCGTGATCTCAGTAAATTTTTAGAGGTTTAGACGGGGTCCTTCAATAATAGCAATTCGCATTAGCGGAGGGGGTTGTTAGCGTGGTCGCCCTGAGCACAGGGAGAGATACCGAGGCTTCGACGCAGAAACTATACGTAGGTAGCTCGTACTTCATCACTGAGGAGGAGGTTTACAGCTAAAGTCCTACAAGCTATAGTGAAAGCTAAGCACATCATCTGCCAGTTCGAATATACGCTCGTATCTGTCACTTTCCGACGCGACAACGTCGATTTTGCGGTCGTCAGGCGTGGTGGCGCGCTTCGAGTTAACGGGTCCTTTGTCACTCGGGTAAGGGTTTGAAGTCAGTTTGGATAAACACTTTGGCGTTCTACCGCATACTACAAAAAACTTCTAACTCAACGCATGCAGTTGGCGAGTGCCATGCAGATCCCGATCCCCCAAGATCAGGGTTGGATTGCATGCCAACAACAAGCAGTATGAAGACGGGCTTGTCTTAGTCCCATAGGAACGAAAAGTAAGGGTGTTAGAAGACGAGGTCTTCATACTATACTTGGTTTACTAGTTTTGTTCTGATGTGAAGGTCATGTAGGTCAAAAATTTTATAAATAAATTAGCTCTTCATAAGGGAAACATTATATATATTACTTTGAACCATTCTTTATCCTTCTTTTACATGCATGCTTTTTGTTGCGTGTTTTGAATTTGCTTGTGAGAAAATTTTACATTTTTTTTATCTTGTGCTGTCCTGGAATCCCAGAGTTTCAATTTTAATCCAAGGACACATTAAGTAGAAGGGGGGACACTTTGTTTCTTTGAAAGTTTTTGGAGTCCAATTTTCGCAAAAAAATACACAACGAAGATAGGAAATTTGCAGATTTTCGACATAAAATTAAGGAATGTGCTCGATTGAAATGTATGATATGAATCTTTTGATATGTATCTCCCGCTTTCTTACTCTATTGAATTGTGTGCCTCTAAATCTGCAAAAAATTGATCTTTTAATTGTAAAGCATTTGATTGCTCCAAGGGGATTTCTAACTGCTCGAAAGAAATTTTCTGTCTGCTTAGGGGATTACTGACTGCTCGGGAAGATTTCCTGTCAGCTTGGGGGTTTCTAATTGACTGAAGGGAACTTTATAACTGCTTGAAGAGATTTTCTAACTGCTCGGAAAAATTTTCTGACTGCTTGGGGGTTTCAGACTGCTCGGGGAAATTTTCTGTCGGCATGAGGGATTTCTAACTGCCCGAAGAGGACTTTCTTACTGCTTGGAGAGATTTTCTAACTGCTCGGGGAACTTCTCTGTCTGCTTGGTTCTAACTGCTTGGGGAAATTTTCCATCTTAATTGAGGATTTCTAACTGCTTGGAGAAATTTTCCATATTGGGGGATTTCTAACTGCTTGGGTGATTTCGGACTGCTGGAGAGGGATTTTCGAGATGCTCCAGAAGATTTTTAACTGCATTAGTAGTTTTTCTTAACTGCCTCAAGTAGATTTTCTGCTTTTTTAGGGGATTTTTAACTGTTCGGGAAAATTTTCTGTCTGCTTGGGGGATTTCTAACTGCTCAAAGGAGATTTTCTAACGACTTGGGTGATTTCGGAGTGGAAGGAGATTTTCTAAATGCTCCGGAAGAATTTTCAACTGCCTCGGATAAATTTTCTAACTGCCCAGGAAATTTTATTTCTGCTGGGGGATTCTCTGTCTGCTTTGGGAATTTCTCTGTCTGCGGGGGAAGAGGTGCGGAGAAGAGAAGGGGAGAAGGGAAGAGGGAAGAGAAGCGGGGATAGTAGAAGACCCGAGCGAGAGAAGTGATAGAGGGGGAGAACAGAGTTGAGGAGGGTAGAGGCGAGGGGGAGTGTAGGAGGTTGAGAGAGAGTTGAGAGGGAGACGATGGGGTAGAAAGAGTTTAAGGAGGAGAAACGGCAGTGGCAGTGGATAGGACAGGACTATGCCTTGAGATAGAAAATTGAGAAGGAAGAAAAATAGGTTGCTGATATGCTAGGAAAGGGAGATAGGAAATAGGGGCGAGGAAAAGGGGGGAGAAAACAGAAAGGGAGGAGACGAAATTGAGCGGAAGTAACAGATAGATGATGGAGTGTGGAAAGTAGGAAAGTAAGAGTGACGAGAGGAAGGCATTAAAGGCAGTCAGAGGACTGAAAGCTACAGGAGAGCGGTAAAGAGGGAAACAGAAACAGAGAGTCAGTGAGAGTCGAGGACAGTGTGGGCTCTCTGGCAGTCGTGTCGTGTGGGTGCGACTGCTGGGACTTTCCTTGAGGGGCTAGATACTGGATACCTTACTCCTGAAAGATACCCATCTGTTTTGCTAGCATGCATAAAAATCAAGCAAATGGTTTTTTCAATACTACGAGTGTAATTTGCAAGCAAATGCTTGTGTCTTCACAACACAATAAGTAAATAATGCATGCCCAATAGATGCATGCATGCCCTTTATTAATTTATAGCTTTATTAGACTTATAGGACGTCCTAGGCATCGGCATGGCCTTGGGCCTTTGGGTGGGGGTTGGTTTGCAATTGGGTTTGGCAATGTGCTTGTGACGGCTGAGTGTTTCCTATGGGAACTAGTCTAATGTTTCTACAATAAATGGCTCAGGGGCTGCGTCCCCACTCAAAGCACCTCTTAAATGCGGACCGTTGACAAGGCACTCCGCCCCCCCCGCGGGAGAGAAAATTTGAGAACAATTACAAGCATCGCAGCCATCAGAGTTGAGGACAGTCAGTATGGCTACTGTCTCAGGGTTGAGCCTAGCTAAGCGACTGCTGAAAAACCTCAGAAATTTATTCGAATTGAAGCAAGCCTTGTCCAATTAGCGAGGGCGTGAAGGGTGGAAAGTGTACGCCTACAATAAAAAGCCTATTTTTTCGTATTGGCATACTTAATATTGCTCGTTGCTCGTAGACACAAAAATAAGAGTTGCTTTTACTAAGAGTCTTAAGCAAAGAAGTAAACCTGGAAAGGATTGCAGCTCTTCTGATGCAAGCCATCGGCTCCCGTCAGCAGCAGGAGAACCGCTCTAACGGTGACGTCACAGACGTGGAGCTTGAGGCGATTAGAGTTGGCAGCGAGGAAGATCTGAGTGCGCATTTACTCAGCCAGCCAGATAGGATTGACAGATTTGTCACTGTCTCTGGGCGAACAATCTCTCCAATCCACTTGGCCTGCGAGCTGGGAAGACATAAAATTGTGCAAATTTACATCGATGCACAGGTCGATGTGAATCTGCAGACAAGGAGCGGTTTTTCACCGCTCTATATTGCATCACAGCTCGGTCATCAGCAGCTGGTGGAGTCACTCATCAAGGCGCAAGCGGATGTCAATTTTCAAGATAGAGACGGCTGCTCGCCCCTCTACATGGCATCTCAATATGGACATCAGCTGGTCGTGGAATCCCTCATCAAGGGACAAGCCGATGTAGCCCTACTAAAAAACACTGGCTCGTCCCCTCTTCACGCAGCGTCTGCAAGCGGTCATCACCGCACTGTCCGCTCACTTATCAAAGCCCAAGCCGACGTCAATCTTCAGGCGAAAAATGGCTGCTCGCCTCTTTACATGGCGTCACAGAATGGCCACAAGAAAGTCGTCGGCGTGCTCATCAAAGCCCAAGCCGACGTCAATCTTCAAGAGAAGGTCAATGGCTCCACGCCTCTGTATGCTGCTTCGCAAAACGGTCATAGTCCAGTGGTTGATTTACTGGTCGAAGCCAAAGCTGACGTTACTATCCCAATGAGTGATGGGGTGTCCCCTGTACTTATAGCGTCACAGCAAGGTCATCTGCAAGTCGTGAACTCACTCGTCAGAGCCCAGGCAGATGTAAATATTCAAGAGAATGTCTATTGCTGGTCACCAGTCATCATTGCTTCACAACTTGGACACCATAAAGTTGTGGAGTCTCTCATCAAAGCTCAAGCCGACGTCGATGCTCAAATGAAGAATGGCATGTCATCATTGTACATGGCATCGCAGAATGGCCATAAAAATGTTGTTGACTTACTCATCAAAGCTCAAGCCGACGTCAATCTTCAAGAAAGTGAAGAATGTTCACCTCTTTTCATTGCGTCTCAGCAAGGGTACCAGCAAATTGTGGACTCTCTGATCAAAGCACAAGCAAACTTCAACCTTCAACAAAACCAAGGCGTTTCTCCTCTCTACGTAGCATCACAATTCGGTCACCAGCAGGTGGTCCAGTCACTAATCGAAGCGCAAGTTGACGTTAATCTCCAGGAACTTAGCGGTTGCACACCCCTGATAATTGCATCGCAGAACGGTCATCCGAAAGTTGTTGAAGCGCTCATCAAAGCAGACGCCGACGTCAACGTTCAGCCCGTGAGTGGCTGCTCCGCCCTATACTTTGCTTCCCAAAATGGCCATCTGAAAATAGTTGACGCTCTCATCAAGGCAAACGCTGACGTCAGCCTTCTTGAGAAAGTCAACGGCAACTCGGCTCTGTACATTGCGGCACAGAATGGTCACCGGAAAGTCGTGGACTCGCTTATCAAAGCTCAAGCCGATGTGAATATTCTCACCAAAATGGGCTGCTCGCCCATCTACGTGGCAGCCCAGAATGGACATCGGGATGTAGTTGAGTCCCTAATCAAGGCTCAAGCAGACTTCAACATCCCGATGAACAATGGAGTTACCCCTCTCAGCGTTGCATCGCAGCTAAGTCACTGGAAGGTGGTTGATTTACTCGTCAAAGCGCAAGCAGATGTCGGTCCTGAGACTGAAGGAAACCGGACTCAGGACAGCCCTGCTGCTGAGCAAAGTTCCTCGGGCAAGTAAGTTTGTTTACGCTTCGTTTCATCACATTAAATAGTTCTAGATCCTCGGTTAACTCACTTTTGCGCGTTACAGGAAAACTTTCTAAGATGCCTCGTACTTTGTTAGAAAACAATGGCTTTCATTTTCAGTGAAGAAGAGCCGAGCGAGCTACTAAGACTCAGCGATTCAATCCTCAGCCTGCTCCTCCACTCAGCGCTGAATCTATCCGGCTTTGTTGAGTCCAGGGCCACCCTGCAGACTGCAGTCGCTGACGTACTGCAGGAAATAATCAGAAAACGATTGAATTCTGAAAATATCAACATTGTGGGCAGCTATTCGGAGGGCTGGGGAAACAATCTGAAGACACTGGACGGTTGTACGGACGCTCAGTCCGACATTGATGTCATGAAATTGCTTCGAGGCCAGCTGCACCACATGAAAGGCTTCTGCGACTGCAGCAATGACAGCGTCCGGTCTGAGTACGGAAATGGACACATTCAGTGTTCCGGATTCGGTACGTACCGAACAGAGGGTTATCCCTATGACCTACTACGTATTTTTTAATCATATTGAGTCGAATCACACTATCCATCAAAATATGGAGTTTTTATATGAAGTTCTTTATCAGCCTGAGGCCCATGAGCAAGTCGGGAAGATTCTACTTCCACCCGTTCCAAATCTTGCCAGATCTGAGTCCCATTGCGCCGTCAAGGTCAACCACGCTTGATTACGTCGAGATTTACGATGTGGTGAGGGAGTGTCTCGTACAGCTCTCCCACGGCGACACCAGCTTACAGTCGGAAGACTCTCTATCAGAACTGCTTGCCCGGCTGCCCGACTGCGCATTCACCGCACGCGAGGCTCTCAGGGCGCTGGCCTGTCTCAAATTCGGCAACCTCGACGCGGCGAAAAGAGTTTTGATTGAGTACCGAGGTCACGAAGTGAGCCGGGGCATCGATTGGTCTATCGACGACAGATCGGCAGCTGAGGCCACTCCGGAGTTTGTTTGGCAATACCTGAACAGCCGGGACTCGGCCTGGAAATTCTGTTTCCAATTTAAACAGCCACTGACGCTGCGGTTTCTAAGACAACTGCTTGCCGAGTGCCTGCCGCTCAAGCTGGCATTTGCCGAGAACGATTTCTTTATGAATTTCGATGCTCTGCTGTGGGCCCTGCGATTCGAGCTTCAGACGGAATCCGAATCCTACTCGCAGAGCTGGATTAGGGACGTTGTAGAGAGAGATGATGCTGATTATCAGGAGCTGCTGGTGGCTGTGCTGTTCTGTCCGCATTCCAGCGAGGCCCCGATCCTTCTGGCTAAGGTAAAGAGTATATTGACATCAGGCCAAGAATGCTTCCCGCTGGAGCTCATGAAAAAGTGCATGGCTGAGATGCCTGGAAGAATTCAATGAGATTTTTAACTAACATTGAACCGATTTATTAATTGATCCTGTAATTTTTTGTTGTATTTTTTATCCTGTTTAATCCTTAGGTGCATGTGCTATGCCAAGTTTCTGTTTGTCAAATTTTCTTGAATTATAATTTTCTCTGGCCAGCGCAGAAAATTGTATTCATCTAGAGGGGTGAATTGTTTAGTTTTCAAAGCGAGTTGGGCCTTTAGTCAAGGCTTGAAACTGAGAGATCAATTATCAGCAGCTTAGGCAGGGTACGCAGACCATGTTTACTGTTTTTCACAAGGGAGATAGTGATCAGCAAAGCATTTTGCGCGCGCATTGCACAGAGAGAGCTGCCAAGCCTTGCTAAGCTGAAAACTTCGTCCCAAACTCTGCGCCTTTATCGCCTGTGCCAGTTCGCAAGAGTGTTGCATGGTTTTTTGATTATACTGCACAATTTAGCCACAATCGAAAATTGAAGACACAAAATATAGCGCGTATCCTGCATGAACTTTCTTTTATGATTATCAATAATGCCAGAATAAATTGAACATGTTATTCAAAAACTCTCAAAGTTTGCTTTATCGTATTGTTTCAGCCTAGCCTACAATATGTTACGAATCTATTATAGAAAAACCCTAATAAATATACATCAATATATTTTCCCGATCAAATAAAAAAGTATGTAGCAAATAAGCCCGTATTTGTGGTTCCTTTACAATGTACCTTAAAGAATTATGAGATCGAAATGGTTGGCAAAGACTGGAAAGCGTTGAATAATTTTGGATTTTGGCAAAGTTTGATGAGGTGGCGCGTTATTGAAAGATCGGAGAGGTGGCGGTGAAGGATCGGAGAGGTGGCGGTGAAGGATCGGAGAGGTGGCGGTGAAGGATCGGAGGGGTAGCGGTGAAGGATCGGAGGGGTAGCGGTGAAGGATCGGAGGGGTAGCGGTGAAGGATCGGAGGGGTAGCGGTGAAGGATCGGGGGGTAGCAGTGAAGGATCGGAGAGGTGGCGGTGAAGGATCGGAGAGGTGGCGGTGAAGGATCGGAGGGGTAGCGGTGAAGGATCGGAGAGGTGGCGGTGAAGGATCGGAGAGGTGGCGGTGAAGGATCGGAGGGGTAGCGGTGAAGGATCGGAGGGGTAGCGGTGAAGGATCGGAGGGGGGTAGCGGTAAAAATGTGGTAGCAGCAACCGTGTCCTCATGCATAGTCACCATGATATTTTTAAAGATTGTACATGCGGATGCATTCCTGTTTAGTGAAGCAGATTAGTTTCAAGACTGCACCCAAGGGTTAAGATCTCATAGACAATATGAAAATGCCATAGACAGTTGTCTGCGTCGTGTCAGGGGGCGGCCGCTGTTGAAACTTGGCCGTAGAATGCCATTCTATTGAGCAAAGCCTCAGTTCAATCATTATTTCTGAAAAACACATTAATGATGAGCGGCTCCAAAGAAGTTCGGCCGGCCAGCCGACCCCCTGGGCACAAGTCGGTGCAGTTTAAACGTTCAACAGTGAAGAGTCTCGAAGACAAACAGCGAAAATCGGGCCGCGGAAGCCGCAGCGGCAGCGAAAGTAGCGACGGAGAAGCCAGCGTGGCGACTAGCCGGGTCAGCCGGCCCTCCATGACCGAATCCTCGGATCCCAACCGCGTCCCGGATGAGCCTTGGATAGAAAAGAATTGGGAAATTAATCCCAATGCGTACGAAGCCCTGTGCCAGCTGTACAACGACTATTTTGAAAGAATTTATGGAGTGGATGGCGACCGTGTGCTGATTGACTTGGCGCTCTGCCAGCTCAATTGCTTCGTCGCCATCGACGCCCTGCTAGACCGGAAGCTGCTGCTGGTGTTGGTTACCAGTCACGCTCAGGGCGGCAACAGGTACATCACTCGGCAGGAGTTCGTCCGACTCATGTTCTTCCTCTCCTACGCTTCGAAGGAGCAGCTGGAGGAGGCTGTATTCGACATCGTTAGCGATAAGAAAAACCGCGTCACCATTGGCCAGCTAGTGCAGATGTACACCTACCGGATGAGGCGGCCTCTGTCCTGTCACGTGATCAATTTAATCAGCGAATGCGACAGGTCCGGATGCGGCCAGCTGGATGTGTACGACTTCCGGTAAGTTTGCTTCAGGCGGAGTGCTGGTTTTTCTGCCAAGTGACTTAGATAGCTGAGTGGCTTGGAATATTTCCATCGCTGAAAGCCAATCTTTCATCTCTGGCGCAGCCTCCTCATAGCCAAGCTGCAGCAGATGGAGCAGCTCGAGTGCACGCAGGCCCAGCCGCCGCCCGAACGGGAACGAGAAAAATTGGACGAAGCGTTGCTGGAAGCCAACGACCTGCAGTCCTGGTCCTGGGACATCGCTGTGCCGCATCTGCGCATGAGCGCCCAGCTGAGAAGCCTGTCCCAGTGCCGCGCACTGCTGGAGCAGCACCCCAGCCTGGGCGAGGCCATGTCCCGGATGGCCTGGGACAGTGAGTTGATGGCGGATCAGCCTAGAAAGGGGATGTGAACTTAAGAGTTAAAATGGAGCCCGAAGCTTTTGATCCCGATTTCTCTGCGCTAATCCCTTCATGTGGAGCCAAATAGCTCCCGCTATGCCGAAAACCCGACAACTCTTGCATTTGGGGATCTCTATGGGGAAGAATGGGATAAATGGGGATTTCATGTGAACTTAAGGCTCTAGAATGGAGCCCGAAGCTTTTGATCCCGATTTCTCTGCGCTAATCCCTTCATGTGGAGCCAAATAGCTCCCGCTATGCCGAAAACCCGACAACTCTTGCATTTGGGGATCTCTATGGGGAAGAATGGGATAAATGGGGATTTCATGTGAACTTAAGAGTTAAAATGGAGCCCGAAGCTTTTGATCCCGATTTCTCTGCGCTAATCCCTTCATGTGGAGCCAAATAGCTCCTGTTATGCCGAAATCCCGAAAACTTTTGCATTTGGGGATCTCTAAGGGGATTTATGTGAACCTTGTACCTCTAAAGTTCTTCATCTGACTGCTTTAGTGTACAGTACGGCTTTGTTTTTTTGCAATCATACATACAAGAAACTACAATGAACAAGACAATGTGTATAATACCCGCATAATTTTTTGTTAATATTGGCACTGAACGGTGTTTTAAAACAAATCCAAGCATCGAATGTCTTAATGGCATTCTGGCCGGTGTATTGTTTTCTTTTCAAAAGAAGAACATTGCACGATAGGTTTAGAGTGGCATGGAATAGAACGCTGTACAAAGATTTTTTTACATTGTGAATCACGATTCTGGTAATAAAAAAATAATAATAAACGCTGCTTTTCATACTGAAGTAATATACTTTAGTACAAGTAATATACTATAGTCATATAGTCTATACAATAGTATTGTAACATAACTATTCATACTAAGCTATTCATAAAACCTTTACTCAATTTTGGGCAGAATTAGAAAACCTTTAGAAACGTTGCTACGTTTATCGTTCAAATCATCTCGCGAACCCTAATGATTGTTTACTTAAAAACTGTCATTTTTATGTCAATGTTCCTTTTGAATTCAGTCTGTGTGGAAGCAGAGAATATGAAGTTTTTACTGAATATTCTCTGCTTTTGCTAGCTTTTCTTGTACATTCAAGCTGGAGGGAATTGTTTGGATTTAATACTGTATGTAACATTAAATAAGAAGTATATTTTGAGTCGCTTGCTGCGCCACGTAAATAACGCCTTTTCGGCGTAGTTACTGTCTATTGATAAGGGTAAAGAAAACATTGGATTGTCTCTGTGTTGCAATTGAAAAGCGCAGGTTAAAAGTACGCTTTTTGGCACAGTTTTACCTATAATTCTCGTCCTAAGTTTCTAGTTCTGCCCAACTTAGCCAAACACTGAAGAAATGACACAATTAGTATCTCGTTGGGTAGCCGGGAACGTACTTCGATGCACTAATCAGTTAAGCAAGAAACAGTCAACAAGTAATCAGTGAAGTGTCTACATTTCGAATTAGAGTATTAAGGCAACAAATATTATTGAGGAGGCTTCGTGGACGAATGGATTCATATTACTTTCGATTCGCATGTCGTCAATCTTGCTCCAGATGCTGTTCTTCAACACGCTACAGGTGTAATGTCCCTGGCACAAAGAGCTTCCATGATGAGAGATTGTGAAAACCGGGCGTCCAAGACCACTGACACCGCCAGACCGACTGGACGAGTTGACTCTTGTTTGCAGCTTCTGGCCGGTACCCCCTGTGCGGTCTAAGTGAAGCAGGGCTACACGACCCGCTGATACTTTTATCTCTTGCACGCAGGCGCCACTGCATTGGTTCTCGCACTGAACCTCCTGTGGTGCGATCCACGCGGTGTACAAACCGTCAAGATCGAGTGAGGCGCTTGAAAAATGTGCTAGCGAAATGCTCAGCACACGATTATCTGTGACTCCTGTTGGCAGTTCTTCGACACTGGCTAGGCACTCACGACATGACTTGCATTGCGAAAACTCTGTAAGAATATGCGGATTAAGCAGTAAGTTAGGCATAGTCCCCATAGAGATCCCCAAATGCAAGAGTTGTCGGGTTTTCGGCATAGCGGGAGCTATTTGGCTCCACATGAAGGGATTAGCGCAGAGAAATCGGGATCAAAAGCTTCGGGCTCCATTCTAGAGCCTTAAGTTCACATGAAATCCCCATTTATCCCATTCTTCCCCATAGAGATCCCCAAATGCAAGAGTTGTCGGGTTTTCGGCATAGCGGGAGCTATTTGGCTCCACATGAAGGGATTAGCGCAGAGAAATCGGGATCAAAAGCTTCGGGCTCCATTTTAACTCTTAAGTTCACATCCCCTTTAAGCGCACCTTCGAAGAAGGTCGTATAAAAGGGCTTGATGAAAAAGTAGGATAGAAGGAACGCGAAGGACCTCGGCGGGTAGAGACACCCTCTCAAACTGAGTAGATATACTCTCTCAGGGCGAGTAGAGACACCCTCTCAAGGCGAGTAGAGACACCGTCTCAAGGTGAGTAGAGACACCCTCTCAAGGTGAGTAGAGACACCCCACTCAAGGCGAGTAGAGACACCCTCTCAAGGTGAGTAGAGACACCCTCTCAAGGCGAGTAGAGACACCCTCTCAAGGCGAGTAGAGACACCCTCTCAAGGTGAGTAGAGACACCCTCTCAAGGTGAGTAGAGACACCCTCTCAAGGTGAGTAGAGACACCCTCTCAAGGCGAGTAGAGACACCCTCTCAAGGTGAGTAGAGACACCCTCTCAAGGCGAGTAGAGACACCCTCTCAAGGTGAGTAGAGACACCCTCTCAAGGCGAGTAGAGACACCCTCTCAAGGTGAGTAGAGACACCCTCTCAAGGTGAGTAGAGACACCCTCTCAAGGTGAGTAGAGACACCCTCTCAAGGTGAGTAGAGACACCCTCTCAAGGTGAGTAGAGACACCCTCTCAAGGCGAGTAGAGACACCCTCTCAAGGCGAGTAGAGACACCCTCTCAAGGTGAGTAGAGACACCCTCTCAAGGTGAGTAGAGACACCCTCTCAAGGTGAGTAGAGACACCCTCTCAAGGCGAGTAGAGACACCCTCTCAAGGTGAGTAGAGACACCCTCTCAAGGCGAGTAGAGACACCCTCTCAAGGCAAGTAGAGACACCCTCTCAAGGCGAGTAGAGACACCCTCTCAAGGCGAGTAGAGACACCCTCTCAAGGTGAGTAGAGACACCCTCTCAAGGCGAGTAGAGACACCCTCTCAAGGTGAGTAGAGACACCCTCTCAAGGCGAGTAGAGACATCCTCTCAAGGTGAGTTGAACAGACTCAAATGAAAATGATCAGATAGAAAGCGGAGCATAAATAAATAAACAATTGCTTAAGCTGCGGTTCACCCGAGCCCAAGAAATTATTGATGCACATATAAATTTGCATGCCTTCTGCTTTGTTCGCTCAGACCCGGAGATCATGTCGATCACCTTCGTGAAGAGCGCAATCAACCAGTGCTTTGAGACCGGCCAGCCGGGCATCAATTCCTCCAGCAGCGACGAAGACACGCCCGAAAGTGGCGACGGCGCCTCAGAGGGAGACATCTGGACGGGCGAGAACTAGCCGCAACTGGATTTGTGACTGATTTGCACTACTAAACCGTTAATAAGTAGTATTTAACGCCTATAACAACCACTAATTTGTGGATAATTACCAAAAAATGAATTATTCTTAATACAGTTGGCTTGTTCAATGCTTATTAAAATTTGAAAAACTCTGCATCCGTCTATCAATCAATTTTACGCTAAAATATATATTTAGGGTATTTTTTCTACAGATCTGTATTGGTTATAAGATAAAGAAGGGAAGGAGTGGTTTAGAGGCGAATCTGGGGAGGGGGCGGTTCAGAGGCGAGTCTGGGGAGAGGGCGGTTCAGAGGCGAGTCTGGGGAGAGGGCGGTTCAGAGGCGAGTCTGGGGAGAGGGCGGTTCAGAGGCGAATCTGGGGAGAGGGCGGTTCAGAGGCGAGTCTGGGGAGAGGGCGGTTCAGAGGCGAATCTGGGGAGAGGGCGGTTCAGAGGCGAGTCTGGGGAGAGGGCGGTTCAGAGGCGAATCTGGGGAGAGGGCGGTTCAGAGGCGAGTCTGGGGAGGGGCGGTTCAGAGGTGAATCCGACGGCCATCAGAAGGACTAAAAAAACCAGCTTAAAATCATAGTTAACAAAAAATTATAGACTAGGGCCAGGCTAGTCAATATTACAAATCGCGTAATATTCGGTGCTGATCTTGCGATCCAAAACGTGTACTTTTATATTTTATATAAGCGGTAAGATTAGACGAGTCTGAATTATAGAAGAAAAATAATTGACTTGAATCACACAGCATCAATGGTGAAATTATTGCTTAAATTAGAGAAGCAATTCCTGAACTGTACATGTCTACGCAAATTTTCTAACTTACTTTGTTAAACAATTTTCGAATGTAAAACTGGTTACTGCTGGTAGCATTGTAGCTCGTACATATACAAGTATGCACACCATACCTTAGGGTTGAAAATTGAATTATTCTTATAAATTTAAGGATTAGTTGCACTTTAGAAAATAAAACAGAATAAATCAGGGTATCATAGAGTAAAAGAGTAAAGATACTTGATTCAGATAAAACATAACAATCCCGTAGATTTTCTGAACCGAATAATCTCAGTCTTGCGTCAAAGGGGTCAAGGATCTGTTTGGGATAATTCCACTCTAATATCAATCAGATTAGATAATCTCACCCTGTCAATAAGATTAGATATCCACCCTAATCTCACTCTGACGTCTGAGATTAGATTTGTTTCCTAGAAAATTTCACACTGAAAAAAAATAAATTCAAAACTCGCATGTGCGGTTTCTCAGAGCCAAGAAGCACGTTTGACCTCCAGGGCAACTAAACAATTAATGTAGTAAGCAAAAATGCGCTCAATTTAAATTACTAACACAACAAGTCAAGACTTGAGCTTCTAAAACGCCTATTGAAGACGCCAAGAAAAACAAACTGTTGAAATTAGTCGGCCAGTCACTGCACAATGGAATCTTCTTCTTTCACAACCGGCGGCAAGGGTTTCTTAGACGCGCCCTTCTTCCGTTTAAGCAGAATTTTGTTCTCGCTGTCTTTGAGAGTCTTCAGCTTGATCTGCTGGTCCTCGTCCACCCGCATGGTGGCCAGAGCTTGCGACAGCTCCTCCTGAACGTCAACCCACTGCTCCTTGTCCTCATTAAGGATGCGGCAAGTGGTCAGAGGCGTCTGGGGCACCGCTGTGTACATCTGCCGGGTCAGGGCGGTTTGATTTATGTTTAATAACGCGGCCATCCAACACAGTTCGGACTTTGGAGCAGGGTTTTACAGACTGCCACTTACCGAGATCCACTTGTGCATCATCACCTGCTCGATGGTCAGACGATGGTCGGGGTTCGTCTTCAGGAGCTGCTTGATTAGATCTTTGGCTGCGGAGTTTTAAGGGGAAGGGGTGTCAGAACTGACAATCGTGTATAATCCAGTGTCACACTCAGTCACACACCTGAAAATTGTGTATCACTTAGTGTTTCACTCAGTATCACAGCCTGACAATGATCTCACCTAGTATCACAGCCTGACAATCGTGTAACACCTAGTATCACAGCCTGAAAATCGAGTCTCACCTAGTATCACAGACTGACAATCGTGTAACACCTAGTATCACAGCCTGAAAACGATCTCACCTAATATCACAGCCTGAAAATCGAGTCTCACTTAGTATCACAGCCTGAAAATCGAGTCTCACCTAGTATCACAGACTGACAATCGTGTAACACCTAGTATCACAGCCTGACAATCGTGTAACACCTAGCATAACAGCCTGAAAATCGAGTCTCACCTAGTATCACAGCCTGAAAATGATCTCACCTAATATCACAGCCTGAAAATCGAGTCTCACTTAGTATCACAGCCTGAAAATCGAGTCTCACTTAGTATCACAGCCTAAAAATGATCTCACCTAGTATCACAGCCTGACAATGATCTCACCTAGTATCACAGCCCGACAATCGTGTAACACCTAGTATCACAGCCTGAAAACGATCTCACCTAATATCACAGCATAAAAAATGAAGTCTCACTTAGTATCACAGCCTGAAAATCGAGTCTCACCTAGTATCACAGCCTGAAAATGATCTCACCTAGTATCACAGCCTGAAAATGATCTCACCTAGTATCACAGCCTGAAAATGATCTCACCTAGTATCACAGCCCGACAATCGTGTCTCACCTAGTATCACAGCCTGACAATCGTGTCTCACCTAGTATCACAGCCTCACTCCCATTTGTCATAGCTAGCCGCACGCGTCACTGAATTAAGAGGCGGGCACGGAAGCCCCACTCACCACTGTCGGAAACGTGCTTCCACTCGGCATTTGGGAAGCCGTACTGGCCGTTGCGAATGCGCAGCTTCATGCCGGGCGAGATGGGCGCCCCGTTGTTGCTGTAGAATGGCGGATAGCCGCACAGCAAGATGTAGGTGATGACGCCTAGCGACCAGAGATCGCATGATTTGTCGTACTTCTCCGGGCCCAGTACCTCCGGAGCTGTATTGAATTAAATAATTATTAGTACTTTACGTGAATACCTGACTGAGCATCGTGAGTGAACCTGGAGACCGCGTTAATTAGTACATAAAATTTCTTATTTCTAAAGTCTTGTTTCGTCTATTGACTTCCCAGACGTCAATTTTCCCGAACAAAAAAGCCTCGTTCAAATCGTCCCATACCTAATGGGATGCCGTAAAGCTCAATAATTACACAGCAATCCCAAGTAAGGCAATAGGAGCATGAATAATGCCAACTAGCCCTCAGGCTACTTGAATACAATTGATCTCAATTTTTCTCCCTCTGCCTTTTTCCCTCTTCCCCGGCAACTCTATTTTAATCAAGCCGGCATCTAGTATGTACAACACAATGTACAGGGCAGCAACCAGATTACTGCATCTTGGCCAGACGGGCAATCCGACTCAGAAGTCTGCGCATTCAGGAGGATGGTTTGGGATTAACATCTTATGACTGGAAACTGTGAACGCACAAAACCATCCAGACTGACTATCTAATGGGTGCTGCGTGACTGACTGACGGTGCGCGGCAGGGCGTTGTGCGCTAATGACACCCGACTAACTGACTGAGTGGTTTTTTACCGGGCGCTACACTTTTATCCCCGCGTATTGATTGGCATCTGATTGTCTAGTCCCCCCATTCATTGTTATCTTTCCAACTGATCACTCCTACCGTTATTATTATTTCTAATTTACGCGTGGCATTATTATCTGAAGAAATTATCTTCTCGCCGCGGGCTATTGTTTCTTCATTGCCCGCGAACAATATTTTTTTCAACTTCTTCGGTATTGGCTGACTTGTCATTATTGTAATCAATCCTTCAAATTTAGGTTTACTTCTTCTAGATACTGAATTTCAGCGTTCTGCACCTCTGAGAAGTAGAAGGCAAGAGGGGGCTTCTGGGACAAAAAATTCGACATTTTACATATATGCCTACCAATAACTAACATATCCTCGACTACTTGAAAAAAGAGGGGGGCCTCCTCTTAAAATGCTTTTCCCCCCAGGACATAAAATTTAGCCTAAATTTATTATTCCAGGCAATTAGCAAATGGGGTTTCTGGGACAGAAAAAAAATTGCTATTTTTCATATCCTCGAGATGTTTTTGACATTTTTATTATGGGGCTTCTAGGACACTGGGATTAAAACCCTGGTTATCCACCCTAGTTATGCGCTGATCGGGGTACTCACCCAAAAATTTTTTTTTAATTTTCAATAAAAAAAATGTTTCCGACCGTTTCTCCAGGATCTTACTACGAAAAATCTCACCCTCAGTTCAAGTCTCGGTATCGTTGCAAATGGGAATGTGAATTTTATATGAAAAAATATTGGCCTAATGTCCCACTAACTATCCCGAATCTTAATCAAGCAGTTAAGATTCACTGGCATTACTTGCATGGAGTAACTATTAAAGATTACGACAGCTACTATAACTTTGCAGAAATTATTAATCAGTTGTAATTTGTTTTTTTATTTTTTTTTCTCACATTCTTTCAATGATAATTGTCATTGCGAACTCTTCGCCGTTAAAATCAACAGCTTCTCCATCCTCGGTCTCAAACTGTAGCAATATTTCATTAATTTCTTTGTTACAGAGCACAACTCTTTTTACTGGATTGGGCTTCTCAACAATCATCTGTCCACCAGCAACAGAGTTAGAAATATTGTACAAAATATTTGTTCGTTTTCCCTTGAAGACCCAGTCCAGACTGAGATTGCTTCGGATCAAATGTTCAAACTTTTAACAATGTCTGCGATATTTTCTGCCATAAATAAACCGCGTGCTGGCTGGCGGCTCAACATAACCGCCCCCGGCGAAGGAGCTGTGGGTGGTGCTGCGGTTTCCGCCTTGTAAACTTTCTTTTCAAATCCCAACTCCCGATACCAAGTGCCATCTTTAAACTCTACCTCTGCGTCTTTATGAACTTGCATAACCACTCTCATTACAGTGAGATCATAGGACAATTTAACAGGAAATAGTTTATTCTCGGGTTTGCTAGCATCAGGAGTTTCAAAATGCCCCCTTTTGGTAAAAACGTTCTCCAGAAAGTAGTTATAAGTGTCCACGCTCTGTGTGCTCACAGGGAATTTAACCGGAAATTCTTTCACTTCGCCTCCAATTTGTTTCCATTTGTAATAAAACATGTTATTCTTTTCTGTCACGTTGGGAACATTTGACCAGCCAGTAAAGTCATTGAGATAAACATGGTAGTTTGCCTCTGGGTCCAGACGAATGGGTTGCTCAAGTTTTTCAATAAAAGTTCCACTTGAATCTGTAAGTCGACCAGTTATTGTAACTGGGATACTTTCCTTCGAATGCGACACGATATTGTTTAGTCTTTCAGCAATCGCTTCCATTTTTTTTTACAAAAAAAAATTATTTTAAACCTTACTCGAAGAATTATTAATCATGTTCAGCTTAATTTTCCTCTCAAATGCATAGATGATAAATAGGTCAACGGGCCTCACTTCTGTTGCCTCACTTCTGTCGATAGTGGTCACAATATTCACCGGACTGTTGTCAGTAGGCATTTGCCTGGCCGACACGTCTGCACCGAAAATGGGGAAAAGAGTCTTGTACTGCCATGCTGTAATGGCGATTCCGTTGTTCTCCTTTACGGCTAAGTCAACCAGCTCGCAGTAAAATTTACTAATTTTGTTTGTTGCAAAATCTCCATTCTGTGGCATTGCCGGGTAAAGATTATCACTGATTTCATGCTGAATTGTTCGCACATTTCCATGTTCATAACGACTTATAGTTAATGGGTCTCTCAAACTGACAATAATATACCTTGGGTTGCTGCAAGAACCCTCCTTAATACAAATCTGTTGCCTTCTTTCATTGCGTTCATCCCTGCACATGTAAGCTGTGTAAGCAACATCAATGTCTTTTTCAATAGCCTTCAAATATTCAGCTTTCAGTGCTGTCTTTGGTTCAATGAGTTCCAAGTACAACTCAACTCCTGCTAGCTTAACTTCCATTCTAGTATGCTCAGCTCCTGTCCAAACACTCCTGTTGCGATCGTCCCTGATAAGCCTAAATGTGTAGCTAAAGTTGCTGGTCAGGCGATTAAAAGTATTGCAGAACCCGCTCATGAATCTCAAAGGTACAAATATATCTAAATTTCTATACTGAGTATTCTTTGCGCCATCATCAGCACCCGTCAATGCATAGTTATATCTCCCCTTTCTTTTTGCAAAACCTGAATCATTTACGTCTCCTTTCTCCTCATTAGGGATGAAGCCAGCGCCGCTACCAAGTTGAATAAAATCTGGGTTTTCAATGAGACAATGAGTGTCATACACTACACCAAAGTTGGCAATTCTCTCCAGCTCTGTACTCCCGTTCGACACGCTAAAATCCTTAAACATGTAGGCCCAGAAGTTGCTGATTAGCGTGACATCAGCGTCATGCTTGTCAGTATTAGCACCAGCAGCATTTGTACCACCTTTAGTCTTGTATTGGAATGTCATGTAAAACCCGCTCCTTAGACTGTGAACGCTGACCAGAGATGAACACCCAGTGTAAGTAAATGTTAGCGTTTGACCGGGGCCCAAATTAGTTTCATTCTGATTTTCATGACTGGGGACTCTTACTTGAGTCGCTTTGATTGTGCTGTCATCACTCAAGATAGGCTTGTTGATTTTATAGAAAACTGGCGTCAGAGGATCGTTCATTTTTTAACTTAAAAAATTAAAATTAAAAAATGAAACGAAAAAATTCTCATTACATCTCTGACTTGGAGAAGCTCGCAGAAGCTGAAAAACGAGTCACTGGGTTAATTAACAAAGAGCAGCAGTCCTACAATGAGTTTATCCAAGCCGCCACTGAGTTTCACAAACCAGGTTACACCGAAGCAAAGAAATCCATTGAAACAGTTAAGGAAGCTGTTGATGAGATTCAAGAGAGCCAGTTTCAGAATACGCTGAATAAAATTCCACCTGGCGAAACGTCTCCTCAAGCATCTCAGCAAAAATTGAAAGTAACAGATAACTTCTTTGGGCCAGTAGAATATGAAGGCAAACTCGTCTTTGGTGTTAGTGTCTGGCGTAAAAATATTTCTAATGATCCTGTGGATTATCATCTTGAGATAACGAAAGAAAGTATTGGAGTCATCAAAGAAGGCGCGGCCGGGGAAGGAGAAAACACCTCAAAGAAAGTTGCTTTCACCCAAGTATTGCTCAACTTCATGACTAAAAATCAAGAAACTATTTCTGCGAAACAGCTACAAAATTATAAAGATCTGGTGACTTTTGCTTTACAAAGAGACATAGACATCCTTAAAGTCCCTGACATACTCAAATTTTTACATGACAATGGGGTCGACCTGAACAGCTTTAGAAAGTATAAGCACTTTAAACAATGGTTCGACCTGCCAGATCAGCTAGAAGTCATAAATTACCTCGAACAGCAAAAACAACTCTCTCAGCAACAAGAGATACCTCAGCAACAAGAGATGCCTCAGCAGCAACAAAGCCCTAAAAAATTAACAGAAGAAGATGTACTCTCTCAACTTGAGACAGCAGATCCAACTCAAGTAGCTAATTACAAAACGGGAAATCCACAAGTATGGAGGCATCTAGAACAATTCTCGCCAGATAGAATGCAGCGAATTTCAAACAGAGTTTTCACACCAAGGCAAGACATTAGATCACCAGAAACATCACCAGAGACATCACCAGAGACATCACCAGATACATCAGCTGCAAGTACCGGCACAGGGATGCCTGAAGTCTACAAGCGACTAGTCGTTCTCCTAGGAGCAGCAAAGACAGGTTTAAAGGATGAGAATAGAAAAGAGTTTGTTCACATTCTTGATAAAATGCTACAAAAGAAGTACATCGATAAAAGAGCAAGAGAACTTTTACTTTCAAGGTTCAATAAAAAATAATTTTTTTTCCCAGATAAAAAATGCCACTAATCTTAGAAAAAGACGTCCCTAAATACTACGATGAGAATGAATTAAAGCTCATTAAAAGAGGATCTGGACTTTTTCCAGCAGGTCATTATCCAAGAAAAGAGCGATCGGGTAACGGTATTGCTGATTTGATCGCCCAGGGGGCAAAGATTTTCAAAGTCATCAGTGAGAACAAGGAAAATATTAAAAATGCTGCCGAGGTCGGGGCCCAGGCGGTGGGAAGTGTAGTCACAGCTGCGAAGAAGATCAAGGACACTATAAATGACGGTCAACCACTCGCACCAAATTCATTGGCACCAAGCGCTGATAGCATTGATCCATCTGTTTATGCTAAGATGAGAGCCGATCTTAAAAAGGGCAGCGGTTTTAAATATGACTAAGGTAGGAGTTTCACGGGTGCTTTCTTGGGGTAAAAGACATGTGGGGGTACAAGACGTCTTGCAAAAAGACATATATAAGTAAAAAAACCACACACACACACACACGCACCGGTTATGGACCCAGTGCCAGAGACACTAACGTTGTTAAAGTAAATTTGGGAAGGTTTGCGTTCGAATCACAAGACGGCCTGCCGCGGTTGCCTCTTTTCAAATTTTTTATTTCGTGTAATAAAGTTGACCAGGATTGTTTTTCATGACCATATGTCTTTATCTGTAGTGCCGATATTGCGTCCATAAGTGCAGAAAATATAAAGGCCGAATGTATTTTTACACAGTTGCTTTCTACTGCCGCGTCGGCGATGCCTTTACGGTCCGCGGCCGTGAACTCAAGGCGATTTGCCAGGCGGCGTTCCAAGGCAATCGCCTTTGATTCTAGGGCATTTGTCTGCGGTTCCAGGGTATTTGTCCTTATTTCCAGGAGATTTGTCTCCGATTCTAGTGCAGCGACTCTTGATTTCAATGCAGAATTCTCCGATTCTAGGGCTTGTATACGTTTTGATAGGTCACTGAGTTTTGCGTTTTGCGAAATGTCTTGTCTTGTGATTTCGTCTGTGTTGATGTACCTAGAATCTAGGAACGACAGCTTGTAAGTATTGGAAGGTTGATTTACGACGCCAGCGAAATTCATGTTGTTTTTTTTTTTATTTTAATTTTTATTTTTAAAATGGATTTTTCAAATGATTTCAACCCTCATTGGACACGGAACCAAATCAAATTTAATCATAACGAGGCAATTCCTAGTCATTTCAGATGTATTGTTGTTGGAGAATCAGGCTCAGGGAAGACATTCAGAATCTTTAACATGCTTCTGAGACCAGGATTTCTTGACTATGACACACTGCACATCTACTCACCCACTCTGTATCAAGATGAGTATAAAATGTTGATTGCAGGTCTACAGAACAAACTTAAAAAGGAGCATATCATTCAGTGTTTTAATAACCAATCCAAGCTGCCCAGTGATCCAGAAATTGTCGCCAGTGAATATGCTAGCCATATCCCAGATAATGAAAAGTGGCACGACATTAAAGTGTTCACTTATGGGGACCCGCAAATTGATCCTAAAACTAAACTTCTCCCTCAGCCTGATGAACTGGAAAAGGGAAGGAAACACTTGATTGTCTTTGATGACTGCATGACAGGGCCCCAGAAGCAAATTGAAAACTATTTCACCAGGGGTCGACACAACAACTGTAATGTAATCTATATTTCCCAAAACTGGTTTGAGTTGCCAAACAAAACTATTCGTGGGAACTGCAATCTGATCCTCTTGTTTCCAACCATACCACAAGACCGACTGAAGAGGTTAAGTAACGAGGTGATTGCTCCAGCTCATTTTACTAAGCCTCCATTTGATCGAAAGGACGATGGTCGAAAGGTATCGCAGGAAGAATTTGTTAACCTATGCTTTGAGAAGTGGAATAAACCTTATCAGTTCGTGATGATTAACAAAGAGAAAAGAACAGTAGCGTAATTTAAAAAAAACAAACAAAAAATGTCCATAAACTTTGCTGGCGAATCTACTAGTGGCTCCACTGCACACTCGCTTGCTTTCCTTGACAGGCGCTACATTAACGTTGACGAAAAAATCCCGGAGATCGGACCAATCAAAGGCCGCTTAAAACCATTGGAACGGTCAGCACACCATCATCAAATAAACATTGAAGACTTGCGGACAAAAATAGCAAAGCTGACCGCCATCGTTGAGACTCTAGCTCAAACTCTCAGATCGGAAATCAATGCAAAAGACATTGCTATAAGAACAGCGATTAATAAAAAGCGAGACATCCTTGATTCCTATTCACAAGCAGAGACTGATGCCTTATTTACCGCTTGGAGAACAACCATTAATCAAAATGTAGCAAAAATAAAAAAGATAGAAAGAGATGTTGCCACGCATACGCTCTATCTGGATAGAATTTATAACAAGTGGGGGAAAACTTTGAGACGAATTAGTCGCCTGGAACGACAGCACAATCTCCCTGACATTGACATTGAAGACGCCCGATCGTAAAATAGAAAAAAAAAATGTTTACCTATAAAAAATGGCCGAAAATGATTCTCTGTATGACCCGCAACCAAATATAGCACCTAGTGCGCCTCTCTATCCAACAATCAAAACTTTTACCTGCAACTCTCAACAGTTCCGACTTGTAGAGATTCAGAAAATGCGAAATGACATTGAAACCGCCCTTATGAAAAACTCTAACAAACTAAAACGCTTCAACAGCCAGTGTCAAGCTTTCGAGTATATTAATATGGTTCTCGGGTCAGTGTCAATTATAAGCGGATCTGCAGCTGCTGTTTCTACACTTCCCATTATCACCGCACCAATCGCCATTCCACTTGGAGTTATTGGGGCCTCGTGTGGTCTCATTTCAGCGGTTACAGGAGCTCTAACTCGAAGCAGACGCCAGAAGCTAAAGCATCTGCAGGAAATGCAAGCAAAACAGAAAAGCATCCAGTCGGCAGTCACCGGGTACATTTCAAAAGCAATAGAAGACAAGTTCATTTCAGAGGATGAGTTTCAAAGCATTCAAAAGCTTTATGAGCAGCTTAATGAGCAACAAAATTTGAATAGCATTGATGACATGAGCCAATTAAGAAATGATATTGAAACTGTCTTCAAAAACTATGCGAAAAACTATGCAAAAACTAAACATTTAAACTTAAAATGATTTCCCTATAGCTTTTTCGAGTCTTGGTCATTGCATATAAAACTGTCATACACAGCTCACCGCAAATATCACTGCTAAGCCCCTGCAGAATAAAGTCTGAGCGATAGATTTTTATTTTCCCGAGTGTCGCTCGCGACCGAGCTTGTATATATTCCCTTAGCTCATCAGGAACGGCTGTCCCATAGCTATCAAAGTAGTAGTACTTATGCTTTCTGCTTGGATCAATCACCCAGCAAACCCAGTGAGACCCTGGTTTCTCAGCAGTGTCAAAGTTCATGATGCCACATTCTTCGATGCCACATTCTTTCAATGTGTGGGATTCAGGTAATGTATCCTTCATAAAGACGCCTCTAAAGTTTGGGATTTTTAGTTCTTTGGCCAACTGTTCCAGAAAAATATTTGTCGTCATTATTTTTTGTCATTTTTTTTTAAATTCAGCCTACGTTTTTAAACCTTATACTTCAACCTACGCTTTTTAGCCTCCAGTGCCCAAATGGAAGACTCGTAATATTGTCGAGGTAAAATCTCTTATTATCTGCGCCTGACAGGCCTATTTTTTTCTGGGTTATTGTAAAAACATCATGGTTCTTAGACTGAAACTTCACAAACTCATGTGTAGTTTTCTTATTATGTAACAGGGCATCTCTGTAGGCTTCTTCATGTAGAGAGTTCTTAACTACATGTTTCGGAATTCCCTTGGACTTCTTAATTACACCGCTTTCACCACACTTTACAAAATAGGATTTGGATCTCAAACCGATGAACTCAGAGATGATGTCACCTGCCTTTTCATCTTTCATTTTACCAATTACTTTTTTATTGGATGGGTCAATCACTTGATCACCTTTCAAAGTTTTAAATGATTCTGGATACTCTGACAAATCATAAGGGTTTTGGGGGCCCCGGTTTTGTTCAAGCATGTCCTGATAGATGTCCTCAGTCTGAATGTTTAGAATTAGGGAGTCAGTGTCAGTGTAAAGAAGTTTTACGCGAGTGTCGCCTGAGCTCCGATCCCCATATTGTCGTTTCATGTCATAGAAGAAACTGTACATAAGACGCTTCGATTCATCAAGTACAGTGACACCTGTAAAGATAGGTTTGCAGAGTGTTGCTTTCGTTTTATAAAAGAGTATGGCCCCTAGGTTATCGTTAAAGATGTGAAGTTGTTTAAATGTCGGTTTAGAAATATTTCTCTGAATAATGTCACGCTCATGAACGGTGACGAGTTTTAGATTCGTGCGGTTGCGCTCATTTTCAAGAGTCTTGCCGTATACAGAGTTGTTTGCCAGCTTGAACAGATCCTTGTCAAAGTTGTTGGTTGCTTTGGCTCTGAACTGGGTGTTCTTTTCTATGTAGGATTTCATCCAGGCCTCTTCAGTGAATTTGAGTGCCCTATGTATGTGTGTGACTTTACAGCCTAAGGATATGAAATATTGTAGCAGCTTATAATGAATTTTGTAGCGAGTCTTGTTGTGTAGGTTTTGGGTGAGTTTAGTGGTGTGTTCATTTTCTGTAGACAGGCTCCAAGTGCCATCCATGTGTTCGATAATTTTCGGACAGTTAATATTCTCAGGGAATGGCGCAAAGTCAGAAAAATGATCATGGAGTTCATCGGGAATTGTAACGTCAACTTCATAGAAGGCGGGAGTAGAAAAGTCGGGTTCGAATTGTTGAGTCCACTTGAAATCTCTTATGGGTAAGTCTTGACTCATTGCCCATCCATAGAGATTGTTGGCGTCTAAATAAACGATATAATTTGACGGCTGATTTTTGTCATAAGATTCTAGATACGGATTGTTGGCTTTTGCATGTCTGTTCACGCAGATTGATATGCCGCCTCTTTTCGCTGTGTCTATAAAATTGTACATGTCAATGTCGGTTAGTAATTCGATATACCAGTCTGGGTTTTCATCCCATTTCATTTTAAGTAGCGATTCCCAGCTGGTGGCGGGCAAACTTACAAAATGCGCAGGATCAAGACCATATGCTGTGTACCAGGTGTTTCTGAAGGTTTGAAATACATCAGCCAAAAGAAAAACATCAGTGTAAAGATATATTAAGTGGTAATCAAAGAAGTTTTTGCAGTTAAAGTGTTTGTAGACTGCTTGCGCGTGCTCATATTTTTCGTCGGTGAGTTCAGTCATTTTTAAATGTGAGTAGAACTTCTCTTTTGGTGGAAGTTCGCCTTTAAAAACAGGATTTTCAGCGGTGGGCGACCCCGTCACATATTCATAAGGGTAGTAACCTTTCTTTCTGAGTAGTTTGAAAGACTCGGGATCTGAATCTTCCTTACCTAAGATTTTCGCCAGTTTTTTTGTATAGACGCATTGGTCATCTGTTAAATTTTTTGCGAGATCTTCTAGGGATAATTGAAGAAATTGATAAGTATCCTTGATTTTTACAGCGCCACTTGTGGACGTTCCATTTTCTTTAATATTGAGGCATTTAAACTTTTCCTTGTTCTCTGCTATGCAGTCAAGGTTAATGCCCTCTATTTCACCTATTCTTTCAACAATTAGGTGCAGGTCGTAATTGCGCGCATTATGTATAAAAACATTTAAGTCGTGGACATTATTTTTTAACTTTAGGTTGCAGGTGTTGTGTGCGGCACCGCGGAAATGGCCGTCAAAGTGCGAGTGGTCTCTAACTTTTGGATTCTTTAGGTTGTCATCAAATGGCTTTTTGCATATGTAACACCGGGTTGCCGATTGGTAATTGAGTTCATCTTGAGTTGACATATTTATTGGCGCAGGAGTGACTGAGCTTAATGTTTTACGCAGCTCTAACATTCTGAATATAAATTTTTTAATGCAGTCTTCACCGAAGAAATGGTTATACTCTATAATACCGGTATTTCCAAGATAATCAATATTTCCAATGCAAACGTACGCTGCTGAATTTGGGATGTGTTTGTTATTAATGAATGAGCATTCAAAGTCGGCAAATACAATAAAGGGAAGTTTTTCCATCTTGTGGTAATTTTTAAACCGTAAATACTTCTGGTTGCCCATCGGTAGAGAGCAGTTAGTTGGATGGTCCTCACAGGTGAGTTCATGCTCTGTGAGTTTTGCCTCCCGACTTTCTTTACCACCACAATAATACTTAAGACACAATCTGCAGATAGATACGGCTTCTTTGTGGTTTGTCATTTGCTTGTGGAGAAGCCTAGAAAGATCTTTAATCCAAACATAATGAGCCTCAGACTGTAAGTTTCCAATTATGAGAAGATCGACTTCTATGCGCCTGGCTGCTGGGTGTCGGGTCGGGTCTTCGTCTAGAATATTCTTGCTACTCCTAACAATTTCAACTTTCTCTTTGCTTTCATTCCACTCGAATACGGTGATTCTGATTTTATTATTAAACACTTCCTCTAGTTTGGGGATTTGAGAGACTGCTAAACCTCCTTTCTCAAATAATATTCCTTTGCTGATACACTTGGTAAAATACTCGTCAAAGTACGTCTTATAATGGGAAGTTCTTTCAGGATGGGCTCGATCCTTGTCGTACAATAATGCTGATAAAACCGCCCACAAAGCACAGCAGTTATCATAGTTCTTTACGTTGACACAAGCCTTTTTACTGGCGAGCTTTGTTGGTAACTCCAGGTAAGAGGAAGCTTTAAGAGGATCAAATTTATAAATCATGACTGAGACTTTTTGAATCCCAGTAACAACCCAGCCAGAACCTCTTGATGTAAAGGCGTCAATCTTTTTAGTAATTTCTTGTAGAAAAGGGTCTGGTGAATCGGTTGGACTAAAGGGTGAAGCCTTAGTTGTCATGTAATAATCAAGATATTCGGTGGGCCTTGTAGGCATATAAAACTGTATTAAAAACGATAGTTGAAGCTTGAATGTTTTACGTGTTTTAAGCACGTGATCGATAACTGATTGAATGTCATCTCTAAAGCCATTTATGTTGTTGGTGTTGGGTTTTACAGGAATAGCATATTCTATATAGTGATCAGTAAAAGTTCTCTTTGCCAATGGAATATCTTCTTGGTTCATCTCCGATTCAATTTGGTTAACAATTCTTTCAAGTTCATCCTGTTCCTGCTTATTCTGTGGGTATTTAGACACATTTAGTCCTGTGAGAGTTTGGTACTTTTTAACTAGGGTGCGGCTTTTCTGTTGGTGCTCAGCTGCTGGGTTTTTTACTGGGATATACTGATCTGATGACTCCAGCTGTTTTATTACTTCCAATTGTTTCTCATAGCTGCCAATATAGCCAGGATCTAAACCGAATTTTTCCCTAGTGAGTTCTTGAAGCCGTTTGCTTTTAGCTTGAAATGAAAGATTTTGAAGCTGCGGAAAATTTTCGGAAAAATATTTGTCCACAGAATTTTTTGCAAAATTTGCTTTTGGCATGTTTTTTTATAAAAATTAAAAAATATGTTTTAGGGTGATCACCCTTCGTGTTGCTTGAACTTCTCTGGATTAATAAATTTTGATTAATTTGAGTATTATTAATCAGATCCTGATTGTTGGCTTTTCACATCCGGAGTATTGTAAATCCCGCTTTGTGCAATGTCATAATGGCTTTAATAATGTCGGATTTTGAAATGCTTTCGGTTACCGAGGGATTAGGTTCCAAAGGGCATCCTTCACCCGCCTTAATTGTGACTCCCTTTTCTTGGGCAATTTTCTGCATCTCTAACTGGTGAGCTCTGTCATTGCCCGCTTTCACAGCCGTCGCAACCCCCCCGGCAACGCCACCGGCAGCACCAACTGCACCCGCAATGATTGGAATCAGTGCAGCGAGGGGCAGAATTCCACCTGTCTTTTCATCTGTAATGCTGCGGGGGTTGTGGGTGTGGTTATTGCAATCTTTACAATGGATTTGCTGCTGTAACGGATCGACTTTCACTTTCATGCCCTTAATAGTTACAAAACCCGGTTGTTTAGAGTCGATGATTTTGCTAATTTTATTAACTGTTCTGGTTTCGAGCATTTTTTGTACATCTTTATTTTTTAATTTATTTTTCAATTTATTTCTGTGTCACTTGGAATGACGAGAAGTTCTGCTCTGGCAAATGATCTTGTAGGGGATTTAGGATTAAAGGCTTGAGACAGAAAATAGTAGTCACCAGTTGCTGTTGTAAAGTGCCTGTCTATTTTATGTACATCTAAACTGAAATAGGGGTCAGTTGCTCGTCTCTTTGTGTCCTTTTCTAATTCTCCCGGCAGGTAAAGGAATCGAACAAACTCAGAATTTGTGAGAATTTCCGGAGAATAAACCCCTGGGAGCTTTGGATAATTTTTTTGTTGTGGATTGGGCGATTTAAGCTGAACTTTGTCTTGTTTAATTGCAATTGAAGGTTTTAGGCCTGTCATGCGAGAAACTTCATTGTTAAGCTGACTGATTACTACTGGGAGTCTGTCTGTCCATTTCGTGTAGTATTGTCCGCTCTTCAGTTTGAGCTCCTCTGCTGTCTGCTTAGTAAATAGTCGCTTGGCTAAAGTTAGATTAAATCTTTCTACGAAGGCTTGATCTCTGTGAAGCTCGGTTCTACCGTAACGAATTTTTGTATTATTTTTTTGCATTAGAGTTTTAACTCGACCCATGAATTCTTTACCTGGATCGGTCATGAGGAGGTCTGGGTAGGTTAAAGGTGAATTTTCGTATATGTCTTGCAGAGCGTCTGCTACAGCTTGAGACTGTTTTGTTTTAAGCGGCCTTGCTTCTTTATAACGCGAAGCTACATCAATGACAGTGAGAGCGTACTTATACCCAGAATCATTTGGGAGAAACAGAAGATCAGCTTGGTGCGCCTCATTAGGCTTATAGATGTTGAAGTGGGGTCTTGTAAATTTAACAGGTGGGAAATAGACTTGATAAACAGCCTGTTTAGACAGCCATTTTTCTACGACTTGTTTTGGTTCTTTACTGAGTTCTGTTAATTTGGAGACGGCATTATTTCCGATAAAATAGCCATTGTCACGGTAATAGATTGCTTGTAATTTTTTCTCAGTCATTATTTTTTAATTTAATTTTTAATAAAAAATAAATTAAAATGCCCGACATTCACGGAATAATTGAAAAGCTTCCGAAGCCAAATAATGGTTGGACAATCCCTGGATATAAGTATTGCGGACCTTTGAACCCTCTTGAAATTCAGTTAGATTCCAACAATGTGCCTAATCCGGGTCATGAGCCTGTAAATGAGCTTGATGAGGTATGTATGGAACATGATATTAAGTACCGCGACTTCCCAAATGAAAAGCATCGGTGGGACAAGGAAATGCTTAGAAGTCTAGACAGTATGGGGGCATCGAGTGGTTGGAGAGAGAGTATGGCGAGGAAATTAGTTAAAGGAGTTATAGCTGGAAAGACTAAGTTAGGGCTGGGGGTTGGCGGGTGCATGGGAAAAGAGAGATTCGCGGGGGTAGGGTTTATACTACACGCGCCAAATAAGGAAATGGGAAGGCTACTGAAAGAGCTTGGGCTAGAGGTTGCGTTTTAAGCTCCCCGTCTTCTAAGCAGTAGATGCAGAAACTGAAGCAGATAAACGAGGAAGACGAGGAACCGGCCAGATCGATCAAGAGAGACACAGACAGCCCGCGCAACCACCCCCCCCCCCGGCTTGAGACCGAAAGAGACAGGAAAGAGCGAGGAAAAAGGGGGGAGGGAAAGAGGAAAGGCTGTACTGAAATGCACACTATTTTGTACTCTATTTTTGATCCATCTTCATTAGCCATCGATAAAGGGAGAGACAGACAGCTCTTTTTTTGTACACTCCTGCGTGTAAACTCCTGCGTGTAAACTCCTGCGTGTAAACTCCTGAAATCAACCAATAAGCGAGCGAACAAAGCTATTTATTTCAATCTAAACTCCTGCGTTGCCTTCTTATTTAAGTAAGTTACCGTCTCAACGGTGCTCTTTTAAAGTAGATTTCCCGTGTATCTTTACCTTGATATTACAATGGCGACGGCTGGAAAAATAGTAGAATCGTTGAAGGATGTTGTAAAGAAAGATCCATCTTCATTAGCCATTGCTATCAATGAAATGGAATCAGAAGATAAGCGTAAATTGTTTGATTTGATACAATCCTGAAGTTCAAGACGGCGATTGAGCGCACCATCAAAGAAGATGAAAACTTTGCTACGAGACTGGAGATCAATCCTGAGATGAAGTTCGACATTAATGAAGACGAAGACCTTCTAGAAGAGGATGTCTACTTTAATAGTTAACTTTTTCCTGTATTTACAGGAATTGGCGCGAATTTGAATTTCCTGTATTTACAGGAATTGGCGCGAATTTGAATTTCCTGTATTTACAGGAATTGGCGCGAATTTGAATTTCCTGTATTTACAGGAATTGGCGCGAATTTGAACTATACAAAATAAAAAAATTAAGTAACATATTTATCTTTGTCTTAGCATTATTTTGCTTTCATGTCTTCACTTTTTTCAATTAATAATGTGCTACATCTCAGAAGTCGAATATCTTAAGCGATTCTTAAGCGATGATATAGATTGATATGGAAAGTCGCAAATAAATTTGCGGCTTTCATTGGAAAAGAGAAACAGTTATCCAAAAATTTTCAACTTCTTTTTTGAAGAGTTCGCAATGACAATTATTATTGAAAGGATGTGAGAGAAAAAAATAAAATGAAATAAATTACAGTTGCTTGATAATTTCTGCAAAGTTATAGTAGCTGTCATAATCTTTAATAGTTACTCCATGCAAATAATGCCAGTGAATCTTAACCGCTTGATTAAGATTCGGAATAGTTAGTGGGACATTAGGCCAATATTTTTTCATATAAAATTCACATTCCCATTTGCAACGATACCGAGACTTGAACTGAGGGTGAGATTTTTCGTAGTAAGATCCTGGAGAAACGGTCGGAAACATTTTTTTATTGAAAATTAAAAAAAAATTTTTTGGGTGAGTACCCCGATCAGCGCATAACTAGGGTGGATAACCAGGGTTTTAATCCCAGTGTCCTAGAAGCCCCATTAATAAAAATGTCAAAAACATCTCGAGGATATGAAAAATAGCAATTTTTTTTCTGTCCCAGAAACCCCATTTGCTAATTGCCTGGAATAATAAATTTAGGCTAAATTTTATGTCCTGGGGGGAAAAGCATTTTAAGAGGAGGCCCCCCTCTTTTTTCAAGTAGTCGAGGATATGTTAGTTAGTGGTAGGCATATATGTAAAATGTCGAATTTTTTGTCCCAGAAGCCCCCTCTTGCCTTCTACTCTGAGACTTGTTTTTTTTGACTCCGCTAGAAACAGTCTGTGTCCTTAGGCTGACCTGCCTAGCAACTATTTTGTGCTGGTTTTGATCGCTCTTTAATTAATTTGTGGTCACAAATACATATCCACCAGGCTACACAAAAAGATTTCAAAGTTTCAGTTAGCTTAAAAACAAAATTTTTAAAAATGCAAAATTTGAACTTTGCCAGACGCACAGAAGGAGACGTAGTGCAAAATTCAGACAAATTAATACACACACAACACAGATTTGTTAAGATGCCTGGGTCATGTAGTGATAGAGATAGAAACGTGTTGCGCAGCAAGCAAAGGCCTACGAGCGTAAATCCAAATTAAAAGTCTACGCAAAAACGCCGCGCAGCAAAGCAAAGATCTCTGCGCCCGCAAGGTAACGTAACTCAACGCCCGGTTAGGCTTAATTTGGTGGGCCAGAAAAATAAACGCGGGCGTTACCGCTACAACCGAACCTGCCAGCTACACTTTAACAAACACTTCCTAATACAGAAGCTTTGCCTAACAGCTGGCCCCAGCAACCGTGGCGTCGGTGCCGCATATCGGTTGTTGGGCAGGAGGCAGGCTGGTACTGGGGGGGCCGGGGTTAGGCTGTGGCAGTTTGGATGGAGGTAGCTAGTAAAACATGCGGCAAAAAGCGGGCGTGTCTGCGCCAGCCTTAGCCAGAGCCCTGTCCAGACCAAGCGCCGAGGCCGCAAACTCTCATAAATCATGCAGGCCGTGTTGGTAAAGCGGCGACTGTTAAGGTATATAAGCTAATGGGGCTGGCTAAGCCTTTTCTACTTCCCTTGCAGACTCCCTACGGATGCTGTTACTGAGGACCCATGAAAAAAATAAGTTTACCCCAGAGTGGCTTTCCCTTTCAACTTATTTGGAATTTAAAATTCCTCCTTTTTCTAGCTCTATATATGACTGGGTCGCACTTTCTCGAGGAGCTGTTCGTAAAATTGTAGCTTTGCGCGCATCCCACTGAAACTTGTCCCACTGAGACTTAAGGGAAAAGCGTAGGGTAAAATCGCGTTATAGAATGTACAACAATATAAGGAGATAGCGGGCAGCTAGGTGCTATGTACATTCAGACTTTCAGAAGTACATGGCGATGAAAAAAGTGAGGCTAAAGAGGAGTGAGTGTGTGGTCGTTGCTTATACCCTAGTTAGAGAATTGGATAGGGTTTAGTGATGTATATTGATTGCGTAACCCAAGCAACATCTAGTTTCCATAAGCAAACAAGCAGTTACAAAAAAAACACAAATAACTAACCGACATAGTACGGAGTGTAGCACGGAGTCTGAAGAGTCTTTTGCATTCCGACCTCTTTGGCAAATCCAAAGTCCGTAAGTTTAAGCTTGCCTTCAGGTCCTGAACTGGTGTAGAGCAAGTTCTCGGGCTGTGGGAGAGGGGATAGCTAACAGATTAGTAAGAAACAATTGGTGGATTAGCACAAGTTATTCCAGTGAGAAAAATATGATAATTTCAAATTTTTAAGTAACGAGAAAGCAGTCAACGATTAAACCAGTAACCTACAAAAATAGTATAATTTTGGATGCTATTAATCTTTCGATGTTAATTGCGCCTGGTTTGATCTCAAATGGCGCCTGATTAGGTCTCAAATGGCACCAGATTAGATCTCAAATGGCGTCTGATTAGATCTCTAATAGCGTCTGATTAGATCTCAAATGGCACCAGATTAGATCTCAAATGGCGCCTGATTAGATCTGAAATGGCGCCTGATTAGATCTGAAATGGCGCCTGATTAGATCTAAAAACATGCTACCATTTGGATGCATCTGCATCTGTGCAGAATAAAAATAATTTGCATAAATTGCTGGCCAAAATTGTGCTATTATTTTATAAATAATTTTTAATTTCTTGAAACCGGCCGTGTTAAAGAGTGAAGGCATTTACTAAGATTCTCTAGCTGATTCAACCTACTGACATAATAAAAACAGGCATTAGCTCTGGTAAACGCTAAACTGGTGACTTTGCGCCCGGACAAGACAGGAAATGAAGGACGGAGATCCCGGCGTCCCATGGCTATGCGCGCGGCCTAGCTACTCCAATTTCTCCAAGCCAAACACAAAAATCTCATTATAGATTCCTGCAAAGAGTTTGCTTATAGATCCTAATAGGAAACTTTGGCTCTGAAAAATCCCAAAACTGGGACATTCCGGTTGGTTTGAGAAAAACAGGAAACGCGAGAAATCAATTCTAGGAAAGGCAAATCTAATAGGGATTATTAGGGAAAGAAAAATTAAAAAATTTCCGCTTCTGACGACATAAAAGTTTACACATTTTTATACTGATTTTGCGATTGAAGGGAAGGGAAAGAATAGAAAATGAAATATTTTTACAGATTAATTCAAAATTGAAACCATTGCAAAGCGCACTTAGTCAATCAGTAAAGCACCTGGGGATGAATGCCCAAGGTAGGGGAAGAGGCTTTGCCGCCAAGAGTGCAGAAGAGAACTGGCTCAATCTGTCAGGCGCACCCAGCATGCAGAGATGAAGGGAAACTGAGTGGATGTGGCTTAGAGAGGCATTTTCTAAGGTTAGGATGAATTTTTTTGGGATGAAAATAAATACAAATCCCTTTGTACTATTTCACTCGTATGAGTAAAGACAGAAACAGTGAGAACAGTAGAAAGATCACATTGAGAGCTAAATGTAGAGAGATCACAGTGAGAGCTAGAGAGATCACAGTGAGAGCTATAGAGATCACAGTGAGACCTTGAGAGGTCACAGTGAGACCTTGAGAGGTCACAGTGAGAGCTAGAGAGATCACAGTGAGAGCTAGAGAGATCACAGTGAGAGCTAGAGAGATCACATCACAGCGAGAGCTAGAGAGATCACAGTGAGAGCTAGAGAGATCACATCACAGCGAGAGCTAGAGAGATCACAGTGAGAGCTAGAGAGATCACAGTGAGAGCTAGAGAGATCACAGTGAGAGCTAGAGAGATCACAGTGAGAGCTAGAGAGATCACAGTGAGAGCTAGAGAGATCACAGTAAGAGCTAGAGAGATCACAGTGAGAGCTAGAGAGATCACAGTGAGAGCTAGAGAGATCAAGATCACAGTGACAGCTAGAGAGATCACAGTGAGAGCTAGAGAGATCAAGATCACAGTGAGAGCTAGAGAGATCAAGATCACAGTGAGAGCTAGAGAGATCACAGTGAGAGCTAGAGAGATCACATCACAGCGAGAGCTAGAGAGAGAGGTCACAGTGATTTTGTGATTTAGAGATCTCACAGACGTAGTAAAATATCCCAGACAGGGAGAGACAAGACATATATCATTAAGAGGTGTCACGAAAAAACGAGAAACAGCGTTTAAATTAGAAACGTAAAAGCTAGCCTAAACCAAGCTCTTGTCTCTTTCAAAAGCCATATAAGACAGATATTTTCGTAGCTAAAATACACAATTTCGAAACGAAATAATAGTTTTTTCTGAAAATTCCTATCCTCATATGGCACTAACTTGTCTCTCCAGCGGGGCATCAACTGTGATGCTCGCGCACTTTTATTGAACTGAACTCATAAATCGGACTCAGGGAAGCCGCGGGAGGCGCCAGTATAGTTAGTCCCTCATCCTGGCAACTATTTGCCACTTATTCGCTGCTTGATCGATAAAATATTCGGTTTTTCTTGTCTAACTAGTTCTTTCCGCCAGACTTTGATCTGCTCCATTCCTCCCTTTGTATCTATACTTTCGCGCACTCTGTATACATACGGATGGCACAGAGAGAGAGAGGATTTCACAGCTCAGACGAAACCAAATCAACTTGCCTAAAAGACGAAGAGTTAATAGAACGAATTCCTCGACAGGGAGTTGAAGTCTTCTTGACAGCAGACGAGAAAGATCGAGAGATAGAAGAGTAGGTTGAAAGGGAAAGAGAGACAGAGAAAGTGCTAGCTAGCTAGCCACTGGATCGCATGCCGAGTGTCTTCAGTGTGCCACTCGCTGTTGTTGATTCTTTTAGTATCTTCAGAGTCAAACCTACCCTCGGGGCCTGGGATTTTTTACACCGCACCCATTTCCCATTGCTGCTCTGGCCTGGCCGGCCCCGGAGGCGACGAATTGAGCAGCAAAAAAAGCGGAGCTCGGGAGTTTGGGAGAGAACGAAGCCGAGACAAAAATTCGGCAGGGAGAGTTTTAACGAGCCCTTGACTAGGAATTTTCTAAAATAGGAGAGCATTTGAGAGGAGCTGAGTGCGCACCTCTCTGCCCTACACACGGCCCAGGTGTCTGACTCAAGCTTGATCGTGTCGTGTCTCGCGTTGGCCTTTTTCCCTTCGTGTACAAGCAGCCAATTTAGTACAGGCACAAATTTTAGCAAGAGAAATTTTACCGTTGGGTAGAGTTTGGGAAATGATTTTTCTTTCTTTGGATTATGAGAAACCGAAACTCGTTAGTGAAAGCATATATGAGCCCTTAATCTGTTTTAGAAGCATGCGTGATTGTATTGTGCATTGGTTCATGTAAGCAAAAATAATCTCAAATTAATTAGTAAATAAGAAAGAATTAACACACAAGAATGGAAAATTATGACGCACTCAAAATAAACCGCCTATTTTTACACCCAAATTAAGTACGTTAACTGATTCCATGTACGTCCAAATTATGGGTGTACGCAAGCGTACGCAACACACGCAGCGTGTGTCTAATTATAGAAACTGATCCAAGCCTCATACATGGCAGTCAGGCAGTCAGTTCTTAGTGTGAAGCTGTTTTTTTAGCTGAACCCCTGTGAAAGCCATAAAAAACAAACGCTTGTTTTTTGTGCAGCCCTGCGCCATTAAAGTCAGCAGCTACCTAGATCGACGCGGTAAACTGTACACTGACTGATAAGACGATCAAACTCACACCAACAGTTAAATTTGTCAGCAAGGTTTTAACATATACCAGATTGCAACGTAACATGCAAGCAATGAAAACCTATGTCGCTTTATTAGACACACACGCGCACACACGTGAGCCAGAGCATACCTGTGTCACCTTTGAGCGCTATTTAGGCTAAAAATAGCGACGCCTGTTATTAGTCGCAACAATTTATGCGCACATAGTTATGACTCATAGGTTAGAGCTAGCCATAAGAATTTTTATAAACTGATTACAAAACTACTTGAAATACATTTATATACTTTGGGTTTCGGCTAATTTTTTTACACAGCTTAGGCCGCCTATCTCTGTAAATTATTCTTACGCTTTCAACTGCGCTTTTTCGAGACTACTTTATTCGCAAGTTTTAAAGAATAAAGCGTTATTATAGCTGGGTCTGACACATTGACACAAGGATTTTCACTATTTTTGTTATGATAGTAAACAAGAAGGAAATTTTAGTGGCTGAAAAAAAGTACATTCGTGCAGGAAAAAAAGAGAAGACAAACAAATAGGCCCCAGAAGAGCCATGCTCAAACAAACAGACAGAGTTCTAATATAATCAATAATAGAATAAGAACAAGGATAGAATGACAGATGGCGCCAAGAACTGGAAGCAAGCATGAGGCTAAGGACAAAGACCCAAAAATGTATGGGAAAGTGTTTTGAAAAAATTTGGATCAAACCCCTTTACTATATACTCTTCGAACTTCGAAAAGACGAAAGGAAAAGTGCATCAGATATAAAAGAAACTATTTAGGAAGTCGGAATAGTGAATTGGCAGACTCAGAAAAAAAACTATTCGGGTCCTAGCAAATTGATTTTTTTCTCCAGAGATTCGGGGTCGTCGGGGACAAGGCAAGACAACTTCGGCACTAGCCGTCTAGGGACGCCGATCGAAATCAAATCTTAAGATTCATTTTATAGCAACAATCGGGCACAATGATGAGCAAAGATGACTTATTTTGATTAAGTTTTGTAGTACTTCTTACATATATCTGCAGCAGTCGCCCATGTAAAGTGCTCAAAGTACTGTCTCACCTTAAGATCCCGGTGGGCGATGTTGTTCTTATGCAAAAATGCAATCGCCTCGGCAATGTTTCGCACAATTTGGGCAGCCTCGCGCTCGTTAAAGGCGGAATCGGCGCGACTCTGAATGCGGCTGAACAGCTCGCCGCCGCTCATGCATTCCATCACCACTAGCAGGCAGCGTTTGCCAGACACAGCGTTCTCAAATACGTCGCGAACTTGCACTACCTGCGGACAGGCGCAGGCGCGACAGTGCAGTTCAACTTCGCGTCTGGCCTTGGGCGAGTCAAGCAATATCTGCAGGTTGAAGTGAAGTTTTAATGCCAAGCTAGTCAATTATAAAGATTTGAGGAAGGAGTAATCTGATATTCACTCATGTTATGAATTATAAATAGATAATTCAAATGACCTCATCGTGACCAGAAATTAATCTTAGTTCAGTCAAAATAAAAATTGAATTCAATATGTAAGATATTTATTAAGCAAATGAAGAATTTAAAGACCAGTTAACAAGAAATTATTTTAATCTAATATTAAGTATTCATTCTTAATAATAAATGAAAAGGTTCCTTTTTAGAACTTTATACAAAGTAAGCAACTTTAGCCCTTTAAAAAGTTATATGCTTAATTTTATTGGCAAATTAATTGTCACTAAAATATGAAACTACTTTACTAAGCTGTTTGAAAAAAACTAATCAAGCATAATAATGTGGAAAAAGTATGCTTCTACAAAGGCTCTCTAAGTTTATTCAAGCCGATTGTTATCATCATATCATAGACTACCACCACCACAAATTATACTGACTTATGTTGTTTGTAAAGTATAAGAAAGGTTAAGAATAAAATTTGCAATGCAAATGAAATTAAATTTACATGTATACATAGATCTTTACAAATAATCTGCCACAGCAGTATTAAAAGAGAGTGTAAATTGAATCTTCTCATAAAATAAAAAGCATCTTAACGGCAATATGATTAGTCTTACCTTAAGAGCACACTTCTCATTGTTTGATCGCTTTATACATTCCACAACTTTTCCATTTACTCCCATTCCAAGCACAGTGTCGGTGAGTTTATACTCATCTTGAATTGGGTTGGTCTTGGGCGCCATTTGACGATTAGTGTTGCTGCTGTTATTTCCCATTGCCATAACGCGGGATACTGTATAAACTGGAAAGCTGGCACGTTTTTTCTTGCACAATCGAATTCCTAATGATGAACCTTTTTAAATTTACGCCACACGAAAAAGTTAATGATATTAAGATTTTAACCAATGTAAACCACTGTTACTTCTTAGTAAAATAAAAAAAATTGTTAGCTTGATTGTTATTAACAGCTTAAAATAATAATTGTATAACGCATACTTTCAAATTTTCAAACTAATTGCACCAATATTTAGATTTTATTGGCGGTGTTGCAAAAGATTTAAAATCGAGATCATGTAATTTAACGGTCCGTATTGCGTTCTGTATCATAAAACTATTTAAAAGGCCGCTAAAAGGTATGCATTTTAAAGCTATTGTTAGGAAGCATGCTTTTTTAGGAAACACGACTCAGGTGAATTACTTGAGTTTTGATTAAGCCAGAAATTATGCAGACGAGATAAAAATTTACGGTCTCTGCAATTTGCTGACCCAGGATTCAGTTAATTACATCATTTGATGAAAACAGCGAAGGAATTTTATGCTTGTGATAGCTTTAGTTTGTAATTTTTTAGGCTTGAAATTTGAACAATTTTAAACTGTAATATCCAAGGACTTCTAGAGTAGAAGGACGCGACACTCTAAATATTTGAAGGCCGATTTTACATTTTTAGAAATTTAATGCACGGCCTGTGAGCCCCAGGAATCTATTTATAGCAGAAAAGAATCTCCTGCAGAGAAAATAATCCCCGCCCCGCTCACACTAAAACTTTTGTCTATGGTAGCGGGGTTACAACTTAACACTGAGTAACTCCGCTAGCTTAACACTATAGCGAGATATCAAGGCGAACAGGCAAAGTGTATTAAATGCGATTAATATAGCAAATTTTCGTTGATCCTTGCCGAATGCATCGCATCAGCTAGTTGAAAATCCACTCTGCTCACATAAATTAAAAATTTTCGGCCAAGATACAAAGTGTTACGACATGAAACAGATTTTTTGTGAGAATTTTAGGAACAAATATTGCGTTTACACCGAGGACAAAGTTGCAGTGTGACCATGGACGAGAAGGTATATGTACATGTACTAAATTGATCCAATTTTTTCAGGTCGAAGCAGCCGGCATGGGAAAGGGTGGAATCATCTGTAAAGGCTCTGATGAACAAAATGCTATTAGTAAGTAATATCGATGATTTTCGCCTTTAATCGATCAGCCATACTTTAACTACTCATCATTATTTATAGCAGTGATGACAACACCTTAACTTTTAAACTCATTTATTGGTAAACGAGAATTAGGCCCGTAGCTGTGAATGTATTTTATATTTCAGCTATAATAACAGATGCCTCGGCACTTAACTATAAGTATTTAATTTGATTAGGGTTGATTTGAGTACACGGCCGGCCAGGTATCTTACATGTATCTAGCTACTCTAAATAGGAAGCTCAGTAAGGCGTAACTTCAAACTGTTCTGGAACTCATATTTTATTTTGTTATTCAACGCGACTCTAACACACTTAAGGACTGCCTTAAGCTTTGGCGACTCAAATTAAGAAGGAAAAAGTGGATTAGTGAATATACAGCATGCCAGTTTGGTTGTCCTGTTATTGGTGAATGCATTTGTCTAAGTAGTGAAGCTCAGCCTTATTGCATGACACAGGGATAGAGACTAGCTGCAGATCAGTAAGAAGTACAATAGATTCATATACACGCTCGGGAGTGGACGAGACTCAAAACAAGTGCGTACGCGCAGCGTTTTTTCATAAATTTTATTGATTCTTCGTTTAGGTTTTGCCAACTCGCCTCGCTGAACGGATAAGACAACTTTTAACGATTGCCTCCCTTCCCCAAATGCGATCCACGCTGAAAAGTCGCCTTTCGTTCCTATGCAATACTATTAACGTTGATCCACAGCTGCTAAAGGCTTCTAGACAGCGCGGCACGCCCCCGTCTCTGATCCTGCGCTCATTCGGGCTCAGGAACTCACACATGCCTTCCACTTGAGCTTATAACTCCGGCTTCTCAGGCACTCACCGGATCCCCAACTTTGCCCCAATTGCTGCTACAACAAACTAATCGCTTATTTCGAATTTTTAATTCCCCATTATTGAATCGCACTAACGATGGGCAATTCGTGTTTTGGTGGCTCCGAGAAGGATGGCGAGAAAACTGGTTTAGTTGAAAAGTCGCCAACAGGTTGGTAATGGTGATTGGTATTGCCTTAATTTTTTATTTCTGCGAAAAATTGGTGAGCGCCTAAGTTCTCCCGAAGCTTAAAATACTAGGGTCGTGGAATAATTTTTGGCTTTCCTTCTCAACATCCACTTTATAAAGTTTTTCCTTTAATGATTTCCTATATTATTATTTACACGACTTTTTCTTCTAGTCTATTGCCCTCTCTTACTTCCTCTCTTCTTCTCGATCATCGTTTAATCGCCTATTAAAAATGGATCATCATTTTCTTGTTCAAACTCAGGCGAGCCACGAAAGTTCGAGAAGAACTTTAAGGGACCAATAGATGATCGATCGTGCACGGATGTCATCTGCCTGATCTTGTTCGGATGCTGCATTGCAATCTTCCTGCTGTTTGCTGTAGTTGGTGAGCCAATTATTGTGCTATGATGCTGAAAATCAATGCATTATGCTAGTCAGAATTTTTATTAACTGAACTTCACTTCAGCCTACGCCAGAGGCGACCCAAAACGAATTATTTTTCCAACTGATTCGGAAGGAAAAATATGCGGCAAAGATGTACCGTAAGTTTGTATGATGATTTTTGTGGTTAATGTTAAGGTATTGGTTTTTAATTCGATTAGTTAACTATTTAATACCGCAATTCAATGTCATTATTAATAAGCATTAAAAATGTAGACACCCAGCCTAGATGTAAAGCTCTAAGTACTGCCGATGGCTGAGTACAGCTGCTCTGTCCTGACGGGCTGGAGGGGCCGCAACACCTATTTTAAATTATCGCAGCTCAAACAGGTACCCAATATTAGATGGGCGCACTAAAGCAATGCGGGTGTCTTGCTTAAGGGCACAAACCGGCCATAAGTCGGATTTCCTAACCAGTAGGCTAAAATTCCTAAAGTTCGAATTAATTCGAATTTCGGAGCCCATGAGGCAAAAAAATTCAAGAGTTTTTGAGTCCATGAGCTTAAGATTGATTTCCCAATCTGATTAAATTTTGATGGGATTTGACTCTGGTAAAAAATTAACGGCGACAATAATTTCAGTGACCGGACCAAACTGGCCTACTTCGACTTCACCGTGTGCGCCCGCATGGGCGTCGCCGTGCTGCAGCTGGGCTGCCCGACCCCCCAGGTGTGCGTGGCGGAATGCCCGTCAGCCTGGTGGAGCTGGCTGACTGCCCAGGCCCGCGAGTCCGCCACTGGCCGGGTGTCGCCGGAGGAGCGACGTCAAATGATTTGCCATCGCGGCAGGAACGGCCTGCACCCAGAATACATCGGTCGGAGCATCAAGTCGCTGGTGGACGACGGTCTTTGCGCGCCGTTCACCATGCCAACCTCAGACCTGCTCGGCCGCTGCATGCCGAGACTCCTCGAGGACATCGGTGGCCGATTAGTCGACGGTCTGGGCTCCGTGCCCACCAACATCACCGCCAGCAACAACCAGACGGTGGACTCCGGCGAGCTGCGCTCCGGCACGGCTGTCATGTCAAAATTCGTGAAATTCTACGGCTTCCTGCAGTCGCTGTTTCAGGACGTGGTGAACACTTGGCCCTACATCCTGACTGGCTTCATCTTGGCGGTCCTGCTGTCCCTGCTGTGGGTGCTGCTGCTGCGCTTTCTGGCCAGGATCATGGTCATTGCGGCCATAATCGGCTTCGTCTTTGTATTCGTCTTCTTGGTGATCTTCACGTTCTGCAAGTACGCCGAGTTGAAAAAGAAATCGAACGATATTGAAGAGAAATTCAAACTGACCTCGGATGTCAGCTACTATGGCCAGCTGTCAACCACCTGGCTGGTGATCGGCATTGTCTCGGCAGCGATTCTAGTCATCGTGATCATCCTGCTGATCTGGCTGCGCGAGCGGATTAGCATCGCTATCGCCATCATCTCGGAGACCAGCAAGTGCATCGCCCACATGATGACCACTCTGGTGTTTCCTATCGTGCCGTTCCTGCTGCAACTGCTAGTGCTGGTGTTCTGCGTGGTCACCGCTCTGCACATTGGCAGCATGGGCAAGCCGGAGATGCAGACGGCTCCCAATCAGACGGCTATCAATAATTTGAATACTAGCGGATTGAGCGACGCGGAGGCCAAGGCTAGGATTGACTCGGCCTTGAATAGCGCACCGTGCGATCCCAATGTGAGCAGGCCGGACTGGCATTGTGATGTCATTCTTGTTAGAAATTTTAGTGATGGCCACACTGTCTGAAAGGGCTACGTCACTTTTGAGCCGGAGCTCTTATGTGACATAGGAGGTGTTTCAAAGCGGATGATCATTTTAAAGGTTCGACGAGGGACACATCTGTTTTAGGTTTGATGATCTCAATGAGTTGGACAGGGAACACATCTGTTTTACATTTGATGATCTCAATGGGTTGGACAATGGACACATCCTTTTGGAAATGATCTCAATGGGTTGGACAATGGACACATCCTTTTGGAAATGATCTCAATGGGTTGGACAATGGACACATCCCTTTGGAAGGTTGATGATCTCAATGGGTTGGACAAGGGACGCATTTGTTTGAAGGTTGATGATCTCAATGGATTGGGCAAGGGACACATCTCTTTGGAAGGTTGATGATCTCAATGGGTTGGACAATGGAAACATCCTTTTGGAAATGATCTCAATGGGTTGGACAATGGACACATCCTTTTGGAAATGATCTCAATGGGTTGGACAATGGACACATCCTTTTGGAAATGATCTCAATGGGTTGGACAATGGACACATCCCTTTGGAAGGTTGATGATCTCAATGGGTTGGACAAGGGACACATCTCTTTGGAAGGTTGATGACCTCAATGAGTTGGACAAGGGACACATCTCTTTGGAAGGTTGATGACCTCAATGAGTTGGACAAGGGACACATCTCTTTGGAAGGTTGATGATCTCAATGGGTTGGACGAGAGATGCATCTGCTGTACAGTATTCTGAGGGTCAGACCTGTCTTAAGACAACATACATGTAGACTTTAAAGAAGCTAGTTCGTAAGATCGTTACATTAACCATCATGTGGGCGACGACTATATTTATTAAGAAAAAAACATTTCTGAAACTTTCTAACCCACTCAGGCCGCGGGAACGGCTGGCTCTATGTGTCGATTCGTCAAGTATGGAGACGATGGGTAAGAGTGCAGCTCTTATTAATTATTGGATAATTAAACGTACTATATTAGAAAAAAACTGCTCTCATGTTACTACTGAGTTTCTGTCATTTAGCCCAACAACCGATGAAGAACAGTAAAAAAAGAAATCTATATTGCATGAATTGATTGAATTCCAAAAACATTAATCACTTCTGAAACTTCAGGGCAAAGCGGTGAGTGCGGGAGCTACTGAGAGCTCTTCGCTTTTTGCTGACCTCAAACAATTTTAGATTTTTTCCTTTGTTTCAAAAATGCGAAAATCTACAGCTTCTAGTTGCTTAAAAATCGAATGGAAGCATTCAGGCTGCCAGATGCATTGGTTTTCCTCGATGATATTTGTCATTTACATATGATTTCATGAGATTATGCGATCATTAGTTCATTAGATCATTAGGGAGTCAGTGAGTTCAATAAGTGAGTGAGTTAATGATTCAGTTCATGAGTTATTGAGTGACTTAGTGAGTGAATGAATTACTATTTTAAAATCTTGGTTGTATTTTTCAATTTTACTACATGCTTTAATGTACTTTTAGACACAAGCCGAAATTTTCTCAGCTGCATGCATTGTAGATTTTTATCAAATTATTCATCTAGCAAAAACTATTGCTTAGCATTAGTGTAAGAAGTAAGAGTAACACGAACACTTTCAATAAATTCGCAGCTTTTCAGTGTACATGCAGATGTACAATGTCTTCATGTTCCTGTGGCTGTTCAATTTTGTTGACGGTCTCTGCCAGATGACACTGGCGGGCGCATTCGCCTCCTACTATTTCGCTTTCAACAAGCCCAAAGACATTCCGACATTTCCTTTGCTGGCATCCTTCTGGCGGTGCATCAGGTGAGTGGCGAGTGTCCCACCCACACCTCACCAACCCACAGTACTATTTCACTGATTCATTGTTTACAAACGAGAGCATTAAACTCTAGAGCAAAACCACCCTCCCCAGATACCACCTTGGTTCGATCGCCTTCGGCTCGCTGATTATAGCGATAGTGCAGATGATCCGCATCATACTCGAATACATCGACTCCAAACTGAGCGGCACAGAGAATCCCGTTGGAAAATTTTTTGTCAAATGTCTCAAATGTTGCTTCTGGTGCCTGGAGAAATTTGTCAAATTTATTAGCAAGAATGCCTATATCATGGTGAGATTTCCACATAATGGAAGCGGACCTCTATTCGCCTCAAAAATTCACCAAGTGTTCTGATGTATCATGTTCGAAACCTTGATTTTTCATCGCAATAACTCAGGTAGCGATTTACGGCCGCAACTTCTGCCTGTCGGCTAAGGACGCCTTCTTTTTGATCCTGCGCAACATTGTCCGGGTGGCCGTGGTGGACAAGATCACCGAGTTCGTGCTGTTTATCAGCAAGCTGGTCATCATGGGCCTCATTGGTGAGCTGGTTGTCAATTTTAGCTGTGGCGAATTCGGAATTGAATTTTTTGTACGGACGGTGACAGAGTTAAACGGAATAGATAGATAGATAGATAGATAGATAGATAGATAGATAGATAGATAGATAGATAGATAGATAGATAGATAGATAGATAGATAGATAGATAGATAGATAGATAGATAGATAGATAGATAGATAGATAGATAGATAGATAGATAGATAGATAGATAGATAGATAGATAGATAGATAGATAGATAGATAGATAGATAGATAGATAGATAGATAGATAGATAGATAGATAGATAGATAGATAGATAGATAGATAGATAGATAGATAGATAGATAGATAGATAGATAGATAGATAGTTGATAGATAGATAGATAGATAGATAGATAGATAGATAGATAGATAGATAGATAGTTGATAGATAGATAGATAGATAGATAGATAGATAGATAGATAGATAGATAGATAGATAGATAGATAGATAGATAGATAGATAGATAGATAGATAGATAGATAGATAGATAGAGAGATAGATATATCTGTGTTTATAAGTTAAGCTAAGCGCTTCGGGGCCGACAAAGTAGTAGCTTGTAGTCAGCGGATATCCAGTCCTAATTAGTTCATGACCTTATGAAGCCGGAAACAATTCTTCATGCACACTGGCTTCATGCCGTGCCGAGCGAGTTAATTCTCTAACTTTAGTTAAGTTAAAAATGCACGCACCCAACGCAGTAAAACATCGAACTGCACAGCACTGCAGCTAACGCTTTAGAGATATAATCTACACAACAGCTTTTTATCATGCTTTTGTTGCACTGTTAGCTAACGAAAACTGAGCGGTAAATGCTGTATGGATTTTTTTATAACTTGCACAACTCCAGTTGAAACTGGTTGTTTGAACGAAGACCAGAAGCCTGCAAACCGCAAAACACGAAAGCCAGCATAGGAAGATTCTGTTGACGCATCATCAGCCATGAATGCGAAGCATCTAGGGCTCTTGCAATAAGATAGAGGGGGGAAGAGAGAAAGAAGAAAGTTTCACCAGGAGGCCAGCCATGCAGCTTGCACCCTCGTAGTCAGGCATGGTCATTAGGCCAATCGGAATCTTTATTCAGAATTCTCTGACAAGACGGAAAGCTATTCCTTAGTCAGCCTTGACCTTATGATCGATTACAGATCAAAGTAAACGCTGTATAATATAATTTAGCCATAAAACTTGCATTATACTACTCATGTTAGACTTACAAGTAGTGTTAGATGATGCAATTTAATTACTAGCCATGAATAAAGAAGTGTGAAATACGTTAAAAAGCTACAAATACGCGCTAAGACACAAATAAAATGAACAAACCGTTTTCAGTGGCAGTTGTGATGCTGCTCATTCAAGAGGAAGTGGACGCTGTCACTGGAAAGGGCGATTTCCACTTCGTCGTTATCCTTGTGCGCAGAAATAATTTCCTGCACTATCTATCCTATTATAACCAGATTTAGTTTGTCATTGAATTGCATGCTGAGAGCTGCCTGCTTAGAAACTACTAATTTAGAGCATTAATAATGGATAATGCATAGCTTCAATTAGCAAGTTTCTTTATTTTCTAAATCAAGGCGCCCTGGCTTTTTTTTTCTTCGACGGAACGCTCGGCCGCAGAAGCGAAGTTATTGGCAAAATGACGCCTAAGGGCATGAATTATTACTTTGTGCCCGTGATTGTGAGTGACAATCTACCCCAACCTCCCTTCCTATGGAGCTTCCATTTGCGCTGTTGGTTTGAGGCTTTGATTTGGTTGAAGTTTTATTGTGTTTTAATTTCTATTAACATTATTGCTGCTTCTGAGTTTAGTTGCGCAATGCTTCGCTGATTAACATTGATCATATAGATTCAACTGACTGCTTACAATTTCCTAGAAATTGCCTTTTATACTCGTAAGAATGACTTTGAATTGAATTTTTACGCTCAGTGCTGAGAAAATTAAACCGTTTGAATGACATTCGCAACCTCGAACTCATCATTGCAGCTTATTATCGTGTTCACCTATTTCTGCACGTCGCTATTCTTCGCCGTGTACAGCATGGGAGTTGACACTATCTTCCTCTGCTTTCGTAAGTGTAAAACTGCATTTACATGTATAAGCTAATTTTTGCTGGATCATTATTGGTGATTATTCGTAGTACTTGTTGTTCCTAAGAAAACACAATATAAAAGTAAAATGTGAGAACTGATTGAATTGAAAGGCCGTAGCGTATAAAGTAAGATGAGATATTAAAATATAATACAGCAATTTATAGCTAATTTAATGGATTTACAAAGAAGGACAATCAGGCACAGAGAAAAGGGGGCATTTCAGCAAGCTCGGAATTTCATATCGTCGAAACTCGAACGACAAAAGTTTTTATAAGCTCGGAGCCTTTATCAGCCAAATATTTAAAAAGTCGAAGAAAACGAGCGAATAAAAATGAATGCCAATATTGGTTTTTGAAGAAATTTCGAGCTTATTGGGTTTTCGAACTAATATAGTTTCGAGCATGTAAAAGCCTAATTTTTTTGCAGTTGAAGTTTCGAGCTCGTGAAGTTTTAATTTTGCGAGCTTTTGCTCTTGTTAAAAAGAACGACAATAATTTTTGACGATGTAAAGTCTCAAGTTGATTAAATTCCGAAGCCTTTTTGGTAAAAATATAACATGCCATTGGTATAGAAGGTTCAAAATTCATGTTTTTCGCTTAATTCTCATGCGCGCAGTGGAAGATCTGGAAAGAAACGACGGCTCAGCGGAGAAGCCCTACTACATGTCCGCGGAGCTGATGGACATTCTAGGAAAGAAGAACGAGGCGCCACCGGCCCCGCAGCCAGCAGCGAATGAAGGCGCGGCTGCAGCTACTGGGGGAGACTCCAAAGCAAAAGAGTGACAGGAAATAAACATCAGAAGCTAGACCGTTAAATCATGAGCAACACGTATTTTACCTGAAAGAAACTGTTGCTTATAAAAGTGAAAGCTACTTCAGTGGATGTTTTATTTTTTTTATTAAAAAATAAAAGTATTAATAACGGCGAAATTACAGAATTTTTCTCTGGTGAAAAGTGAAGGTTGGCTCTTGGATTTCGAGAGTTGATTTATTTCTATGCCTTTTTTGCATCTGCATGCAACCAAATTAATTGTGTATTGATAGTTTTGAATCAAGCTGTTAGCTCGTAATCTTGTACTTTGGAGCAAAAAAATTAATATTTTATTATCTCTATGGTCACAATATGGCCAGTCGAGGTTATTTTTCTAAATTTAAGGTGCATGTAGTTTTTCATTTTTTAGACAGAAAAAATGGCTAAAATACGGCTGCTAGTCCTGATTGCGTACAGGATATTTTTAATCACTTAAGTACTTTAGACACAAAATAGTTTCAGCTTGTATTTGGTCCTGCTTTATGTATTTTCAATGTATATGATCACGCTTCCGAATGTATTAGACATGCTCCAAAATTGCAAACCAATAAGTTATAACCAGTAAGTCGATAACGTATAATATTTTTCAAATGCAACCTAACAAAGTTCAGTCTTTACAGTACAAAAATGGCTTTACAAATTAAACATTTCTAGTTCTGCTGCTGAACTGTAAAGGGTAAGAAGTGCTTGAAATGTATTAGAGTTTCTGCTTGCCAATTTTGTCGATAATCAAATAGACTATTGAGCGTTACGTTTTACGGTAAAATTTTAATTTTCAGAAATTTCAGAAAGTCTTGTTAAGTTCTTTGCTTCGCATAAAGAGAGATTGCGAGAGAAAAACATATAGTCAGCAAAGTCACTAAAGGGTAAACCCTGCCCTAAAGTAGAAGCAACATGGAGTTAGAAGCAACAAATAGGCAAGAAAACATCCTGAAAGAGGATCAGAATGCCTTAGAATGGTACACACACAGTGTACAACTGCTAGGCTGCAGCAAGTATATTTTAGTCTAAGCTCTTATATTATAGACACACGAAAAAAGTTACAAAAATAAACTTGTATAGATATGATTGCCACAATGTGCGTCAAGCGCAGACCTAGTTCACATTCGAAATGCTTCTTAAACCTAATCCAATGATACAATTACATAAAGATGCATTAGTTATGGATAGCAATTGGTAGAAAAAATGATTATAAAAACTTGATAAACAGGGGTGAATTAGTCGATATGCAATCGAGAAAACAAAAAATTATATAGCTAGGTAAACAAACAAAAAAATGCGGCACATGCGCCTCTATGGGTGGCACAGGTTAGACAGTAATTGCGGAATCTCGCCTGGCTGTTTTGTTCCGGCCCATTTCCCAGTTTGTAATGCACTTTACCTATTAAAAAACAGATAAAAATTCGATGTATCTTATCACTGTAAGTAAGGCATCGTTTTTTGGGTGAAAACCTTCCAGCACGCCTTACGAAGGACAGGATCAATTCCGGATGAATCAAAATTTAAATATTTTAAAGGCAAAAAACCTGACCAATCTGAACTAAATCGAATCAAAACAGCCAAACGGGAAGAGAAACACAAGCTGCTAATTGCAAAGCTTGAAACATTTGAACTACACAACTGGAAGGGAAATGTGGAATGAATTTTTTTGAAAAAAAGATAATTTTGCGAATATTGCACCCGATTAGAGTTTCGCCAGAAATGCCAAAAGTCAGACTAAGTCGGCGACCATTTGTGAGTACATTGCAATACAAATTTCCAGAGTAATTAGGGAAAAAATGTCGATCTGGTCGATTCTGGTCGCTAGAAGCGGAATTTACTGCTGTCCCGGGTCGAATAAAATTTTCCGTCTAGGCCGCGCTGCCTGTTTATGGCGTGCCTGTGCCGCGATTCGTGCAAATACTTCTGCCGCTCCTTGGGGATCCGGCCCTCAGCCTCCAGCTTCGCCCTGCGTCGGATTCAATGGTACATGATAAATTCAGGAATACGTCAAAGATCAAGGATATTCGACTGAGGCAGCGACGCAATCAAAGATATCTTCAACTTTAAGGACGGCAAGAAAGTCGAGGAACTGATTGATTTGATTTTCTATACTTTGCGCAAATTTTTAGCACCCACCTAGCAGCTCGGCGTTTCAAAATCCGATGATACTGCTTGGCATTGACATAGAGCGGCACCTCGGCTTCAGCGGCGCCATCATCAGCCGATTTCAGGAGAGCCGATTGCTGCTCATTGCAGGTCTGCGACGCGTTCAAAGACGCAGTGGAAGCCGGTGGATGCTTCAAAGGCGAATCGACGAAAGACTCAGACGGGGACGAAGCAGTAGTAAGGTTGGGCACAGAATGATGCACCTGCGATGTCTGTACAACCTGAGGCTGAGAAGCGGACTGAACAGCAGTCTTGGACACAACAAGCATTAGCTGGCCATCTGGGCCAGTTTTGTATTGCACAGGCAGGTGAATTATTTGGCGATTGGATGTCTGCAGTGCCAGCACTTGTTGGTGATTTGGCTGCCCACTAGCATTGACTTGCACACTGCCAGTGGCACGATAAGCCATGGGGAGCTGAATAACCTGTGGCTGCTGTGACTGAGCCTGTTGGATCTGATGCTGCTGTGCACTTAAAATTTTGGTTAGCCAATTTAGTATAACCAGCTTCTTGAAAAACTAATTAGCTGAAAAATAGAATCTCCATATAGTATCCATGTGATATTATCTTAGTTAAAACTCTTTAGCATATATTTAGCATACAATTTCTTCTATTTGTAAAACAATTTAATTATTTAAAATGGAACAGACTTCTTTGAGTGATCATATTTATGTAGTTGCATTGGGTTTTATATAGTTATCATTCAAAAAAATATTTTTCATAACATTTCATTATTATATAAAAATTTACTTCAATTACTATTACTAGTAAATAAAACCATTTATTTTTACTAATTAGAACTATATAATATTAAATCGATTTGCCTTCAGTTCTTTACTATTAAGTTAGATTTAATGTTAGCAGACAAATTAAAACAAGATGCTATTAAAATGCATTATAGAGTCCAACAACTACTAGTATTATAAAATTGACCATTCGTGGCAATATCATAAACAAAAATTATAAATTATAAAAGGTCATTATTTTTTTCAATATTTTACAACTAGATCTAGTATTAGTAATATTATCATGCGATATGTTTTTTAAATTAACAAAGATGGAAATTGTGCTGTGCAATACAGACACTAATAAGTAACACATAACACGATTCGAACAAATTAGCTGATTTATCAATAACACATTTTGCTCATTGTAAATTATATGAATGATATACACTTGCTAGCATTACAGCGAGAAATTATGCTACAGAGGTCCACTGGCAGGTATAGATCACATGCCGTGCCCGATTCCCAAGTTACGAGCGTACGTAGTTCACCGGAATCACGAGTTATGCTTTCTTAGAATACACGGCACTTCGAATTCCGCTGGTAGCTGGCCGGTTGTTGAGATCGACATGCAAAACAATTACTTGACATGACTTACTATCAAAGCCTTTGTGGTGTAGACTAGTGTCCTAATTTTGGGTATTCGTTTCTTTTAGCTTTATGGAATTACTGTCATTATAGTGGAACTATAGTGTCTTCCTTGTGAGGATTTGGCTTTGAACACTGGTGGTTGTCTTCATGGTGGCGTTTCTGCTTTGCACACTCTGGAGATTAGTGTCTTCATGAATTAGTGCTTTGTACACTGGGGGATTCGGCACCCTGTTCTGATTTTGACAAATATCATGTAGCGCCCGCCCTACGAAATAATTTCTTTCGGAGCTAATGCTTGAAAAGTATAGGCCAATTTTTTAACTTGCATTTTTTTCTATGCATGGAGGTTTAGGGAAAAATGCGAATCTTAAGAAAAGAACATTCTCGAAAAAAGTTTGTTGGCTAGCACTTTAGGATCAATTCTCTCAAGTCCATTTGATTGAGATCAGTTTAAAGGCACTGGTGCCCTGAGGCTAAAAGATGGCGATCGACCCTTCAGGCAACACAAGCAAGCAAAACATAGCCTCGGGACAAAGTTTTATGCGAACTTCTGGCCTGGATAAGCTGGTTTAATTAATCTTGTCACGCCAGGCGCCCATTGTTTTTTTTTCTGGCAGTAAAAGGTATGGATAGCAATTAAACAAAAAATTAAACACTATATAGGCTTGCGTGGGGTAAAGAGGAGTTTAAGCATGCTAGTGATTAGACCGTGACTAGACTGGTTAAGTTTTTTTCTATTCCTGCCTAGCGCCCAGTGTACTGACTGAAAAAAAATAGACTCAAACTCTCAGACAGAGCCATTCAATTCAGTCTCGAGTAGGGCTGACAACTCGCCACTGCAGAATCGCAGATTTACCGCTCTGATGGGCACTTTGCATTATTCGAGTACGTTGGCGCCATCTCACAATTGGGTGCGGCCTATTGAGGTAAATGCATATAAATAGGTAAAGCAAGCGCTGCTGGAGAGCGGCATCCTGAGGCCAGCACTCCAATCGTTGAGTTCGATATTTTACTGTCGCTGAATTTGTGTCACTAGTTGCCATTGCAGCCATGCGCTTTGTTGCCGTTGCCAGCCTTGTTCTCCTTGCGGTCGTACTTGGTGAGTTCCGGCTCAGTCGGGCTGATCATAGTCATATTTTCTGTATAATATGCATGCCTGATCAACTCGACCTTTTCACACACCCTTACAGGCCCTTACAGGAATCCTCAGCGAATGTACGCTTGGATGCCCCTTCAACCTATAGGGTGAGTTCGCAGCTGCCAATAGATGGCATTCAAAATCCAATAGCATTTTTTGAAAGAGCTTGGTAGATACCGTTTTTTGCTTACTCCACAGCACTTGAATAGGTGCGAAAACCTGCCGCGGGGTGCCAGAGGGGACATGTGCCGCCAGAGGCTTACTGCTAGGTTTGCTACGCGACGAAGTGAAACTTTTGCATCCCTGACTGGGTCAACATCGCAGCAGCGCCAGAGAGTGCAGCGCGAACGGTGCGAACGCGAACGAATTGAACGACGACGTGACCTTCAGCAACGTGGCCGTCGACTAGAGCTTCAACGAGGAGGCTTCAAGGAGGAGGCTTCATCGGGCGAGAGCCTGCTGGTGCTGCCGCTGATGATGATTGCCTACTCGGCTGCCAGGAGCTGAGCTTGACGGCCAGGACGTGAGATTTAAATACCAATGAAATAAAAGAATTTGATTGGCAAACTTTGCGCCAGTTTAGATAGACAGTTATAATCGCTTCATCAAATATTACAATCGTAATTCCTGCGTACTTATCCAGAGTTTTTTAAAGCCAAAACACCTGTGCTCGTATTGTCCAAAGGTCAATTGAAAATCATCAATTTCAATTTTTATCCCTTCTTTTTTAGTTAGTGGCTCGTGTACAGAGGTTTTAGGGGCTGGCTGTTATTGCTATTAGAATTTTTAGTTTTTTCTATCTTAAGTAACTGTTTCGTCTCTTTTTCGTTTTTTATTCCCATTGGCAAAAAAATTATTTTATTTCTCTCAAATGCTATCCGACATTCAAAGAAATTTTCTTTGTTTGAAGTTAGTACTTATGTATCATCGCAGTAAAACAATCTAAAAATAAATATATAGATAACACCACCGATATGGCATGCGCATCGAAGTAGCTCGTATAATCATACTAGCTTCACAATCGGTCGTAATAATATTAATTATTATAATTATAATAATGATAATAGCGATAATAATAGATGTTTTCACCCTTCGTAGCCTTAGATGGAGGGGAGAGAGAAGACGATGGCCACCGGAGGATGACCATGAGCCGCCTATGAACTTGGGCTGACACTCACACTTCCGTGCGAATCCGCCCTGAGGATTAGACGGCACTAGAAGGGTCCAGTATGGGGGAGGCGAAGAAATCAATCCGTAAGAGGAATTTACGGTAGGTTTTGTAGCTACAGTGCCTTAAGCTGGTCTTGTGGTCACAGCATAAGCCCCAAGGATAGGCATAGCACCCCAATGCCTGTCCCTCCCCCCGAGGCCGGAGCCAGGAGGAACATCTACTCAACTGGGGAATTCGGCCTACGGGGTCCGCAGAGCGGCACTATAAGGGTCCAGTATAGGGGAGGCGAAGAAATCAATTCACCGCACCGCACAGCACGTCCACCGTGACGAAAAATAGATCTGCAGTCTCAAGTACCCGACTGACACCTACTCTGTTCCAGCATGTACTGTGCACTTCAGCCTGGGGGTCTCCATAGCAAAAACACCATCCCAGGCTGGTCCAAACTGACACCGCAGAGCTGCAGGCGGGCTTTTCGGACGGGCACTAAAGAGACCATCTTTGAGGTAAACGTGGGTAAGGGGATCAGTGCCGAGGCACTCTACCCCGGGCCAGAGCTACCAGGAGGCAAGCCTCGAGATGGCCGCGACTAACTACTGGACTGGGCTTATTGGAGCCTACTAAAGGGTTTCAGCTATGAGCAGGCCCCCACTGCCTGCCCCTCTCCCCGAGGCACGAAGCCAGGAGCAGATCTCGAGCTCTAACTGGGGGTACGGCCAACAGGGCGGGCTACAGGATTCAGGGGGGCGGGCGGTCCGCAGAGCGGCACTAGACTGGGGTCCAGTATGGGGGGAGGCGAAAGACTCAATCCACCGCACGGCACGTCCACCGTATCTCCAAAAACAGATCTGCGGTACTCAGAGCACCGCCGGTCCCTATCCTGTTCCATCTGTACGGTGAGATTGAGCACTGGGACATAGCAGAGCAAAGGCGCTCTCCAGGCTTTTTCGAAACTCACACCGCACAGATGCAGGCGGGCTTTCCGACGGGTAAGAGACCATCTTTACGGCACAGCCGATTTAGGGGCAATGCAAGGGCTTCTATCGGGAACGCCCGGTCAATAAACACTACACCACTAATGACTCTTCTCTCCGCATGACTACTAAGAGTAATAGGGGTGAAAAATTAGCTCTGGAGGTTCTGAACGCGTCAGTGCAGGCGAGTCTGCTTAACCAGATTTTGCCACCCCCTTTTAGCCGTCTCGTGCGCACAGCTGCCTCAGCCTCTAAACACTCATACCACATACAGACACGCCGTTTAATGACGGCTGCCTCAGCCTCTACACACTCATACCACATACAGACACGCCGTTTAATGACGGCTGCCTCAGCCTCTACACACTCATACCACATACAGACACGCCGTTTAATGACGGCTGCCTCAGCCTCTACACACTCATACCACATACAGACACGCCGTTTAATGACGGCTGCCTCAGCCTCTACACACTCATACCACATACAGACACGCCGTTTAATGACAGCTGCCTCAGCCTCTACACACTCATACCACATACAGACACGCCGTTTAATGACGGCTGCCTCAGCCTCTACACACTCATACCACATACAGACACGCAGATGATCGGCGAAGCGCTAAATGTAGAGCTGGTCTGACGCTAGCGTAGTGTGATGGCAACAGTCAGAATTACAATATTGTATTATTATGAAGGAATACCTTCATCCTTCATTCTGTATTCCTTCATCCATGGCCTGACTTGTGACATGTCATGTCGAAAATTCCGAATGGAGTGTGAATAGAGCGCAAGAAATTAACAAGCAATTAGACAAGCAAACACAGTACACAAAAAGTACACATATTTACAGTTTTTTGCACATTATTGGTTAAATCTTTGTGACACTTTTATAAATTAAGCTACGTACCCGAGTTTTTTTAATTGATTTTGTTCATTAAAAATTTTTTGAGAATATGAACTGCTGGCGAAATTTTTTTCTAAAAGCAATATATAGGGAATTGGGAGAGGAGAGGGAGAGGAGAGGTAGAGGAGAGGGAGAGGAGAGGTAGAGGAGAGGTAGAGGAGAGGTAGAGGAGAGGGAGAGGAGAGGGAGAGGAGAGGGAGAGGAGAGGGAGAGGAGAGGGAGAGGAGAGGTAGAGGAGAGGGAGAGGAGAGGGAGAGGAGAGGGAGAGGAGAGGGAGAGGAGAGGGAGAGGAGAGGGAGAGGAGAGGGAGAGGAGAGGTAGAGGAGAGGGAGAGGAGAGGAAGAGGAGAGGGAGAGGAGAGGTAGAGGAGAGGAAGAGGAGAGGAAGAGGAGAGGTAGAGGAGAGGGAGAGGAGAGGGAGAGGAGAGGGAGAGGAGAGGTAGAGAAAGGTAGAGGAGAGGGAGAGGAGAGGGAGAGGAGAGGAAGAGGAGAGGTAGAGTAGAGGGAGAGGAGAGGGAGAGGAGAGGGAGAGGAGAGGGAGAGGAGAGGGAGAGGAGAGGGAGAGGAGAGGGAGAGGAGAGGGAGAGGAGAGGGAGAGGAGAGGGAGAGGAGAGGGAGAGGAGAGGAGAGGGAGAGGAGAGGGAGAGGAGAGGGAGAGGAGAGGGAGAGGAGAGGTAGAGTAGAGGGAGAGGAGAGGGAGAGGAGAGGGAGAGGAGAGGGAGAGGAGAGGGAGAGGAGAGGTAGAGGAGAGGGAGAGGAGAGGGAGAGGAGAGGGAGAGGAGAGGTAGAGGAGAGGGAGAGGAGAGGGAGAGGAGAGGTAGAGTAGAGGGAGAGGAGAGGGAGAGGAGAGGGAGAGGAGAGGGAGAGGAGAGGGAGAGGAGAGGTAGAGGAGAGGTAGAGTAGAGGGAGAGGAGAGGGAGAGGAGAGGGAGAGGAGAGGGAGAGGAGAGGTAGAGGAGAGGGAGAGGAGAGGGAGAGGAGAGGGAGAGGAGAGGGAGAGGAGAGGTAGAGTAGAGGGAGAGGAGAGGGAGAGGAGAGGGAGAGGAGAGGGAGAGGAGAGGGAGAGGAGAGGTAGAGGAGAGGGAGAGGAGAGGGAGAGGAGAGGTAGAGTAGAGGGAGAGGAGAGGGAGAGGAGAGGGAGAGGAGAGGGAGAGGAGAGGGAGAGGAGAGGTAGAGGAGAGGTAGAGTAGAGGGAGAGGAGAGGGAGAGGAGAGGGAGAGGAGAGGGAGAGGAGAGGTAGAGGAGAGGTAGAGTAGAGGGAGAGGAGAGGGAGAGGAGAGGGAGAGGAGAGGTAGAGTAGAGGGAGAGGAGAGGGAGAGTAGAGGGAGAGGAGAGGGAGAGGAGAGGGAGAGGAGAGGGAGAGGAGAGGTAGAGGAGAGGGAGAGGAGAGGAAGAGGAGAGGTAGAGTAGAGGGAGAGGAGAGGGAGAGTAGAGGGAGAGGAGAGGGAGAGGAGAGGGAGAGGAGAGGGAGAGGAGAGGGAGAGGAGAGGGAGAGGAGAGGTAGAGGAGAGGGAGAGGAGAGGGAGAGGAGAGGAGGAGAAGTGGGAGAGGAGAGGAGGAGAAGTAGGAGAGGAGGGGAAAAATGAGAATTGTTTCTTCAATGAGCATTTCAGACTATTGTATTTGATTGGGCCGGATTGCAATAGTAAACTTTCTAAGGGTCTGAGGGCCAGATGGACAGCCCTCGTGGGCCGCATCAGGCCCGCCGGCCGGAGGTTGCCTGGTGTAGGCGGATATTTCATCCCCATCATAATTTTGTTTGGAACCAAAAACAAAACATTCGCAAAGTGAAATTTTATTGACCCTGCACGTAGGCCTATGCCACTCTAGTATGTTTTTCTATCCTTAGTGGGCATGTCCAATTTCCTGTTTGCATTAGCCGGCAGCTCCCTACTAGTAGAAACAGTTAATATTTCTGCCTATAGGATTTGTATCAGCAGTATTGTCGGCTGCATTGATTTGTAAAGGCTATATGCTGATGTACTGAGTATTCATCTGCAGTTTCCACTGCGGATGAAACAAAAAGGTGGAATGGAAAGCAATGAAGATATGGTCCCGGTGGACAATGCCTGCTGGATAGGAAAGATATTGGCTTTGGGAGAGGGGATGCAGAAAAGGAGTATTGCGTTGAAGGTGGCTCCCCCAAAATCAACACACTTCACTTACAATGGCCGCGCGGCCACTCTTTCATAATGCATGGGTAAAAAAATCCATATTGCAATCTGCGTATATATAAAACTGGGCAATGCTGTGAGCCGCTGCTTAAACATGGAGTGGTGCTGCCGTGCGCGGCTGAAATCGATAATAAAATTACACAGGCGGCTAAGACAAAAATGCGACTGCGAAAGCGGCGGACAATTGTTGTAGCTTTCATCAGCCTCAGCATAGCCCTTGTACTTGCCTTGTTACTGTCCGCAGCAGCCAGCTGGACCAGTACTGGCGACGGCATACCGAATGTCATCCATCAAATGGCTGCAGGGCCGAATCGTATTCCGGCCGCTTACACTAATCACGTGACCTCGTGGCTGACTGTCAATCCTGGCCACGAGTACCGACTGTGGACAGACTCAGCGCTGCGGCGCCTAATCCGACTGAGGCATCCGGATGCGGTCAATTGGACTGTTGGCTCGCTTCGGTCGCGCCTAGAATTCTCCGACGTGTCGCGATACTACCTGCTGCTGGAGTTTGGCGGCATCTACGCCGATATGGACGTGAGGGCCAGGTCAGCTCCCGATTAAGGCAGTAACGGTCTTAACTAGCTCACCTTTATGCCCTACTATAGCTATGGGGGGCGAGTGGCTCGGCGGTCTAGCGCATCTATCTGTCTTGTGTGCCACTGGTCCAGGTTCGACCCCGCCTTGTGAAGGCTATGTTTTTCCCTTGCGTGGTTTCGTGTGCAGGGTCACATTTAATTTGGGGCCTTGTGCACGAATTGGTTGTGCTATGGGCTATGTGCTATGAGGCCAACCCCCAAGAAATAGAGAGCGTACATGCCTGGAATTACCGGTTTGTACACCCTACCTAATGCGTGACTTGGGTGCTAGCCTGGATTTCTGCTGTGTACCGTGTGTGTGTGTGTGTGTGTGTGTGTGTGTGTGTGTGTGTGTATATGCCTGCGTACGGTATTTAGCGTGACTGAATGGACAGTCATGCCTGCAGTCGCTGGTTGTGGGACAATGTCGCCTTAAGCGTCAAAGTGCCCTACAGCACTCGTGCAGTCGACTTATCTTATTTATACCCTACTGTATTCATGAATGCCAAATTGCTCAGACGGCCGTTGTCACAGTACCTGGCCAGCCTGGCCAACCGACTAGGCTCGCCAGGAGCTTGCGGCTGTTTCCTGAGCCAGGAGCCGCGGGCGCATGCGGTCCTGCTGTACGGCTTGGTCAGCCTACCGAGTAATGCGCTGATGGCCTGCCAGCCTGGCCACGAGTTCATGCGCTACGTGCTGCGCAAGCTGCCAAAATATTTGGCCTGGCAAGACTTTGGTCAAAAATTTCTAGAAAGAGCTGTCGGTCTCGGCAGCGGCGGAGAGGGCGAGAATCAGAGACGAAGACTGGGATTCCATGCCAGCAGGCTGACAGGTGAGGCGTTGAAACGATAAATTTAATCCGAGAGCACAATATAGTAAAATAATCCAATCAGCTGGTTTAGTCTCGTCATACGGATGCACTGCTTATCATTATTCATGCACCATCTAATACTTATTCACTAGTTGCTACGCAGATTACAGAATGCATTAACTAGAGATGTTTTATCCGATAATGCACCATATGTTTTCAAACAGGAAAAAATGAACAAATTTTGCTAAATAATTTACGTAAAGCAATCTAAGCAGTATAAAACTCAGATAAATTAATATTTAACTTAGATAAATCTAAGTTGACATCCCATTTATTGAATACAACGTACAAGGCTAATTAATCTTCGGGGGTTACCCCTACCCTCTATCTCACCCCATCTCAGTTGTTCGCTATTCGCTATTTTAGGCTGTGTTCAGTTTTTTTAAGACCGTGATTGCATTCAGGGGGGTATTAAATCATGCTATTACTGGTTTTTTGTAAAAAAAATATTGCAAAATGTGATTATCTAGCTCGTATTTTTAGAAGCATTTTATTCTATTCTATCCGCAAAAAATAAATGAGACAATTGATTACTTAAACTGCTTTTAGTGAAGATGTTTAAGTTACACGAACTATTTATTATAAATTAGTCTACGCTCGTATTGTTATGCCCTAAACCAGACTAAGAAGGAATACGAATTACATACTATATTTCGATTCGCACGTTAGTTTCCCCCCAGTCATACTTTAACTCAACCCATAAATCAATAACAGCGTCTAATAATAATAAAATTCCCACTCGCAGGCCCAATCATGCTGCACCGCCTGCTCCGCCAGTACCAGCGCAAGGCCGCCGTGCGACTGGCAATCTAGCAGCTGCCGCGTCTGCCTAATGGAACCGGAGTACACCATGCCCTATGCCGATCCCAGTCAGCTGGACCACATGCGGTCCTTGTGCGACACAGTTGCTAAGCAACCGGTTCGGGTGCCACTAGCTAGACGGGCTCGCGTCGAAAAGTTCTGCTCGGAGCACTCGGACGAGATCCTATTGACAGCGGCGGGGGCGGCCGCTGCTGCGGATAGGTGGGTGGTGGCAGAGCATGACTTCCTGCACCTCGGCTACACAGCTCCGGATGATGGCGATGGAGAGAGCGGTCAACCTGCATCCTCCGGACGGTGGCTGAATTTGACACGGCTGATGCTGCAGTTTCCTGGACGAATTGATGTGCAGTTATAAAATTGCGTTGCTTATTCCAAAAACTAAATGGACGTGAATTATTGCAATACTTAGTCAGTATTGTAACAAAAAGGGCAGAGACCTTCGTGACTTTTAATTATTTTAGTAACACGACAGATTGAAAGAATCTTATGGGGGAGGAAAAGAAGATGCATTACTGAAGGAGGGAGGTATAAGGGAAATTCTCTGCGTCTAAAAGACCGGGAGCAGATAAAGACGCACCATAGTATTGCTCTTTTTAGGAGCCTAGAAGCACCACTGCTGTTAACAGTTGGCAAGTCTGCCAGTTGCTTTCTCAACTTTGCAGTCATCTTAGTAATCTAATATTTCACGATGAGGCCTCCAGCTTATGGTAACGCGACTCGAGGGCAATACTCACCCTCTTTTGCAGAACAGGCACGTCTCTTATAGTTACTCCGAGTCAACAAGAGGACCTCGGAGGCCGCCACTACCTCTGGCGACTGGTTACGCCCATAGCCAGTCTGAGACAGGGGTCCCGGCCGTGATGTCCGGGATCTTCTTACTAGCAAGAAGAGAAGCCATAGCCGAATGGGACTCTGCTAGGGCACTAACTGGAGAACCGTCCTACAACACCAGGGGACATTCTAGCAGTGGAATTCTTTGTGGCTGTGAGTCAAAGTAGATGAGTGAGGGATAGTCTACTGAGAGTAGCTAGCACAGCATGAAGATGGGCTCTGAAGGCTTCCTAACAGAGTGCGGAAGGATTGCACTGCTTCCAGCTAAGTGACGCGCCCAGACTCTACATGTACAATCTCAACACAGACATGGACCCGCCCCCATTGAGAGATTCAAATAGCTAAGTGATAAACAAAAATGATTTAGGATGAAGAAGCTGCTCAAGGACCACTTAAAGTTACGCATGAAGTTGTCCTGGGTGCTTCTAATATAAATTACTCATGCGGATTCGCTTTTGAAGCAGCAAAAATAGGCAACCGATTCCAGTGAAATAGCGAATAATTAAAGTAATAATCAAGAAACAAAGATACGCTCGTACTGCACGAGGCTTACTGGCGGCTGCACGGGGAAGGAGCAAGGACACCTTAAGTAGGACTGGACACTTCGTTTCTTGAAAAATACACTACGGAAATAGGAAATTTGCAGTTTTTCAACATAAAACTAAAGATTGCGCTCGATTGGAAGTGAATGCAACTCTCATCTTTTGATTTGTTTCCTGCCTTCTTACTCTATCGAACTATAGAGCGAGCTCAATCACTCACACAGTTTGATACCGGGCTTTCTAAGGGAAGTCGACCAAGGACTTTCTTCAAGAAACTTGGACTCACAGATTGCTTGCGCTCAATTGTAAGCAGATATTCACAGACTCTCGGAGGTTCGATGCAGTACCGCTTCACTACATAGCCATCATGGCAGTGGCGCAAGCTTTCGATTGTTTCATTTCAAGATGGGCGACTAGCTTAAAGTTTTTAAGTTTTCGGCGGAAAACTTACTTCGAAAACCGAAATAAAACAAAAACTCGAAATCGAATGAGATAATTTTTTTCGGATACCATATCTTTTTATTTTTCAATCTCTGAAACCGTTATTTAATAATGATAGTACATTAGTAAGAAAAGCGGGGACTCGTATATTTCGAACTGGCAATTGGCTGTAATTAGTTACACCCACGTGCTACGGAATGCAGATAACTGTCATTCCTACTTAGAGATATCAATCTCAAGCAAGCGAATTTTAGGAATAAAAAAAAGAATTTTTAATTAGAAATTTAGAACGCCTTGCGCGCAATTTTTTAGTTGCTTCTTAAAAACTAGTTGCACTGGTGTGAGATGCTGGTATCGTTACTATGAGAGCATAAAAATTAATAGGCCATCACGGGAAGTCTTTAGTCCAAGCCCGCTCGAAAACAGAGCAAAAAAACACGCGACAGTCAGAGTAAAGATATATAAAGATAAGTATAGTTCTACCATACGCAACTAATAAAGCGAGTTTAAAAAAAGCTGCCAAGTAGGTGAATAGCAATTCGAAACCTGTTCTTCTCCGCCGCGTATCTCAATAATAAACAAATAAAGATACTAACAAAAAATGACGCGTCTTCGACGCCCGCTTCACACAATAATCTAACCGACCCACCAGACAAGAATTTTTTAAAACAAAAAATACGCATGCAGCGCCTAAAGAAAACGCAAACAACAAAAAAATGAACTCGCGGCAGCCATACTCAGTCCCTGAAATAAACAGACTAGTAGGCCCAGGATAATAAATAAATTAACATCCCATAATTTTTTATCCAAAAAAGGAGAAAAGGATAGAGGTTCAGACTACTGCAAACAGTATAGAAACCAATATTTTAGACCTATTCTATCTACTTATTCTAGACTTCATAATTTGAAGACCGCGCGCGCTTCAGAACTGTAAGCCAGGCTTATTTATTCAAGCGAAATGTACTTTTTGTTTAGTAGTAAAAAATCCAACGCTGATTTTTGTCACGCGAACCTTGAGAATGAAAAACACACAACAAGCGATAAATTACTGGGTAAAGCACAAAAAACCGACGATTCATACGCTTTAAAAGAATACAATTAGCTAGAAGTGTTAATTTAGCTGGGGGAGATAGATTTAAACTGTTTCGCCTCTTACGCTCATGTTTTACTGTGACCATACGGCGGCCAGCTCAGTTCATATTTTAACGCTCTCACAAACTGACTCTCCGCGATGCTAAAGCTCAAACACTGTCCGGGCATTCCCGAGCCAAATGGCCGGGCTTATTGCACCGGTAGCAGGTGCGTTCGGCCTGCGGCTCGCTGCAGTCGCGGGCCATGTGGCCCTCGCCGTTGCATCGGTAGCAGCGCATTCCGCCACCACCGCCGCCGCCGCCGCCGCCGCCGCCGCGGCCACCACCGCGACCAGCGCCACGGCCGAAACCACCGCCACCGTAGCCGCCACCGCCATAGCCTTCACCACCGTAGCCGCCACCTCCGAAACCGCCGCGGCCGCCACCGCCACCACCGCCGCCGCCAGAGCTTTCGGTGCATTCGCGAGCAAAGTGGCCAGGCTGGCCACAGTTGTAGCAAGCGCCGCCGCCGCCACCACCACCGCCGCGACCGCCGCGGAAGCCGCTACCGCCACGGTAGCCACTGCCACCGCCGCGACGGCCACCGCCGCGCGGACACTCGCGCGCAAAGTGGCCAGCCTCGCCGCAGTTATAGCAATCGCCACCCGAACTCATTGCTGCTTTACAACAAACTTTTATTAAGACACTAAATCCGCACAACTGTAACGCTCGCACCGATCACTCTGTACGGCCTCGCGACCTTGGTCTGGAACAGTGGTTGGTGAAATATATTTCATTCTGCCACATTGTACTTGGCCTATAGCATAAATAGGATAGCGTCCACTGCTTGAACCGGCGCTCACTGAGGGAGGGGCAGAGCGGGAGTAAAGCTCGCTAAAGGATCGGGAAGGGCTCTGAGCTCGGCGCCATTTAGAATGATACGGATACACTGGTGTCTATAGTAGCATGCACTGAGATCTAAAGAGGCATTAGTATATTTGACGCTGTTAATAAACTTACAAAACTTTCTACTTAGTTACTAATCTGACGAAATGACAAGACCGAATTGCAGTCCAACAGTGATAGCCTGCCTTGCTTAAGCTTCATTAAACAGAATTTAATTTTTAACAAATTCGATTGACAAACTGATAGATAGATAGGTTACTAAGCAATGAGTTTAAACAAGCCGTTAGTTCTTTTACGTGTGCCCGGTCAATAGATACCAAAAGCAAGCGAATTACTAACAAAACCAAATGACTAAAATGCCCAGACAACAAAGAGCTTTTAATTTTAAAATATCTTAAAATCAATCAATAGTGTAAAATAAAATAAAACAAAAATTGTAGAAAAAAAGAGCTCAGGAAATTTAACAACTCAAGTGCGAAATCTGTTGAAAACCTGCACTAAAAAAGCAAAAAAAATCAATAAAAAATTGTTATTACAAAGCTGTTGCTCTCAATAAAATAAAAAAATTACAGACTGTGTGCTGTTGACAAACAAAAAGCAAAAGTTTTATGACGCCTAATGGATTTTAACTTAGATACAAAACTGTAACTGTCTTATCATCCTTGCTACTCTAGAATTTGGCTCTTGAAAAACCAATGTAATTATAATGGATATAGAAAGCGGTATTACTAATTAGTAATGCGAACTTAAGCAGAGAGAATATTATCATGTATGAATAATATGCTCATTAAATTGTACGACGCTTTGCTATGAACACAATGGGCGAATTTGCACAGAATAATGAGGCATTAAGTCAAGGCAGCTTAATAAAGAACATCACTAAATTGTTCCTTCCCACAAAATAAATACAAAGAACCCGACGGAATAAAAAATCAGCTAAAATTTGACTCGATGCTAATTAGAAATTTTGAAGAACCTGCCCGTACAAAAGCGCCTTTGGTTTGTTAGGCGCTGTCGGGGCAGTCGCGGGCTATGTGACCGGGCTTGTTGCACCGGTAGCAGGTGGTCTCAGCCTGCGGCCTGTCGCAGTCGCGTGAGATGTGGCCGAACCCGTTGCAGCGGTAGCAGCGAGGTCCACCTCCGCCACCGCGACCGCGGCCGCGTCCACCAAATCCGCCAAAGCTGCCCCTGCCGCCAGGGCCTTCGGAGCACTCGCGAGCGAAGTGGCCTGGATTGCCGCAATTATAGCAGACACCGCCGCCGCCGCCGCCACCAAAGCCAGCACCGTCGGTGCAGTCGCGGGCAAAATGACCTGGGCGACCGCAGTTGTAGCAGGCGCCTCCGACTCCACCGCCGCCCCCTCCGCCGGTCATCTCTGTGCACTCCCGAGCAAAGTGGCCGGTGCGACCGCAGTTGTAACACGCGCTACCACCGCCACCACTGCCGCCGCGACCACCACGGAAGCCACCGCGACCGCCACCGCGACCGCCACCGCCGCCACCCTGGGGACACTCGCGCGCGAAGTGGCCTGGCTTGCCACAGTTGTAACAATCACCACCCGAGCTCATTGTTATCCGAGGCGCTGGCTGTCCTACCACAAAACCTTTAGAAATAGACTCACGCTGCACACACTCTCTCTCTCTCTCTCACACGCTTCTCTCCTCACTGATAACCTGTGCTCTTGGCACTGCAAGGGGAGAAAATGGATAGGAATAGGAAATAGGGTATAGGGTTATGGGACTATTACAAGCATCCACAAGTGGCTTGTTGGCAATAATGAGAGTTAGTCTGCTGCAAGTAGAGAGAAAAGTGCAAAATACTTGTATGGCAGGCAAAGAAATGTTGCTATGTGAGAGCAGTGGATTATAAGTAGAATGTCTATTCAGCTTGGCAAGAGGTGAATTGGCCTGATTAGATTATAGCTAATAAGCTTCAATAAAAGCAAAATTGGTTATGGACTATTATGGCTCAATTTAAATTTTAGCAAGCAGATAGCACAATAGTAACTTACTTAATAGAAATAGGGAAACTCATATTGAAATTTGCTTGAAATAATTCTTATTATACTGGCTTAAAGCAATTCTCAAGATACAAATTAGTATTGTACCTATAGTAATAGTCAATGTAAAATTATTTAAATAGAAATATTTTTACAAAACTAGTACTATTACGACATTTTATAATTAAAAAGACTACTATTATATAATTTAACTTATCTTTATTATAAACTTAAAGATAAGTTTATATTATCTTTAAGGTAATATTTCAAAATGAGATTTGCTTGTTATCAAATTATTTATTTTATATTTTTTCTCATAGGTATCTTAAAATTAAAAATTACCTTATTCTATCTTTAAATAAATTCAGGATTTAACAATAAATTATACAATATAAATTCTGACTACTGTCATCTATATAATTTATTATAGACCTCATAGTCAAGGAAAGAGTTTTATACAAAATTAATACATAGTAGGAAAGAAAATATAACACTTTGTTTTATTATAAATTTTTCCTATTATATTTGCTTAAGAGCAAATTAATAAATATCCTATTAATAGTATATAGATAGCTAATTAATTGCTCCCATAATTTTTCCTAAGTACCTTTAGACATAGCCACTATGCAAGCACCTATTGTCATGGTTGCCATGTCTCCAGTGTGAGGATTTTCTGTTTTAAGGATAGGATTATAGTATCTATTAAGTTCTAATATAAAAGAATAAGTTCTAATTATAGATAAAGTGGCTATGTCTATAAGTATGGTCCTAGTCAACATTAGAGATACAGCAGCCATGCCTATAACCTTTTGCATTATAGACATGGCTGCCATATCTCTAAGTCTAAGTATGGACATAGTATAACTTTTTGTGGTACATACTATATAAACTAAATATATATTATATAAACTTTAAAATAAAAATTAGACATAAAATATTAACTAAAATAGGTTCTAACATAATTTATAACATTCATCTTTTTGCATATCTTCTATTTGAATTTCAGTTCTTTTTTCAAGCAACATGAATTATTAGGCTGATTTACTGAAAATTTTAATCAATATATTCAGATGAAACTAATCTAAAATAATAAACCTTGGGCTTGGCTTTGGATTTAGGCTAAAGAAAAAGAAAACTTGTTTTATTCATGCATGTAGGCCTTTGAGTATTTACGAGGTGCCAAGGTCCTAGCCTCTAGTTTTATGCTTAGTATTAGTAAATAGCAACGAATTCTCTTAGTATTAGGGGCCTAGACTATTGTAGTACTTTAGGCATATAATATAATTGCTAACAGGGCCTCCTTAGTGGGCATGTCCAATTTCCTGTTTGCATTAGCCGGCAGCTCCCTACTAGTAGAAACAGTTAATATTTCTGCCTATAGGATTTGTATCAGCAGTATTGTCGGCTGCATTGATTTGTAAAGGCTATATGCTGATGTACTGAGTATTCATCTGCAGTTTCCACTGCGGATGAAACAAAAAGGTGGAATGGAAAGCAATGAAGATATGGTCCCGGTGGACAATGCCTGCTGGATAGGAAAGATATTGGCTTTGGGAGAGGGGATGCAGAAAAGGAGTATTGCGTTGAAGGTGGCTCCCCCAAAATCAACACACTTCACTTACAATGGCCGCGCGGCCACTCTTTCATAATGCATGGGTAAAAAAATCCATATTGCAATCTGCGTATATATAAAACTGGGCAATGCTGTGAGCCGCTGCTTAAACATGGAGTGGTGCTGCCGTGCGCGGCTGAAATCGATAATAAAATTACACAGGCGGCTAAGACAAAAATGCGACTGCGAAAGCGGCGGACAATTGTTGTAGCTTTCATCAGCCTCAGCATAGCCCTTGTACTTGCCTTGTTACTGTCCGCAGCAGCCAGCTGGACCAGTACTGGCGACGGCATACCGAATGTCATCCATCAAATGGCTGCAGGGCCGAATCGTATTCCGGCCGCTTACACTAATCACGTGACCTCGTGGCTGACTGTCAATCCTGGCCACGAGTACCGACTGTGGACAGACTCAGCGCTGCGGCGCCTAATCCGACTGAGGCATCCGGATGCGGTCAATTGGACTGTTGGCTCGCTTCGGTCGCGCCTAGAATTCTCCGACGTGTCGCGATACTACCTGCTGCTGGAGTTTGGCGGCATCTACGCCGATATGGACGTGAGGGCCAGGTCAGCTCCCGATTAAGGCAGTAACGGTCTTAACTAGCTCACCTTTATGCCCTACTATAGCTATGGGGGGCGAGTGGCTCGGCGGTCTAGCGCATCTATCTGTCTTGTGTGCCACTGGTCCAGGTTCGACCCCGCCTTGTGAAGGCTATGTTTTTCCCTTGCGTGGTTTCGTGTGCAGGGTCACATTTAATTTGGGGCCTTGTGCACGAATTGGTTGTGCTATGGGCTATGTGCTATGAGGCCAACCCCCAAGAAATAGAGAGCGTACATGCCTGGAATTACCGGTTTGTACACCCTACCTAATGCGTGACTTGGGTGCTAGCCTGGATTTCTGCTGTGTACCGTGTGTGTGTGTGTGTGTGTGTGTGTGTGTGTGTGTGTGTGTATATGCCTGCGTACGGTATTTAGCGTGACTGAATGGACAGTCATGCCTGCAGTCGCTGGTTGTGGGACAATGTCGCCTTAAGCGTCAAAGTGCCCTACAGCACTCGTGCAGTCGACTTATCTTATTTATACCCTACTGTATTCATGAATGCCAAATTGCTCAGACGGCCGTTGTCACAGTACCTGGCCAGCCTGGCCAACCGACTAGGCTCGCCAGGAGCTTGCGGCTGTTTCCTGAGCCAGGAGCCGCGGGCGCATGCGGTCCTGCTGTACGGCTTGGTCAGCCTACCGAGTAATGCGCTGATGGCCTGCCAGCCTGGCCACGAGTTCATGCGCTACGTGCTGCGCAAGCTGCCAAAATATTTGGCCTGGCAAGACTTTGGTCAAAAATTTCTAGAAAGAGCTGTCGGTCTCGGCAGCGGCGGAGAGGGCGAGAATCAGAGACGAAGACTGGGATTCCATGCCAGCAGGCTGACAGGTGAGGCGTTGAAACGATAAATTTAATCCGAGAGCACAATATAGTAAAATAATCCAATCAGCTGGTTTAGTCTCGTCATACGGATGCACTGCTTATCATTATTCATGCACCATCTAATACTTATTCACTAGTTGCTACGCAGATTACAGAATGCATTAACTAGAGATGTTTTATCCGATAATGCACCATATGTTTTCAAACAGGAAAAAATGAACAAATTTTGCTAAATAATTTACGTAAAGCAATCTAAGCAGTATAAAACTCAGATAAATTAATATTTAACTTAGATAAATCTAAGTTGACATCCCATTTATTGAATACAACGTACAAGGCTAATTAATCTTCGGGGGTTACCCCTACCCTCTATCTCACCCCATCTCAGTTGTTCGCTATTCGCTATTTTAGGCTGTGTTCAGTTTTTTTAAGACCGTGATTGCATTCAGGGGGGTATTAAATCATGCTATTACTGGTTTTTTGTAAAAAAAATATTGCAAAATGTGATTATCTAGCTCGTATTTTTAGAAGCATTTTATTCTATTCTATCCGCAAAAAATAAATGAGACAATTGATTACTTAAACTGCTTTTAGTGAAGATGTTTAAGTTACACGAACTATTTATTATAAATTAGTCTACGCTCGTATTGTTATGCCCTAAACCAGACTAAGAAGGAATACGAATTACATACTATATTTCGATTCGCACGTTAGTTTCCCCCCAGTCATACTTTAACTCAACCCATAAATCAATAACAGCGTCTAATAATAATAAAATTCCCACTCGCAGGCCCAATCATGCTGCACCGCCTGCTCCGCCAGTACCAGCGCAAGCCGCCGTGCGACTGGCAATCTAGCAGCTGCCGCGTCTGCCTAATGGAACCGGAGTACACCATGCCCTATGCCGATCCCAGTCAGCTGGACCACATGCGGTCCTTGTGCGACACAGTTGCTAAGCAACCGGTTCGGGTGCCACTAGCTAGACGGGCTCGCGTCGAAAAGTTCTGCTCGGAGCACTCGGACGAGATCCTATTGACAGCGGCGGGGGCGGCCGCTGCTGCGGATAGGTGGGTGGTGGCAGAGCATGACTTCCTGCACCTCGGCTACACAGCTCCGGATGATGGCGATGGAGAGAGCGGTCAACCTGCATCCTCCGGACGGTGGCTGAATTTGACACGGCTGATGCTGCAGTTTCCTGGACGAATTGATGTGCAGTTATAAAATTGCGTTGCTTATTCCAAAAACTAAATGGACGTGAATTATTGCAATACTTAGTCAGTATTGTAACAAAAAGGGCAGAGACCTTCGTGACTTTTAATTATTTTAGTAACACGACAGATTGAAAGAATCTTATGGGGGAGGAAAAGAAGATGCATTACTGAAGGAGGGAGGTATAAGGGAAATTCTCTGCGTCTAAAAGACCGGGAGCAGATAAAGACGCACCATAGTATTGCTCTTTTTAGGAGCCTAGAAGCACCACTGCTGTTAACAGTTGGCAAGTCTGCCAGTTGCTTTCTCAACTTTGCAGTCATCTTAGTAATCTAATATTTCACGATGAGGCCTCCAGCTTATGGTAACGCGACTCGAGGGCAATACTCACCCTCTTTTGCAGAACAGGCACGTCTCTTATAGTTACTCCGAGTCAACAAGAGGACCTCGGAGGCCGCCACTACCTCTGGCGACTGGTTACGCCCATAGCCAGTCTGAGACAGGGGTCCCGGCCGTGATGTCCGGGATCTTCTTACTAGCAAGAAGAGAAGCCATAGCCGAATGGGACTCTGCTAGGGCACTAACTGGAGAACCGTCCTACAACACCAGGGGACATTCTAGCAGTGGAATTCTTTGTGGCTGTGAGTCAAAGTAGATGAGTGAGGGATAGTCTACTGAGAGTAGCTAGCACAGCATGAAGATGGGCTCTGAAGGCTTCCTAACAGAGTGCGGAAGGATTGCACTGCTTCCAGCTAAGTGACGCGCCCAGACTCTACATGTACAATCTCAACACAGACATGGACCCGCCCCCATTGAGAGATTCAAATAGCTAAGTGATAAACAAAAATGATTTAGGATGAAGAAGCTGCTCAAGGACCACTTAAAGTTACGCATGAAGTTGTCCTGGGTGCTTCTAATATAAATTACTCATGCGGATTCGCTTTTGAAGCAGCAAAAATAGGCAACCGATTCCAGTGAAATAGCGAATAATTAAAGTAATAATCAAGAAACAAAGATACGCTCGTACTGCACGAGGCTTACTGGCGGCTGCACGGGGAAGGAGCAAGGACACCTTAAGTAGGACTGGACACTTCGTTTCTTGAAAAATACACTACGGAAATAGGAAATTTGCAGTTTTTCAACATAAAACTAAAGATTGCGCTCGATTGGAAGTGAATGCAACTCTCATCTTTTGATTTGTTTCCTGCCTTCTTACTCTATCGAACTATAGAGCGAGCTCAATCACTCACACAGTTTGATACCGGGCTTTCTAAGGGAAGTCGACCAAGGACTTTCTTCAAGAAACTTGGACTCACAGATTGCTTGCGCTCAATTGTAAGCAGATATTCACAGACTCTCGGAGGTTCGATGCAGTACCGCTTCACTACATAGCCATCATGGCAGTGGCGCAAGCTTTCGATTGTTTCATTTCAAGATGGGCGACTAGCTTAAAGTTTTTAAGTTTTCGGCGGAAAACTTACTTCGAAAACCGAAATAAAACAAAAACTCGAAATCGAATGAGATAATTTTTTTCGGATACCATATCTTTTTATTTTTCAATCTCTGAAACCGTTATTTAATAATGATAGTACATTAGTAAGAAAAGCGGGGACTCGTATATTTCGAACTGGCAATTGGCTGTAATTAGTTACACCCACGTGCTACGGAATGCAGATAACTGTCATTCCTACTTAGAGATATCAATCTCAAGCAAGCGAATTTTAGGAATAAAAAAAAGAATTTTTAATTAGAAATTTAGAACGCCTTGCGCGCAATTTTTTAGTTGCTTCTTAAAAACTAGTTGCACTGGTGTGAGATGCTGGTATCGTTACTATGAGAGCATAAAAATTAATAGGCCATCACGGGAAGTCTTTAGTCCAAGCCCGCTCGAAAACAGAGCAAAAAAACACGCGACAGTCAGAGTAAAGATATATAAAGATAAGTATAGTTCTACCATACGCAACTAATAAAGCGAGTTTAAAAAAAGCTGCCAAGTAGGTGAATAGCAATTCGAAACCTGTTCTTCTCCGCCGCGTATCTCAATAATAAACAAATAAAGATACTAACAAAAAATGACGCGTCTTCGACGCCCGCTTCACACAATAATCTAACCGACCCACCAGACAAGAATTTTTTAAAACAAAAAATACGCATGCAGCGCCTAAAGAAAACGCAAACAACAAAAAAATGAACTCGCGGCAGCCATACTCAGTCCCTGAAATAAACAGACTAGTAGGCCCAGGATAATAAATAAATTAACATCCCATAATTTTTTATCCAAAAAAGGAGAAAAGGATAGAGGTTCAGACTACTGCAAACAGTATAGAAACCAATATTTTAGACCTATTCTATCTACTTATTCTAGACTTCATAATTTGAAGACCGCGCGCGCTTCAGAACTGTAAGCCAGGCTTATTTATTCAAGCGAAATGTACTTTTTGTTTAGTAGTAAAAAATCCAACGCTGATTTTTGTCACGCGAACCTTGAGAATGAAAAACACACAACAAGCGATAAATTACTGGGTAAAGCACAAAAAACCGACGATTCATACGCTTTAAAAGAATACAATTAGCTAGAAGTGTTAATTTAGCTGGGGGAGATAGATTTAAACTGTTTCGCCTCTTACGCTCATGTTTTACTGTGACCATACGGCGGCCAGCTCAGTTCATATTTTAACGCTCTCACAAACTGACTCTCCGCGATGCTAAAGCTCAAACACTGTCCGGGCATTCCCGAGCCAAATGGCCGGGCTTATTGCACCGGTAGCAGGTGCGTTCGGCCTGCGGCTCGCTGCAGTCGCGGGCCATGTGGCCCTCGCCGTTGCATCGGTAGCAGCGCATTCCGCCACCACCGCCGCCGCCGCCGCCGCCGCCGCCGCGGCCACCACCGCGACCAGCGCCACGGCCGAAACCACCGCCACCGTAGCCGCCACCGCCATAGCCTTCACCACCGTAGCCGCCACCTCCGAAACCGCCGCGGCCGCCACCGCCACCACCGCCGCCGCCAGAGCTTTCGGTGCATTCGCGAGCAAAGTGGCCAGGCTGGCCACAGTTGTAGCAAGCGCCGCCGCCGCCACCACCACCGCCGCGACCGCCGCGGAAGCCGCTACCGCCACGGTAGCCACTGCCACCGCCGCGACGGCCACCGCCGCGCGGACACTCGCGCGCAAAGTGGCCAGCCTCGCCGCAGTTATAGCAATCGCCACCCGAACTCATTGCTGCTTTACAACAAACTTTTATTAAGACACTAAATCCGCACAACTGTAACGCTCGCACCGATCACTCTGTACGGCCTCGCGACCTTGGTCTGGAACAGTGGTTGGTGAAATATATTTCATTCTGCCACATTGTACTTGGCCTATAGCATAAATAGGATAGCGTCCACTGCTTGAACCGGCGCTCACTGAGGGAGGGGCAGAGCGGGAGTAAAGCTCGCTAAAGGATCGGGAAGGGCTCTGAGCTCGGCGCCATTTAGAATGATACGGATACACTGGTGTCTATAGTAGCATGCACTGAGATCTAAAGAGGCATTAGTATATTTGACGCTGTTAATAAACTTACAAAACTTTCTACTTAGTTACTAATCTGACGAAATGACAAGACCGAATTGCAGTCCAACAGTGATAGCCTGCCTTGCTTAAGCTTCATTAAACAGAATTTAATTTTTAACAAATTCGATTGACAAACTGATAGATAGATAGGTTACTAAGCAATGAGTTTAAACAAGCCGTTAGTTCTTTTACGTGTGCCCGGTCAATAGATACCAAAAGCAAGCGAATTACTAACAAAACCAAATGACTAAAATGCCCAGACAACAAAGAGCTTTTAATTTTAAAATATCTTAAAATCAATCAATAGTGTAAAATAAAATAAAACAAAAATTGTAGAAAAAAAGAGCTCAGGAAATTTAACAACTCAAGTGCGAAATCTGTTGAAAACCTGCACTAAAAAAGCAAAAAAAATCAATAAAAAATTGTTATTACAAAGCTGTTGCTCTCAATAAAATAAAAAAATTACAGACTGTGTGCTGTTGACAAACAAAAAGCAAAAGTTTTATGACGCCTAATGGATTTTAACTTAGATACAAAACTGTAACTGTCTTATCATCCTTGCTACTCTAGAATTTGGCTCTTGAAAAACCAATGTAATTATAATGGATATAGAAAGCGGTATTACTAATTAGTAATGCGAACTTAAGCAGAGAGAATATTATCATGTATGAATAATATGCTCATTAAATTGTACGACGCTTTGCTATGAACACAATGGGCGAATTTGCACAGAATAATGAGGCATTAAGTCAAGGCAGCTTAATAAAGAACATCACTAAATTGTTCCTTCCCACAAAATAAATACAAAGAACCCGACGGAATAAAAAATCAGCTAAAATTTGACTCGATGCTAATTAGAAATTTTGAAGAACCTGCCCGTACAAAAGCGCCTTTGGTTTGTTAGGCGCTGTCGGGGCAGTCGCGGGCTATGTGACCGGGCTTGTTGCACCGGTAGCAGGTGGTCTCAGCCTGCGGCCTGTCGCAGTCGCGTGAGATGTGGCCGAACCCGTTGCAGCGGTAGCAGCGAGGTCCACCTCCGCCACCGCGACCGCGGCCGCGTCCACCAAATCCGCCAAAGCTGCCCCTGCCGCCAGGGCCTTCGGAGCACTCGCGAGCGAAGTGGCCTGGATTGCCGCAATTATAGCAGACACCGCCGCCGCCGCCGCCACCAAAGCCAGCACCGTCGGTGCAGTCGCGGGCAAAATGACCTGGGCGACCGCAGTTGTAGCAGGCGCCTCCGACTCCACCGCCGCCCCCTCCGCCGGTCATCTCTGTGCACTCCCGAGCAAAGTGGCCGGTGCGACCGCAGTTGTAACACGCGCTACCACCGCCACCACTGCCGCCGCGACCACCACGGAAGCCACCGCGACCGCCACCGCGACCGCCACCGCCGCCACCCTGGGGACACTCGCGCGCGAAGTGGCCTGGCTTGCCACAGTTGTAACAATCACCACCCGAGCTCATTGTTATCCGAGGCGCTGGCTGTCCTACCACAAAACCTTTAGAAATAGACTCACGCTGCACACACTCTCTCTCTCTCTCTCACACGCTTCTCTCCTCACTGATAACCTGTGCTCTTGGCACTGCAAGGGGAGAAAATGGATAGGAATAGGAAATAGGGTATAGGGTTATGGGACTATTACAAGCATCCACAAGTGGCTTGTTGGCAATAATGAGAGTTAGTCTGCTGCAAGTAGAGAGAAAAGTGCAAAATACTTGTATGGCAGGCAAAGAAATGTTGCTATGTGAGAGCAGTGGATTATAAGTAGAATGTCTATTCAGCTTGGCAAGAGGTGAATTGGCCTGATTAGATTATAGCTAATAAGCTTCAATAAAAGCAAAATTGGTTATGGACTATTATGGCTCAATTTAAATTTTAGCAAGCAGATAGCACAATAGTAACTTACTTAATAGAAATAGGGAAACTCATATTGAAATTTGCTTGAAATAATTCTTATTATACTGGCTTAAAGCAATTCTCAAGATACAAATTAGTATTGTACCTATAGTAATAGTCAATGTAAAATTATTTAAATAGAAATATTTTTACAAAACTAGTACTATTACGACATTTTATAATTAAAAAGACTACTATTATATAATTTAACTTATCTTTATTATAAACTTAAAGATAAGTTTATATTATCTTTAAGGTAATATTTCAAAATGAGATTTGCTTGTTATCAAATTATTTATTTTATATTTTTTCTCATAGGTATCTTAAAATTAAAAATTACCTTATTCTATCTTTAAATAAATTCAGGATTTAACAATAAATTATACAATATAAATTCTGACTACTGTCATCTATATAATTTATTATAGACCTCATAGTCAAGGAAAGAGTTTTATACAAAATTAATACATAGTAGGAAAGAAAATATAACACTTTGTTTTATTATAAATTTTTCCTATTATATTTGCTTAAGAGCAAATTAATAAATATCCTATTAATAGTATATAGATAGCTAATTAATTGCTCCCATAATTTTTCCTAAGTACCTTTAGACATAGCCACTATGCAAGCACCTATTGTCATGGTTGCCATGTCTCCAGTGTGAGGATTTTCTGTTTTAAGGATAGGATTATAGTATCTATTAAGTTCTAATATAAAAGAATAAGTTCTAATTATAGATAAAGTGGCTATGTCTATAAGTATGGTCCTAGTCAACATTAGAGATACAGCAGCCATGCCTATAACCTTTTGCATTATAGACATGGCTGCCATATCTCTAAGTCTAAGTATGGACATAGTATAACTTTTTGTGGTACATACTATATAAACTAAATATATATTATATAAACTTTAAAATAAAAATTAGACATAAAATATTAACTAAAATAGGTTCTAACATAATTTATAACATTCATCTTTTTGCATATCTTCTATTTGAATTTCAGTTCTTTTTTTCAAGCAACATGAATTATTAGGCTGATTTACTGAAAATTTTAATCAATATATTCAGATGAAACTAATCTAAAATAATAAACCTTGGGCTTGGCTTTGGATTTAGGCTAAAGAAAAAGAAAACTTGTTTTATTCATGCATGTAGGCCTTTGAGTATTTACGAGGTGCCAAGGTCCTAGCCTCTAGTTTTATGCTTAGTATTAGTAAATAGCAACGAATTCTCTTAGTATTAGGGGCCTAGACTATTGTAGTACTTTAGGCATATAATATAATTGCTAACAGGGCCTGCTACAAAGAAAATTTCAAAATTAGAAACTAGGTTTTTAAGGTGAAGGATAGCTTAATAATAATAGAGCCTACTTAGTACATTAGCTAGGCCAAATTAACTACGAAGTATTAAACATAGATAAATATTGCTTTCGTTTAAAGTTTAGGTATGAAAAGAACAAGTTGAGAGAATAAAAGAAACAAACGAAATTATGTACCATACACAGTTTCTACGAATTAAATATAAACGCAGTCAAAAGGATCATGTAAAGATTATGTTGATCGAATTGTTATGAACGTAAACAGGAAGATAGGGTTTCTTTAGGGTGTGTATAAAATCAGGGCTCGGCGAAAGGTCAGCGGCATATTAACAAATAGAATATCTGGCTTGTACGCAAATCGCGTTTTAAGTCACTTCTAATGCAAAGTCTTTTTTAATTCTGATTGTCAATTGTATCTTATTGAAAATTTATGGATTTCCTACTTACTCGTTTAATTTAACACCGAAAAGTGTCTTTCCAAAAAATTATTATTAACTTTAGTAATTTTTGTCACAAAAGCAAAAAGTAATGCGATCCATTGTTAGAATAATAGGCTTTGATTTTTTTCGTTCGAAAAATGTTTTAACTCGGTTGCTTACATTGTTTTTGCATTCGGGTAAAGGAAACAATTGGGTAATACATGCATAATACATGACCATTATGATTAAAACAGCATAAAAACCTCCCCTTCTTCGATACCGTCCGACCTCGAGAGGTCAAGCACAAGTACGAGTCCTGGGGAACAGATTTTCTTTTGGTGGGTTCGAGTCCGACAACGGTCAACATTTTTTCATGCTTTGATGTAAGATTTCAATTTAGATACTTACATGTAGCATTAGTAAGTAAGTTAGTATTTAAGATGCTGTCATTTACTTTTGTGATATAGAACACTGAAATATGTTTAAGCTTGGCTACCTTTGGCTTTGCGATTAAAATAACCCGATATGTTTTGAAATAAATAAAATAGAGCAAGGCACAGACTGCACAGAAAAATAAAGCTTTATTGCCTGTTTTTGCAGTTTTTTTCTTGTGCCATGGTTTTTTGTTCATACAAAATATTTTTTCAGACTTATTTATCTTTCCATCATAAAAATTAATGTTTTATAATTTTTTAAAGAAAAACGTGACCTTTTAATGCATTTCTTATGGCAAGGTCAGCGGTATTAAAACAAAAGAGCCCCAAGTTGGTTTCAAGAAAAGTCCAGCTGTCATTGCAACTCGTATGCTAAGGAAAGCCAATTTAGTGTTTTGCCTAAAAATTGATTCAGAAAGTCAACCAGAGACAGAAAAAGATATTTAAAAAAATTAGGAATGGGACGGCAATTATACGGCAATAAAAAGCAAACGTTTCCGTCTATCCTAGAATAATTAACCTTAATGGGCATCAAACTACTAAGAGCAGCGTGATACGTGCTAAAGGTTGAAATTAATTCGTAGCAATAAATTGAGGCTCTTTTGTTTTAATGCCGCTGACCTTGCCATAAGAAATGCATTAAAAGGTCACGTTTTTCTTTAAAAAATTATAAAACATTAATTTTTATGATGGAAAGATAAATAAGTCTGAAAAAATATTTTGTATGAACAAAAAACCATGGCACAAGAAAAAAACTGCAAAAACAGGCAATAAAGCTTTATTTTTCTGTGCAGTCTGTGCCTTGCTCTATTTTATTTATTTCAAAACATATCGGGTTATTTTAATCGCAAAGCCAAAGGTAGCCAAGCTTAAACATATTTCAGTGTTCTATATCACAAAAGTAAATGACAGCATCTTAAATACTAACTTACTTACTAATGCTACATGTAAGTATCTAAATTGAAATCTTACATCAAAGCATGAAAAAATGTTGACCGTTGTCGGACTCGAACCCACCAAAAGAAAATCTGTTCCCCAGGACTCGTACTTGTGCTTGACCTCTCGAGGTCGGACGGTATCGAAGAAGGGGAGGTTTTTATGCTGTTTTAATCATAATGGTCATGTATTATGCATGTATTACCCAATTGTTTCCTTTACCCGAATGCAAAAACAATGTAAGCAACCGAGTTAAAACATTTTTCGAACGAAAAAAATCAAAGCCTATTATTCTAACAATGGATCGCATTACTTTTTGCTTTTGTGACAAAAATTACTAAAGTTAATAATAATTTTTTGGAAAGACACTTTTCGGTGTTAAATTAAACGAGTAAGTAGGAAATCCATAAATTTTCAATAAGATACAATTGACAATCAGAATTAAAAAAGACTTTGCATTAGAAGTGACTTAAAACGCGATTTGCGTACAAGCCAGATATTCTATTTGTTAATATGCCGCTGACCTTTCGCCGAGCCCTGATTTTATACACACCCGTTTCTTTATGACAAAAATTGCGTAAAAAATAAAGTTTAAGTGAGTCCTAAATAATGATCAAACCAGTGCTGTCATTGAGAAAAACAATTTACATATTTATTTTTGTGTAGATGCTAATTTTTGTGTAAATGAAAGATAGCAGTCTTTAAATTAACTTTTGAAACACCTAAATGCTTTGGACAAACGGATGCTACAGCGTCATCCTAATATTTAACTTATATTCAAGTGGTTTTTAAGCAACATTTATTGCCTATTGGTCTTAGTATAAGTAAATGATAATAAGCATTCATATTGCTATGTGCTTTAGCGACTTGTATTTATCAGTAAAATTTATTTTCTTTGTACTAAATAACACCCAAGGATTTCCAGTAATAAGCGTTAATAACCCAAACAGAGGATTATGCATTTTTTACTTGCGTATCGCATAGGGAAACAAAGTCAAGTTAAAAATATGTTGTAACTTGTATGGCCGAAATCAGTGATGTTTATTTAAAGTTATGGAAAATTAAGCATTTATATTTGTTTTCCTGACACAAAAAATACTTATTAGGAAAACGTAAGGAGTATTTCTTAAGTATAGTCCTTGAAAAAACTAAAGAATAGTATCTTTCACAAAATTGTATTTTTGCATATTTTTGTATCTAATTATAAAAATTTTACTTGTTTTTTTCCTGGAAAAAAACTAGAGAATATAGAGGCATATATGTCACAATTTCTTTAATTTTGGTCAGAGTCGCTGACTAAATTGAGGGTATTGAATTGCGAATATTTTTAATCGTTGACGTACAGCTGTCATCATAGCTGTAAATGACTCTTATTTTCTTGGAAAATATTCACAGATTTGTCTTTCTAAATCTTTCAGCCTGGACTGACGTTGTAAGTCCTGACGCATATATGGATTCAATTGCCTACGATAGTGATTCGACATGCCGATACTCAGCTTACAAACTAACAGAGAATAATTGGTTTCATTATTCCCGTCTATCGGAGCCCTTTGAAAGGTGGCCAAGATTAATAGAAGAGGGAGCTAACAAGAGGCAGCGGTGCTACGTGTGCGACGTTGAGCTAGCCAGTGAGAAATACGTCGAACACATTCAAAGTTCGACGCACCGACTCAACTTGCAGCGTTTGGGTGGAGGCTCAAGTGCTGACGCTGACTGTGAAAAAATTGAACAAAGCTTCACCTCTGAGTACGGCAATCAAAACGACCGGCGACACAATGGCTCCGCCTTTCAAAGTGTTAAACTTGACAGCCAAGCGGCTCATTACAGTTCTTTGTGGGAGAAGGCAGAAGCTGAGCCGCCGTTGCAGCAGCAGCATCCTCGCACAGACGCTTTACTTGCTGAAGCACTGGCTCAGCTGGCGCAGCTACGAGCCGAACGAGCTGAGCGAGTAGAGAAAGCACAACAAAACGACACTCGACGTTTCTCGTGGAGGCGCCAGGCGGAGCTGGACGCCGAAGCTGCACAGGTCGAAGAGTCGAGCCGTAGCACAGACGAGTATGGCAGTAGCCAGCAACAGCGACTGCGTCATAGAGAACGCTGCGACAGTGCCACAGAGACGGACACTATGTTGATGGTTGTCACCCCGCTGGAGACCTGTCGGACCGACGCGACTGGCGCCGAATTAGTCCAAAGACGATCGATGCGCGAGGCCCAGCAGACGCGGGAAACGCGAGACGCCATGGTGGCCACTGAAACAGTCGTGGAGCAGGCGACTCCGATCACACCGAAGCTGCAGACTCCGCCCGCAGCACAACAAACTGAAGCCTTGGAAGTTAAAAGCCAGACTGGCCAATCAGACTTTGCTAGCCAAATGCCGACACCGCGAGTGGTGGCTCCTGTAGCTTCAATTGACTGCGCGTGCGGCCCTTCAGACACCGAGGTAGCCAATATCTTTGAAGCGCTTGAATCGACTGCACCAGAAGAGAAGGATGCAGCTGACCAGCAGGCTTCGCTTCCGCATCGTAGCCGTGAGGTGGAGCGAATGCAGGCCGCTCTTGAATTGTCACTGCAGGCCGATCAGATTGATGACGTAATTGGGGAAGTTGATTCGCGAATTGCGGAGCTGCAGCGACAGGTTGAGACGTTACACAATCAGATTGCGGCTGAAGAGTCCGTACGAGAAGAGGTATTGTAGAATTTAGCTGCATAGTCTTTTCCTTTAAATCAACTCTAGCAATGATAATCAACTCCTTCAATCGTAAATTTTGTAGCTGGAACAAAAGCGACTCGAAATATTGCAGCGCAGAGCTGATATTCTTATAGGTAAGCCGAATAGGAAAAGTTATTTTACACTGCGAGGGTTTGGAGAAAGAGGGCTTTATTGATCAACGACCAAAAACTACTAGCAGCATATTTCATGCACCAACATTTTCAGGCTGTTTTCAGTTAGAATCAAATGCCGATGGACCCTTGCAAGAGTACGAATCAGCTGATGTCGGCTTCTGCCAGACGGAAGACACAACCTCGCCGCATCCACCGCCAACCCCGCCGGTGGCTCAGCCGCAGGCGGATTTCGAAACTGATGCGGAGACGGGCCAGTCTGGCAGCAACTCTGATGCACAACGCCAAATGCTGATTCAGCGAGTCCTGTTAGACGATACGGGCGCCTTGACCGCGGCTCCTAATGGCGGTCCGCTGGCGGTGGACTCGCCCAGAGATGCCCACCTAATTCAGCAGACCCTCGATCGTTTGATAGCCTTGCCACCGAAGCAGCTGAACCCTCTAGCGGAGCTTCAACAGCAGCAGCAACCGCCTCGATCAGGAAGGCGTCAAACTCGAAGGCACCGTCACGCCGTAGAGCCAGAAATCCAACAACCGGCAGAAGTGCTCAGCGATGTCATGTCAACGGCACCGCGCGAACCTCCAATTCGGCCGGCATCAGCATCTAGCGGCGGTGGCGGCGGCTTTCAAACCGTCTCCACGGCACGTCTCGAACGTCGAACAGCATCAGAGACGCGTCTGTTTGTCGACGAGTCCGTTAGAAAGCATGGTGACGAAGACAACTTGATGGACAGCGGCAGGCGCAACCGCCGTCGCCGGGTCAGTACTGGCCGAGGACGTCGCGACGATCCTGCGTTTGCGGCGGCCCTTCGAGAATACTTGCACGCAGCCAGCAGCAGCGCTGAAGGCGGCTCCGCATCGTCCGATGCCGAGGCTGAAAGCTCTGTTGAGTTTAAAATGGCCAGGCCAATTCGGCTTGACGCTCATGACGGAGCTCCTGTGCTGTGCGCCGCTGTCTCCCACGACGGCCTGCTCTACACCGGCTCGGAAGGCTGTGCTGGGGCCATCCTGTGCCTCGCCACACGTCGCCAACTTGCTGAGTTTCACTGCGCCGATGACGGCAGCGATAAAATCGTCTGCCTCGCCCTGTGCGACGCAGACCGACGCCTGCTCGCATGCACCGTCAATGGCGTTGTATCTTTGCACGACGCCCGCAGTGGCCGCCGGCTAGCTCAGTGGCAGCTGCCGGCGCGGCTTAGCGCAGCTAGAGCCCAACGAAGCCGCCTGCGCCTGGGCCTGGCTGACGGCCGTCTGGCCAGTTGCGATCTGGCCGCACAAACCGAACCGGTTCTAACTGGTTGGCTAGCTCTAAAGGAAGCTATCACAGCTGTGGAGTCATTAGTAACAGTCCATGGATATTATCAACAGCTGGTTGTGGGATGCACCGGCGGTTCGGTTCGTCTGATCGATGAGGCCACGGGTCGGGAGCTGGCGACGCTTGGCAGCCACTCTGATGCCGTTTTGGCCATTCGAGCCGGTTCAGACCGTCACTCGGGCGCCTGGATTTGCAGCCTCAGCGAGAGCGCCGCTCTCATCCATCGTCCGTCCCAGCGTCGTTGGGCCACCGCCTGGTCAACGCACCGCGTCCCACTCTCTACCGAAACTGTCCGCCTGACCTCACTTGAGTTGACAGGCCGTCTGCTGCTCATCGGCTGTTCCGATGGCTCGGTACGCTGCTTCAGCGTCTCAGATGGTGCACAAACGGTGCAGAAAATTTTTACTGGCTCTCGTCGTCGTCCCATTAAGTCGCTCGCCATTTCTCCAGACGGTCGGGTGGTCAGCTGCGACGCTCTTGGACGAGTGGAACTGCGCCGTCTAACTGCGGCGGCGTCAGTGGCAGCAGGGATGAAGACAGACGAAATCAATGATGATGGTGAAGACACACCGACCCCGACCGCGAGCTCTTCATCGCTTGTCTAATAAACTACTTCGAGTATCAGCTCAAAGCTCGACAGGTTGAACTACTGTCACTGAAGACCCAGCATCGATCTGTAGTGTTAGCCATAGTTTTAGCGCACTAGCTAGTTTTCTCGTGTGAGCCTAGATTCACTCATGGAGTTCTTGATGAATTTACTCAGTAGATTACTAGTGTACTTCTTCCAGATCATATTTACAGCGTTCGAGCATTGAAATTTTTATTTTAAAAACTGTTAGAAGACTTAATTTACATGAGGTTATGACAAGCTACAAGGCGCTTGTTGATGCCGTTAATTTTAGCGGAAATTTGCAGTATGGTATAGATTAAACTGTACTTTTGCTTACCTTTACGAATGTAGCGCTAGTTCAAAATAGCTAACTTTGACTGAAAAAAATTTACTTCTGCCTTTTCCTCGTGTAGCGAGTTTAAAAAAATCCCTATAGCTTCCTTTTTTAACGTTTTAAACTTCCCTTTTACAGCTGTATTAAAGCAACACCATTTTCTTACATTCGAAGCACTGGTTGCTCAATTAAAATTTTTTTAAATCCGTTTGTTTAGATAAACTAATCGAATTATTTGAACGCTGCGTGACAATAAGACACTATTAATTGTGTTGTCAATTAGGTGCATGACTGCTTAATATTATTTTTTTTCGAAAATAAAGCTACTGTACCGCACTAGTATTTGATTTCTTTTAATAGTGAAATCTACTTTTGCACTAATAAAACATTACAAAAAAACTTTATTTAGCTGGCGAACGATTTATAGAAAATACTAATCTTGTTTTCGTTGTATTTCGTCTCGGAAAAAGCTCGCAGAAATAAGTAAGATCGGGAAGACAGAGAGGCAGGTTTCATCATTTCATCCCGTATGATATTTCGAAAAATGGGTTTGGCGCGCAGATCAGTTGTTACCATCGCTTCCATCAATCGGTGCATTGCTACGACGCTCCTCGGTGGGCTGACTGGATGACCGCCGCTCAATGACTTGCTGGATGCCGCTGCCCTCAGCGTCATAGCCGTATTCAATAGTTAGCACTTGTCGATTAAGCAGTCGAGGCGCCAGCAGAGAGATGAGCAGGGCACCCAGCGGCGCGGTGATGACAATGGCTAGCACGGAGATTGTCAATATCTTGGAACCCATGACCTGAGCTTCGAGGCCCGCACCAGTTCTGAACGCCGTGTCCAGTACAGCCGGTCCAAGAGCGGCCTGCACAGTGGCCTTGGGTAGCCATGCGAACGGGATGAAGAATCGCTCTCGGATGCTGAAGCCGGCTCCCGTGACGGCCAGAAACGAGGCAACCATGCGGAACAGCAGGCCGATGCCCAGCACAGACAGACTGAGACCGATGGAGTCGGCCTGAAGACTGCCGACGTCCACCTCGGCGCCGATTAAACCGAACAGCACCGGTTGGACGATCCACCAACAGATTTCTACCTGGAAAGAAAATTTTAATTGGTCAGGCATTGTACAAACTTTATGTCTTGGGAGTTGCGTACACAGAGCAACAAGCCCCAGTCCAGTACAAACTAATACGTTCGAGCTGGGAGTCAAACTCGTGGACTTAAAAGCACGAAAAGGAGACCCGTTACAGCTCTGCCACTCACGCCCTGCTCAAGGAGGGATAACTAATGATGACTGTATGGACCGTTTAGATGGAGAGAAGGGATCCATTAGCTGTAATATTTGAATGCTCATTCACACAAAAAAGGATGACTGTTTGGACAGTCCTAACTTATTCAAAAAGCCTAGATTTTACGGGTGTACAGCCCACGGTATTAACAGAGCTTTTGCAAACAACAGAGGCGGATGTAACGAATAGGCATATGCCCCTAAGTGCTATGGATTTTGAAGAAAAAATGCGCCAGGAAATGGTGCACTGCATTTTTGAGCACCGTAAAAGCTATTTAAACCCTCAAGATTTTGGAGAACGGTACCAGCGATAATAGTGGATTATTGTTATCCGTCCATCCGTCACGTGATCTCCAACCAATAGCGGCAACAAAGGCAGCAGTCAGTAGGGCCAGCGCGCCGGATCCATGAAGTTTGAGCACCACTGAGCCCAGCAGTGGGGCGAGTCCGCACGCGAACAGAAAGCAGAACCTGTAGAACACGAATCGCCGATTACCGGCGGGCGGCAGGAACCACAGCAGCAGACCCAGTCCGATGCCAACCCCGACGCCTAGCAGAGCTTCGAGCGGGCCTCGGACTATAGTCAGGGCGAGGCTCTCGCCGCTGTCAAAAACGATGCTTAGCAATACACCAAATCCGGTGATAGCCAAAACGTCATCCACAGTGGCAGCCGCAATCACTAGCGTTGGAATGCCCTTGGCTACGCCATATCCCTCGGAGCTGATAGCTAGAATTGACGGCACAACAACAGCTGGTGAGACGGCAGCGAGAACGAATCCAAGCAGGAATCCCCAGGCCCACGGCAGTTTCAGCAGCAGGTGAGAGGCGATGCCGACAGCAACGGCTTCAGTAATGCACGGCGTGAAGGCCAGCAAGCCGACGTGCAGTGACAGAGCCCGAAGGCGATGTGGATCAAGGCATAAGCCGGCACGCAACAGAATGATGCACAAGGCTACACTGCGCAGAGTTGCTGACAAACTCTTATCAATGGCGACAGCGAAGTTTGAGAGGAAGGGAACACTGCGAATGAAACAACCGGCGAGCAACATCCCGAGCAGTTTTGAGCACCTAGGAATGCAGCCAAAGAGTTCGCCAGACAATTTCGACATTACAAACACTAAATAGAGACCAAACAAGCCTCCGGTGCACTTTAGCTTTTTGGATGACGCGTTTGGAGCAGCAGTTGTTAGATTAGTAGCTGAAGAGTTGCTGCTTTTATTAGACTCAGGCCGTGCAGTAATACAGGTGCCAGGTACAGACTCTTTCGGGAATATGGACCAAAGTGTGGCATATAACAGCAGCATAGCAACTAGTCCAGTTAGCAGTTTTCCAGTTCGACCATGCGGTGGGCACAATAAGTCATGGTGCAGTCTTTGCAATAAGCTGGGTTCATCTGGCAGATTGTGCCTCTCAGCTAGACACCACTTGTAGCAGGTATTGTTGCAGCATTGTGTGCAGGCAGATGGAGGCTCAGCCATGCTAGCCGCTGAACCATTGGTTGGCGACTTCGTTGTCGGCCGATTCAGAAGATGTTGCGCCGGGTGGTCAAAACAAAAAATTCAAATTAAAAGGCCACAAAAAGATGTAATAGACTTGCCAGATGTAATGAAAATTTATTTTGGTTGCATGATAATAGTCTCATTTTTCTTAGGAATATAACGATGTTCATAGACAGAAAAATCCGTTGAGCTATTTACAGAACCGAAAGCTAAAAGATAACATGTTGTAATAAATCTATAAATATCTTTTAAAGTTGCCAGACTTAAAGTTTTATTCAGAAGCACCAAAAGACGACTAGAGAATCAACAATTGAAGTCAACTTGTGCGACTTGTTCACATGTAATTGCAAAAATATCGAAGACACTCCACACTACGTATGAGTCTATTTTATCGGAATTGCAGATTATTTCTGCATCGTCTTATACTTCATGCGAGAAAACTTCAGCCGTGTGACGGCTGTCGAAACCAAGAGAAATTAAGAGCAGTCTGAGCCGATGGTCGGGGGCCGAGTGGCTTGGCGGTCTAGCGCGTCTGTCTTGTGTGCCACTACTGGTCCAGGTTCGACCCCACGTTGTAGTTTAAATTTTTCCCTAGCCCGGTTTCGTCAAGGACCACTTGTACGAGCGTAGTATAGTCTTGTAGCATACTCTTAAGTAGTCTTTGGGTTTCGTGTGCAGTGTGGTCACATAAATTTGGGGCCTTTTGGTGCACGAATTTCTGGGGCTATGGAACCGCCGCTTGTACGAGCGTACACACTATCTGAGTGCGTGACTGGATGATATACCGGAATTACACCGTGTGTGTCCATGCCTGCGTACGGTATTTAGTGTGACTGAACGCGCTTCAGGAGTCAGCGCAATGGAGAGTAATGTCTTGTCGCTGGTTGTGGGACATTTTCGCTTAAAGCATCACGCCTACAGCCCTCCTGCAGATTTTGCTTTTTTTTATTACAGCCGATGATCACTTATTTTAGTGACTAATCTAGCCTTGATCGACAGGTTTCTTATTCCTTCAGTAAAGGTTGCAAGCTGCACGGCCTACATACGCTCGTAGTAAAGAAAGCGGCACTGGAAAACGCAGTCGGCAAGATTGGGCATAGAAATTCGTTTAATACTTACTACATCACCAGCAAGCTCTGCAATTGTGACGATTTTAATTTGGGGTTTTACACGAATCATTCACTCGAAGGCTTGTTCCGCAATGCATAAAATCACGTAAGAGCCAACCCCCAAAGTGGTATTTACGTAACTTGCCCGGCGATGAAAAATCAGGACAAAGATGCAGTGTTGCATCGCCAGATAGTTTCAAATACAATACCCTTCTGAAGCCGGTAAAAAAAAGTTAGGAACAGCCATAGGAATAACAAGAATTTTACTGTTCGGTGCTAGAAATATAGAGAAATGTGCACTTTCAGTAATATATTTATCCACTGCAAAGGAAGTAAAAAAACTAAATACTGGAAGTCGCTAGCAGAGTTCAAGCAAGGCGAAAAAAACGACCAAAAATTGTTGCGCAAAAATCAAAGAAAACTTGTTCGATTCTAAGACACTCCTGCACCAGTACAGTACGATAGAAGCTCCAGAGACGATATAAGTAGGCATGAATTGAGATAAACTAAATAGCGAAATGGATCTCTACAGTGAATTAAGGACATTCCAAATGGATTAGCGCCTCGTTATGTTATAATGACAAAATTTATTAGTTGATTTCATCAAAGGTTGAGAAGGTTGCTATCCTCAACCGGCATTTTGTACAGGTACTCGATAATGTGATTGATTGCGACTTCGAGCGCGAGTTGAATTAGCTACAAAGATCAGGCGCGCTGCCAGCATCATCTGGCGCGCGTCGGCGCGTCGCTTTCAGCACGTCGCGCAGCAACTGTCGAGGCGATTCCTCTTGCTGAAGAGTTTCAACACCTGCGTCCATAGACGGCGTCGGCTGCTGCTGCCCGCTGTGCAGAGTCAGCCGGCGAATGGCGGCCGCCGCCGAGGCCACAAACACCTCTTCTTGGTCGTCGCCATTAGCAGCGTCGCAAGCCGCAAACTTCCTAGCCGTGGCCTCGTCGTCATGGCTGCACTTGCCAACGGCCGCCTCGCTGACCGGAGCCTCCGCCTGCTGCTGGCTGGGCCGCTTCCGGCCGCCAGCCTGCAGATAGGGGAACGAGGCCGGGAACAGGTGCAACAGGCGGGGATCGATAGCCAGATCGGGCCTCTGAAGCGGCGAATGTTATGCAGCTTTGTTTAGATTGAATGAATAATCAGATTTGCGTACCTATATAGGCTGCAAAAAGCTAAACCTGCAGGAGGGCTGCAGGCACTTTGACGCTTAAAGCGACATCATCCCACAAACCAGCGACTGGGCATGACTGTCCATTGCGCTGACTCCTGAAGCGCGTTCAGTCACACTAAATACGGTATGCAGGCATAGACACACACAGGCCTGCACCCAGTCAAGCACTCACATAAGGGTACAAGCGGTATTTCCAGCAGTGTACACTCTCCATGCCTTAGGGGGTCCCCCTCATGGGCGTAAATTGCACAACCGGCCCATAGCCCAACCAATTCGTGCACAAGGCCCTAAATTAATGTGACCCTGCGCACGAAACCGCCCTAGGGAAAATAGCCAACCTACAACGCGGGGTCGAACCTGGACCAGTGGCACACAAGGCAGACGGGCTAGACCGCCGAGCCATTCGCCCCTCTAAATAGGCTGCAAGGACTAGGCCACCTTAAAACGAAACCGCCAAAGGCGTGCAACATAGATTGCAAAAAGTAGCAAAACTATCAGAGTTGGTTGGAAAGGCTACAACTTGCTACAAATTAAAACTGTTTTCAATCTTTATAACTGAGGTAATAGAAATAAACAAGTAACAGACGAATCTTCAAATAATCTAGTCCAGAATGGTTGAGGATAATTGTGATGCCACTGCAGTTTCTATTGATTTCACTGTTAAGTAAATATAGCGAAGAACTATTTAAACACAGCGTGTCATCATAAATGATTCAGCTGTACACATATAAAAATGATTAAATTAATTTTTTTCTCGAAAACAAAGAAAAATCTAGCTTTTTAGCTATGTAGCTAAAATCAACAAAATTTTGAAAAAAATAATTAAGTGCAAATTGTACTATCTGTCGATGAGTATGCATTAGAACTTGAGCAGAAATAGTTCGCCAAAAAATACTTCAACAAATTCCTTGTCAAACAATAGCAAAAAAATTATTAAAATAAATCAGAAAAATATGTCGCATTTGATTAATTCTTCTTGCTTGGAGTGTACTCTTTTAGTTAAAATACCATGATGACAAAACAAAACATTCTAGCTGATAGTTTTTAAATGACGGGGTGTGAATATGGACTAGCATTATAAAATAAACAATAAAATTGAAAGCATTCTAGTTTTTGTCAATTAAAAAGTAACCTGTTTGGGTAATTTATAAAACTGATCAGTTATATTGCATGTACATCACTATATTGTTAATTCGTGCAGGGGCCGAACAGTTTTACCGTGAACACAGTTGACAATGTTTTTAAAATTCGAATGATCTATCTGCAATGTACTCTAATTTTAACTAGCTAATTGAATAAATAAAGAAAAAATTTCAATAGTAAGAAATAGATGACTGGTGGATCTAACATAAAATTATTTATGCAACACAAAAGCAACCCCTAATAAGTGATTGAAAAAGCAATAAAAGTTAAATGTAAGCTCAAATGGATTGACTCGTACTTGCAACTGAAGTACAAAAAGAGTTATGATGGGTATAGTTTTAGCGTCAGACTCATGATTTATGAGGGTCACGGGTTCGAGTCCCAGCTCTAGAAGACATTTTGTGCCCTTGGACAAGGCTTTTAATTCTGCATTGCTTCAGTCCACCCAGCTGAGTTGGTGCAGCAACCACTCCAGCCCGTCAGGACTGAACAGCTGGCTGCAGCTGTGCCGTGGGATAAATTTTGCCAAGAATATTTTTTGCATACAAAATTTCAAACTTAGCATAAGTTAAGGAACAGTCTTAAATATTGAGTCTGTTCTCATCCCCATCAATTATTACGTAATTGCAGTCTCCGTGATCAGCCTGACTGTCCGGCGGCCGCAAGTTCATCGGTGTCGCGTCCTCTTGGAAATCATTGCCGCCTTCTTCCACTGATAGTATTTGGCGGCTAAGCAGCCGAGGCGCCAGCAGAGAGATGAGTAGGGCACCCAGCGGCGCAGTGATGACAATGGCTAGCACAGAAACTGTTAGTATCTGGGCGCCCATGGCCAGCGCTTCAGGACCGGCGCCAGTTCTGTGATGAAACAATAATGAAGCAATGGAAATGTGATAAACCTGATATCAGGATATAGATGCTGACGTGGTTAGTCAAAAAAAAATGGAGCAAAGCTTGAGGATATGTGCGTAGTGTGTCAATATAGCTGTTAGAGCCTGAAAATCAGCAAAATTCACTCGACCAAATTAAACGTTACTTGAGCTTAACCTCAGGCTAGTCGAACACACTATAAATAATAACCCAGTCGACAACCTGTGAGCAGCGTCAAGAAGAAAAAGTAACAGTTCGCTCGCACCTGAACGCCGTGTCCAGTACAGCCGGTCCGATGGCGGCCTGCACAGTGGCCTTGGGTAGCCATGCGAACGGGATGAAGAATCGCTCCCGGATGCTGAAGCCGGCTCCCGTGACGGCCAGAAACGAGGCAACCACGCGGAACAGCAGGCCGATGCCCAGCACAGACAGACTGAGACCGATGGAGTCGGCCTGAAGACTGCCGACGTCCACCTCGGCGCCGATTAAACCGAACAGCATCGGCTGAGCGATCCACCAGCAGACATCCACCTGAGGAGGAAATATAATCTACGTAAGTCTGTCGTAGAATAAAATGAGGAAACATACTGCAGGCTCCACTGGGCTAATAAAGAGCGCTATAAAACGTACTCGTAACTGCACGCGAAATTCCTTGAATGATTTAGTTACAAAACAGGTAAGCGAAAGCAAAATGCTTCATATACAGTTAAAATCACACTTGAGTCCAATCTTGATAGCAGAGTGAAGAGTCTTAAACAATTCCAATTTTAAGAATAAATAATTAAAATTAAAGAATCCATTCGATGTAGTCTGGCTCAATGCTCAGCTCGCTCGTATCATACTTGTACTGTATGTACTTGTACATACTTGCATGCGCAGAATCGACAATCCAACATCTTACTATACTATGTTCGTCTTTCATTTAAATCAATATTCAGCAAGATTTTTCTTTAGCATGGATCATAAGGCTCTTAGATCCTTAAAAGATGGTCAGCTAATAAAACGCACCGGTCCTAACAGCGGATTCTTTTCATCCGTCCATCCGTCACGCGATCTCCAACCAATAGCGGCAACAAAAGCAGCGGTAAGACAGGCTAGAGCGCCAGCACCGGGTAGTTTGAGCACGACGGAGCCCAGCAGTGGGGCGAGTCCGCACGCGAACAGAAAGCAGAACCTGTAGAACACGAATCGCCGATTACCGGCGGGCGGCAGGAACCACAGCAGCAGACCCAGTCCGATGCCAACCCCGACGCCTAGCAGAGCTTCTAGCGGGCCTCGAGCAATAGTGAGGGCGAGGCTCTCGCCGCCACCGAACACGATACTAAGCAAGACGCCGAAACCGGTTATTGCTAGGACATCGTCCACGCTGGCAGCTGCAATCACTAGTGTTGGAATACCCTTGGCTACGCCATATCCCTCGGAGCTGATAGCTAGCATTGACGGCACAACAACAGCTGGTGAGACGGCAGCGAGAACGAATCCAAGCAGGAATCCCCAGGCCCATGGCAGTTTCAGCAGCAGGTGAGAGGCGATGCCGACAGCAACAGCTTCAGTAATGCACGGCGTGAAGGCCAGCAAGCCGACATGCAGTGACAGAGCCCGAAGGCGATGCGGATCAAGACCTAGGCCAGCACGCAACAGAATGATGCACAAGGCTACACTGCGCAGAGTTGCTGACAAACTCTTATCAATGGCGACAGCGAAGTTTGAGAGGAAGGGAACACTGCGAATGAAACAGCCGGCTAGCAACATTCCGAGCAGTTTTGGACAACGAGGAATAAGGCCGAACAACTCCCCTGTCAGCATGGACAAGGTAAAAACTAGGTAGAGGCCAAACAAGCCGCCAGTGCAGCTCAGTGACTCAGATGTGTCTGGGGTAGCAGCTGTTTGATTCGTACCCAAAGACTTGCTGCTATTAGATTTAGGCAGTATAACAGTAATACAGGTGCCAGGTACAGACTCTTTAGGAAATAAGGACCAAAGTGTGGCATATAACAATAGCACAGCAACCAGTCCAGCTAGTAGTCTGCCAGTTCGACCATGCGGTGGGCACAATAAGTCATGGTGCAGCCTTTGCAATAAGCTGGGTTCATCTGGCAGATTGTGCCTCTCAGCTAGACACCACTTGTAGCAGGTATTGTTGCAGCATTGTGTGCAGGCAGATGGAGGCTCAGCCATGCCAGCCCCTGAACCATTAGACAACTTGGCTGCCTGGAATTTAGTTAAATTGCATAATTAAATAATAAAAAATAAGCAAGTGGCAATCAATTTTATAATGAAGTATTCTAAAATTAAAAAAAGATTATTTTATTATACAACATATCTTATAAATAAGCTAGCAAAGCAGATAAAATTGTAACAAAAATCTTACTGCTTTGACTTAAAAATATACTGATGTTTAAATAGACAGGTCAAACCATAAAATTTCATTGAACATATTTTAAAACCTTGTAGAATGTAACTAAAAGTATTACTATAAAAAGATAATTTTAAACTTTTCATTTTAATTTTCTTTAGTAACTAAAATATTTTCATTTATTTATTTGCTAGTAATACAATTTAGCGAATTGGAAATTTGCTAGTAAATTATTTGGCAATTTACAGTAGTTAATTTATTGTTTATATTATACTATAGAACAGGCTTTTGAATTAGAATTAATTGATTATCAATAAAAAGGCTAGCCTATATAGGCCTTAAAACAATTCATTTTAGTGCCTAAAGTTTAATAGCATAGATTTACATATTCTAACAAAGATTCATTCATGTTGTTAAATCAGATTTTTAAATTGTTGAGTAAATGAAATTATGGGCATAAAAGATTATAATTTACATATAGGATAATGTATGTTGGATTTAGAACAAAAAAATGGTGTATAAGACTACAGCCTAGAGATGTAGACGCGCCATCAAGTTTTACTCAATAGGCCTAGGCCTGTATAACTTTTTAAATTACAAATAGGCCCATAAACTTTCCTACAAACTACAGGTAGGCTAAGGCTGACAAACATTTTATCGGTGCCATTAGCAAATTCTATCTGATCTGTAAAGTTTTACACTAAGTACGCTTTAAATGCTTCAATTCGAGAATTTTAAGTTTTACGAGTTTATGGGCTAATTTCTGACAAGTAAATTATTTTACAGCTGAAATTGCGACCACCTGCCTGGAGGATTACTCACTGTCGTTAAAATAAATCTATACAGTGATTCGGATTCACGATTACTATTATTATTATTATTATTATTATTATTATTATTATTATTATTATTATTATTATTAGTGCGCCAAACAAATGGACCACAGCCCACATCGTCGCTATTCCGGAGAAGCCCGGCAACACCAAGCTTGTGGAGCATCGAGGCATCTGCGTTCAGTCCTGCGCTGCCAAGCTGTTTAACCTGATGCTGTTATCGCGGTTGCAGCCCATGCTGGATCCCCATCTGCGGCCGGAGCAGAACGGGTTTCGGCCCCATCGCGGCACGGTGACGCAGATCCTGGCTCTTCGGCTATAGTCATCGAGGAGGCGCGGACACGCCAGTCGATCGTGATTGTTATCTTCGTTGACTTCAAAAAGGCTTTCGATTCGGTCGTCAGAGCCGCGCTCCCCAAGGTGCTCCGGGTGTACAACGTGCCAGAGCAGCTCGCCTCAGTCATGGCGATGTACCGCGAGACGACTGCTGCAGTTTCGACACCGGACGGCTTGTCGGACTTCTTTGAGACATTCTCCGGGGTGCTCCAGGGAGATACGCTGGCGCTGTTCCTATTCATTCTGGTGCTTAACTGCGTGCTACGGACTGCACTTCCTACCAACGATGACGGCTTTCTGCTGCGGCGACACGTGGGACGACGTCAACTGGAGAGGCGGCTCAGTGTGCTTGGCTACGCCGACGATCTCGCCCTGCTGTCCTCGACCGTTGAGGGCGCCCAACGGCAGCTGGACAGGCTGGTTGTGGTTGCAGCGAGTGTCGGCCTGGTTGTCTACGCGCAGAAGACCGTCGTGCTCTGCGTGCCGAGCAACATCGAGGCCGCAATTTCTGCCGAAGCGCTGACGGCCAGGCGACGGGAGTTCCGCGCTGTCTGCAGTTCTTCTACCTCGGTGGTCTGGTTCCTGACGTCCTCGAAGCTATGCGGCGTCGCCGAAAACTTGCCTTGGGCTGCCTTCCGTTCGATAAGGTCAGTCCTGCAGTCCGAGGCCCAGCAAGACCGCCAGAGGGCGGCGCTGTTTCGGGCGGTGATCGAGACCGTCCTGCTGTACAACGCCGAGACCTGGACGCTGACGGACTCGCTCGAGCAACAAGTCGACGCGGCGCACACTGGCCTGCTGCGCGCCGCCTTCAAGATCAGCTACGAATCGGTCTCCAACGCGGCACCTTCTCCCCTTTCTCCCCTTCGCATTGCATTTGCGTCTCTTAATACATCCATAATTACCATTTTGTTTAGCTGTTTTGTTAAATTTTTGCTGTCCGTTTTCATTCCCGCGCTCTCATTTGGTCGGGGAGTGTGAAGTGAGCCACTAAATTAGGTCCTAAGTAGTGGCTTCACTCATTAGGATCATTAAACATATTTTGTTAAAAATTCAGATTTTGTTAATGTTATTGAGCCATGAGTCAGTTTTACAACTCAATCATGGTCCAGCCTTGGCCCCATTCGACTATCTGGCATGAGTCATTTTTCTATTTTTAGCACATCGGAATCTTCATGCACTTTCCTGTCAGCTTGTTTATCTCGTGCTATGGAACGTGCAGTTTTCCAGAGTTCTTCCGAAAAAAATTGAAATGCAAAAGTACAATTTTGAAAGTACAGTACATGTATTAATAGGAACTGTAAGAATACACGTGCCTAATTTACCCGGACTGCCCCACAGTGTCCAAATAAAGAAAAAAACAGTGCTTGAAGGCGGGCAAATTTGTTTTAGCACAAGTGCTCTCTTGTCAGCGGAAAGCAACAAAATATTAATTTAATATGAGCGAGGGATTTGCGGCAACAAAGAAACCAATAGAAATGCGGTACGCGAAAAAAATGCGTCAGATTTTGACGCGGAGTCTGGGCGGAGTAAACACCGGAGCGCAAAGTAAAATACAATTGAAAAAGAAACAAAGACTTTTCACTTTCCCTCTGTTGTTAGTGCTCGCGTGCACTCCACGACGCATTCAAATTGTTACGCGATTTGACAGATCTGTGCGGAGAAATTCGAAAAAAACACTGCACTGCTCACCCCTTTCCTAATTTTTTTCAGACACTTAGGAGAACAGTTTCTGGTCAATAACGACAATATTTATGGCTGTTACGATGTCTGCAAAATGGGCCAGAAAAATTTATTCTGAGGATGCTTGCGCAAGAGTTGAACCTCCTGACCTGCATGGGATTTTTAGCCTGGCAGTTCTATGGAAAGCCGAAAAACAAGAAATGTCAATCAAATTGAAGCCGCCCCTGCAGCTGACCCCGCCGCTGCGTCGTCAGTTGGCAGATTCGGCGCCCCGGCCGGAGATGCGATTGAACAGACGCAGGACGCCGTTCTGCTTCAGCCGGACCTGCAGAGGACGTCGACGATTCTTAGGCGACGCTTGAGCTGGCAACGACGACGGCGGGGGATTGGACGAGTCGGCGGACTGGCTGGCGGCCCCACCGACGCTTCGGCCGCTGCCTTCCAGGCACAGACTGGGCTCCGGGGTCGGCATTGGCGTCGGGGCCAGGTCGGGCTCGATCGTCGAGTGCTCCAGACGGGCAGTCGAGGTTGGCGCAGTCGGAGTTCGCCGCTCGGTGTTTTCATCGACTTCGGACGGCCAGCAGCCGAGTGCGGACGAATTGGCATTGGCGACTGGGCCGACGCCTTCCTCATTGCCGAGGCCGCTCTCCAACGGTTGGAAAATGCTGTCAACTTCGCGGCAAAGGTTGGCCAGCAGCTTCTCAATGTCGGCCGGAGCAGATGAAGCCTCGGTGACGCCAGCGGTCTTCTGCTGCTGCTGCAGCTGCTGTGCTGTCCTATGCGACGAAGTCCGCGGCGGCGGTGGCGGTAAAGCTGATGAAGGATAATTTTCATCGCCACTTCTTTCTATGCGACGATGCGCCGAGGCTTGCATCAGGCCGGCGACGTCTTCGGAGGCGGCCACAAGGTCGGACAGGTCGGGCAGGCTGGCTGCGTCATCGCCGGTGGCGCTGTCTTCCTGGCTGCCGCTGATGGGCGCGCCAGGCCCGCAGGCGGCGCTATTGGGCTGGTCGTCGCCGCCGAGCAGGCTGGCGGCCAGGCTGACGTTGTCGCTGAAAGTGTTGCCATCCGTGGCTGCCGTGGCGGCGGCGGCGACGCTGTCGCTAGCGCCGGTCAAAGCGGCTGTCCTGACCCTGGACTTCTTGGGCTTGAGCTGAACTTTGGTGTAAGTCACAAAGCAGCTATTGGTGTTGCTCATGCCGCTTTTGTTACTCTTGTTTTTGTTTTTGCCTTTCTTCGGCGGTATTGTCGGCGTTTTGCCAACTTTAAATCGGAGCTGCATCTGCGGAATGCCGGCCACAATTTGCATCATGTCTTTGTCTAAGTACATCCAGGACTCTTTGTTAGAGTTGAATTCTTGAATGATGCCGAATTTGATGTCCTGGAATTTCTGAGACAGATACGGGTCCAGCGGAAAGTTGGTATTGGCCGGGCTGTAAGGCGGAAAGTCCGACTTGATGAAGTCCACAAGGCCTTTGCTGTGCAATAGCAGTTTGGTTAAGACGCCAACAAGCTTGTTCATGTACTGGATGCAGGCTGTCTTGCGGTTCTCCAACTGCTTGTGCTCTTCTAGGTGAGCGAATTTTTTAACACCAGATTTGATTTTCTGCACAATTTTGTCCACTTTCGCCTGCGGATTAATGAATAGGTTTATGATTATTTATGTACGTATATTTATACGAATGTAAGAATGCTTCAAGCTAGGTATTTTTGTGGTGTACGAATCAAATGGCGTTGCTGGTATTTCAATTTGGCATTCTGAAATCGTCTAAAATGACGTCCCCTTTTTTCTCCCAATTTTGATTTCATAAGGAGGGCAATGTATTAAGACCTGATTTCTTAGAATGTGAATTACGAAGATTGTCATCAATTCCTAGATAAGACTGGACTAAGTTTAGACTTAAAATTTCAGCTGAAAACAGCTTCAATCCCAGTTCTGACCTGCTCCCGCTGAATCAGGTTGAGCATCAGCGCCACCGTGTTGCGCGAGTCCCTGGCCAGACCGCTGCTCGGCTCCGGCTTGGCCGATCTCAGGTAGAAACCGCGTCGTAGCAGCACGCAGAATGCCTCCATGCACACCTATGGTTGGGCGCCGGAGCATATTGGGCTTTACTCGTGGATAGTGCTCAAAAAAAAGTATTTTACTATATGGGTACAGGGATTCAAATATCCATCTATCTATCTATCTGTCTGTCTATCTATCTGTCTGTGTCTCTGTCTGTCTGTCTGTCCGTCTGTGTGTCTGTGTGTCTGTCTGTCTGTCTGTCTGTCTGTCTGTCTGTCTGTATGTGTGTCTGTCTGTCCGTCTGTGTGTCTGTCTGTGTGTCTGTCAGTCTGTCTGTCAGTCTGTCTGTCTGTCTGTCTGTCTGTCTGTCTGTCTGTCTGTCTGTCTCTCTGTGTGTGTCTGTCTGTCTGTCTGTCTGTCTGTCTGTCTGTCTGTCTGTCTGTCTGTCTGTCTGTCTGTCTGTCTGTCTCTCTGTGTGTGTCTGTCTGTCTGTCTGTCTGTCTGTCTCTCTGTGTGTCTTTCTGTGTGTGTCTGTCTGTGTGTCTGTCTGTCTGTCTGTCTGTCTGTCTTGTCTGTCTGTCTCTCTGTGTGTCTGTCTGTGTGTGTTTCTGTCTGTCTGTCTGTCTGTCTGTCTGTCTGTCTGTCTGTCTGTCTGTCTGTCTGTCTGTCTGTCTGTCTGTCTGTCTATATTTCGGCTTATTTATCTATCTATCTATCTATCTTTTTTCTGTTGCCCAATTTTGCTTTTACGCACATCTGATTGGCCTGGTATCCTTCGCATTAACAGTGTTAGCTGTCACAGCTGCTAACCCCCCTTCCAACCAGCGAATTACATTTGTACACCCTAAAGCCTGCTTCTAATCGGGCATCACGTCCTTAATAAAGTATAGCTACGACTTTAGTAGTTTGCAGGGCTGTGAATTCGCTGTCATGTTCATTAGTTGGTGCCCTTGTTGACCCATCGTGTACTTTTACTTCATCAACTATGCAATGCAACAGCCGCTGACCTGCATGCTCTTGCCGTGCGGATCGCGGGTGAGCGCAAAGTGCAAAATCCGGCAACCCTCCGAGGCGTACAGCGGATCCGGGTCCTCCTTCTGCCTGGCGCTGGTGTTGACATTCAGCACAACGTGACGGCGCGTCTCGCCAGGCGATCCGGCCACGCTGCTATTGTTGACGCCGAGGCTGCAGGCGTTGCTGTTCTCCGTCTGCTCGCCGGCGCCCGCGCCCGCATTGGCGCCGCCATCGAAATCCTGCGCCTGAATCATCAGAATCTCCGGGTTGAGGCCCACAGCCGTGGCTTCTCTCTTTAGTACGGCCACGTCGCGGGCGCACTGGCGCATCTGCAGGTAGCGGTCGTAGTGCTCGGCCATGTCCAGCAGCGAACGGACGCCGATCATCTCCACGCCCGGCGGCAGCTCGTCGACATTGATTAGTCCAATCGGCGGCGCCTCAGCGGGATTTGGCGGGAGCAGCTGGGCCATGGGCAGCTTCACCGGGGTGTAGTCGGTGCCTTTGGTCATCTCGCGGATCAGCAACTGCAGCGGGAACATTGGCCTAGCCGATAGCACCGAGAGGCAAACGTCCAGCCAGTCCCGGTAGTAAATGACTCGGCGCTCAAATTTGCGTCGCATCGGCATGGCAACCGGTTTGCTGGGATCCCAGCCGGCCCTGAGCAGAGTCTGTGCGCAGCTAAAGAAATTTCTGCGCAGCATGATCACGTAGGGTGGAAACGAGTGAAAATCGCCAGCCTCGTTGTCCTGCAAGTGGGTGGCGTACTGCGGCTCCAGCGGGTCGCACAACAGTTCGTCGTACGTGTCTTTGTAGGTGAGAAACAGTTCGGTCATGGCGGTCTGCGGGAGTGTCACGGCGATTGCTTGCTTTTAAAGTTTGCAATTTTAATCGGGGAAACAATGGGAATTAGTGGTGTTCGGGTTTCCGATTTTTTTTCCGAACTCGACTCGAAAAACTCATCAGAAAACACATAAACCAACAAATTCACCCGAAATTTTTTTATATAAATATGCATTCAGAAAAAATGGCAAGATTATGTATATTTTGAGGTGCCTTCTAAGAAATACTCGTAAGCACTTGAGTATCGTGTCGTGCATCCAGAGAGGGTAATACATTTGGCTTCTATTAACTCAAGTAAGTCACAATACGACTAATCATATTCTAGTAGAGTCGAAGGTTTCATAGGAATCTAAAAGTATGGAAAATACTCATCTCGCTTTTGATGTGTTCGCTACAAATAATTTTAGAATAATTTATTTTTTGTTTTTTTTCAGGACTAAATATTTAAGTCGTAAGATAGAAGTTAAGGATAAATATTTTTCGATTGTTTACGCCTGAAATCATTCAATTTCATAAAAAATCAGAACCCGGAAACTCACATTTGCCAGGTACATTGCCATACCCAACGGGCTGAGATAGACAACCGCCTGACGTTTAAACATCGGCGAGGCGGCCACATCCTCGGGGATGTACATCTGCGGACAATCCATCATCTGATAGTAGACGCCTTTGAATGCGCCCGGGCTAATCTCCATCTTGTGCTTGAGCCGATCGTCCTCGTTGTTGCGTATCATAGTGATTAGCCATCGGGTGTTGGGATGGTTGATTCCGAAAAACTTCGGCACCGCATAATAGTAGCACTGGTCAATCTGGGTCAGCGGGTCCAGGAATGCGGGCGGATTAGGCGCGCTAACCAGTGCCGGGCTCATGACGCCAAATCGATTTTTACTTTTGCTAGATGGATGGGCAGTAATAAATTCTTCAACCGATCGGTTCGATTCTTATATTTGCTTCTTCGAGTATTTAGCCCGCTATTAATTACTTCCAGCTTTTTAGTTGGTCTCTTCGACCTCAGTGAACAGGACCTCGAGTTCGGCCATAGACACTATAGAGAGACTGGTATTTGAATATCAATCTAAAAGATATTGATTAGCTGGCAATAACAACAGCTCTTATCTGTTACGCGGGCTAAGGGCACAGCTATTATAGTAGCTTTTCTTAAGCGCACGGTTTTCACGTCTTGTTCAAAGGACATTCCAACGATTTTAACATTATTGTTGTTTCCGGCGAACAATCAAGTTGAAGAATGGCGCAAAATATTGCTGTGAATTTTCTTAGTATTTATCGCAGAAAAAATTACTAACGGACTTAAAAGGTGAAGATACAGAATACTCTAATTTTTATAGTAGGGCAAGTGGAGCCCTACTAAGAATAACGGAAAGACGGATAGACTATTTCAAGGAGATTGAGAAAGGCGATTAATGAAACGCTGGGCTGCTAATGCTCTAATGACCACCCGCCCAATTAAAGATCAGGTGGTCAGAGACGCCATCTGGTAGACCGTTTCTTGCACAAAACTTAGCTAAAATAGAATGCGCTTAACTTCACTTTTTTTTCCAGGTAGTCGAGGTTAAAATATCGATGCTCCGTTTTTTTATATGAACAGCAGCCTCAGGAGAATTAATTTTACATTATTTACATCTCTATAGCTAGGACTACTTTGTCTAAATAAAAAAACTAAATAAATAAAACAAGCTGGCATTTTTGTCCAAGAAGAGAACAATACACACTGCTCAAATTAGAATCAATTTGCAACTGGCTATATTTGATTAGTTGATCAAAAACTTCCAATCCGCCTTGCCAACAAGCTGCAGCTAGGTGTAACGCATTAAGTCAAAACCAACCTATTTAATAGCCTGTCAAATTAACCGCACAAGATCCAGCCAGTCCCAATCGCTTATTCGCCGCGCAGCTTGGCCTTCTTTAACTTCTTTTTGCTTTCCTTTTTCTTTGTGGAGGTCTCCTCGGTATCGGCGGCGCGAGCGACAACCTGTTCCTTCTCGTTTAGGATGACCTCAACGTGGCAGGGCGAGGACATGTATGGCCCGATGCGGCCGTGGGCGCGGTAGGTCCGGCGGCGCATTTTAGGCGCCCTGTTCACCTGGATGTGATCAATCACCAGATGATCGGCGTCTAGGCCCTTGAACTCGGCGTTGCTTTCGCAATTCTTCAGCAGTTGGAGAAGAAATTCGCAGGATTTCTTTGGCCAACGACCGGTAGCTGTGCCCCAGACCTTGGCCTGGGCGTGACGGCCAGTGCCGCGCATGAACCGCCTGAATGGCACAATCTCCCGCTTGGCGATGACGTTCTTAAGGAATCGCTGCGCCCGCTTCAGGGCCATGCCGCGCACAGCGCCGGCGGTCTCCCGGGTATTCTTGAAGTGCACACGGAGGTAGGAGCCGCGCGCCTTGGCGCACTTGGCGGCACTCTCTGGCTTAACACTGTAGCGACCCATGGGCTCTGCAGTTTAAGTAGGTAGGTACTTTGCTTAACAATGCAATGCTATAATTTAACACCAATCAATAGTTTACTAATATCGATTTTTTATTAGCAAGTTTTAAGCAATACAAAACCAAAAATACAATTTATTTACAACAGCTTTAATTGCATGGAGCCATAACTTAATTATTGACACTTAGTCAATTAAATTCTACAGCATCCAAATAAATTTGAAAAAGTCTGTATTTTTAATTATGAATTATTCATTTCATTATAAAGTCTAGATGACAAAAATTCATTATAAAGTCTATATGAAAATTCCTGTTATGCAATTAGAAACCCTTAAAGGCACATTTGAATCTTATCACATATGAAACAAAATATGATTAACTTGGAACTCATGAATTTAAAAAATTTAAGACAAAAAGGTTTGAGATCAGCATAAAAATGTTTACTTTTATTTGCAAAAAGCAAGATATTTGGTAAGAATAAATGAATATTATAAATAACATATTATCATAAAATAGAATAAAATAATACTAGTTCACCTATTTTGTAACATTTTAGATAATTAAATATCCTATTTTTAATAGGATGGCAGTTTTAAAGTATTAGATAACTAAGTTTTGACTTATTGTCTGCAACATAAATTTTAATTATTAGCACAGGCTTTTTGTAGCATAGAATCTTTGCTATGAGTTACAAAAAATGGTGCAATTTCTGTCTAGTGCATTCATGTGCATATACAAGGTTAGCCAAAGGTATGCAATGGAGCAAAAAAGCCTCAAAGTTGCCACTGAAAAGCCTAACCTAGCTTTTCATATATATTTTTTTAATTTAATTATTTTCTGTACAATCTACATAACTATTGTGTCTTCTGGGTTTATTTTTTCGCTGGGCATGGGATGCTAAATCGCATCATGCTCCTAATTTTAGGATGCGAATTCAGGGTTTCGGATGCAATTTTTTGCATCTGAAGTCTCAATTAAGAGGTCTTTTATTGTGAAGAATTTAAAAAATCAGGATGTGAAATTGCATCCTTTATCAAATTTCAGGATGCGATTCTTAAAGTCAAGATGCTATAGCATCCCTATAGCACAAAAAATAAACCCAGTGTGTCTTTGATTATTTGTTGTTATTTTATTGGACCAATTTAAAACATTGTTTAGATCAGACAAAGTCTTAATTTTTTGTTCACAAAATGTAACTTCATTATTTATTTGTTGTAATAGCCTAGTGGCTAGGATACCTGCCATATAACTGGAAGGTTGTGCATTTGAGCCCCTTTACTAAAAGACATTTTCTGCCTTTGAGCAAGGCATTTAATATTATATTGTTTCTATCTACCTAACTGAGATCAAATACTAGTTTCAGCCCATAGTCAGGAAGGTGGCCTTTTTGGGGGAAAATTCTCATGCACATGAAGGGTCTTGGCACACATTGGCGCACAAGCGCGGTGCACATGAAGGGCTAAATCTAGATTTAGCTTTTTAGCACATGAAGGGTCTTGGCGCACATTGGTATACAAGTGCGGCACACACAAAGGGTTTTGGTGCATTTTGGTGCAAAAGTGGCACAAAATCAGTAATATAATAGGCAAAATAGGCAAAAATGTGGCTACTTTGCGAAGATTTAGATGAGATTATAAGCAAAAACATAGCAAATAGAAGTAGAGAAGAAATTGTCCGTGGGACCTTTTTTTCTTTGGTCCTTTGAACTTTTACCCCTAGTAAGCACACAAATGGCGCTGTGATGGTGCACAGATTGTCCTCCCAAAATTTATTCCAGCGCACACTATGCCACCTTCCTGACTATGGGTTTAAGCTACGTAAATATAGAGTAGGTATTGTAGCACCTTTAGCCTATTAGGCTAAACAGCTATATTGGGTTTATTTTTTGTATTATAGGGAAGCAATAGCATCTTGACTTTGAGAATTTTATCTTGAAATTTGATATAGGATATGATTTTGCATCCTAATTTTTTTAATTCTTCACAATAACAGATCTCTTAAGTAAGACTTTAAAAATTGGATCCCAAATCCTAAAATTGCATTCTAAAATTAAGACTATGATGCAATTGTATATCTTGTGCCAAGCAAAAAAACCTAGCAGCTATATATAGCATTTGAATGTACAACTAGCTACTGCTATGCTATGTACATTCCTGTGCTAATAAAAAATAAGCAAAAAATTAGATGCCTAATATTTTATTGGATATATAGTCTATAGACTTGGCTTATAGTATAGACTATATATCCAATAAAACATTAGGCATCTAATTTTTGCTTATTTTTTATTAGTTATTAGCATTGCAATCTCTACTTTTCCTAGTAATTAGATACTAATCCATGAACAATGTTGATTAAATATTAAATAAAGGACAAAATATTTACATTATTAAAAATTGGAATATTTAGGCCCTAAAAATATAATACATAAAGGCCATTAATATATACTAATACTGCTTATTTGATCACCAAAGATTAGAATGCAAAAGGCAATATATTCAAATCTTGTTAAAGAGGATATAGCAAATTCCAATAATTAAGGTTTTATGCCAAACTTTAGAATACCTTAAATGAAAACATAAAAAAGCATTCAAATATTGTATACTAGTAGTATTACTAGATAACTTTTTTAAAATTTAACTGTATACCACTCTTGAGTCTTTAATACCAAGTTTGTTTAAATTTTACATACATTTTCCTAACTTTAAGTAGGCTAGGCCTATATAAATTCAAGTGGCATATTCTTTTACTTAGTTTAACTATTGTTGCAACAGTATAATAACCAATAAAAAATATGCATGTCTTTTATTTATCTTTAAAAAATGTTTATTATTGCAGATACTGTCTTGATACAATTTTTTACAAATTTAGCCCAAAGACAGAGCAAAAAATAAAATGCCAACTTTGTTGCTGCAACTGAAGCCAAAAAGCAACTTTTCGGGCATTCGACCATTGATAGTAGTCTGATTGTTTGCTCTGCTGCTACCATCACAGCTGTCATGGTTGCTCAGCAGAAGCTGTCTTCCTACTCAGCAAACAAGTAGAATGAAAGCCAACGCTCGAGTCAAGAAATTTGCGGCGAGGTTTAAACAGTTTAAGTGAATTAAGTTTAACCATAGAAAATGAGTCCTCTATAATTCAGAAAAAGAAGAAAAATTTTTTGTAAGCTTAATAATGCTTTAAAAAATATTTATTTTTTATGTCGTAAACATATTTTGTTAAATTATATTATTATAAAATGATATAATTCAATTTAACTTGTTCCTCTTCCTTTAATTATAAGTAGGCAGTGGGGCATGCATGCCGTTCCATACTGGCCTTCGTTGCTTCTAGTGTAATAATTAAGAGAAGAGTCTTTCTTTCGATTTAAGCTGAGCGCCTGGGACCCTTCTACGCAACAAACTTCAACAGTTGCAAGCTACTACTACTATACTAATATGTATAGCTAGACATCGGCCTGTGAGATCTTGGCCTATTTAATGTTTTGTTTAGGCTATGCAATTGCTATTCTGTAAAGCGTAAGACAACATATTTTATAATTTAAGATTTAAATTCTTTATGAAAATAGTTACACTTGACTTTTAGATGAATTTAGCTAGCACATGTATGCACTATCGGCGGTCTTTTACTTCTCCGCGTTAAATTATTTTAGTGTCTGAAGTTGAACGAGTAGTTTCAGTGCTACGAGTATACAAGGAGCATTAGAGAGTACTATAAAGTAATTAAGTAATATTAAGTAATTTGAAGTTAATTGAGTTCAAGGAGCAGTCGATTTGCAGGGTAGCAGTTAAGATCCAATACAGAATCCAAACTGCCTTTGCACATGCTGCTAGTGCCACATGAATTCCTATAAGTACATTTCAAATAGTGGATTGCTTGTACCATCCCATGCATTGCACAAGATCATGCCATGATGGTTCACATTGAGGTCGCATAGTTCAAAAGTAGGCCTCAAAAGATTTGGTGCAACAATAAGGCAGTTGTTATTTGTCCAGTTAACTAGGCTTTTTTCCTTTTAACTGGATGAATAATCAAATGGCTATTTGTCCAATTAACCAGATAAATAACAATTACCCAACAATAAAATAAGGTACTTAGGGGTGGCCAGCCATTGGTAGCTAGAAAAAGAAATAAAAATAATTTATTGCAGGAAAGTTAAAGATTGCTATACTAGTTATGCCTAGCTAATATCTTTTAGTTATCTAGGATATTATAATATCTTATATCTTATTTTTTTAGTTTCTGGGCACTTCATTATCCTACAATACTATCATATTATACTTCATCTACTTCACTTCATTGTTCATTTTAATCCCTATTGGAGCCAATGGAGGTTTTTGCAGATGGCATCTGGTGCAGAATGAAAAAAATTAATGCACATCAGTGCGCAAAAGGATGAGCGTCCACTAGAAACCAGAAAAGGATGAGTTTCTAGTTCTAGTTGCTAACCAGACTTGCCTCCGCAGCTGCGCAGAAGCTTATAAAACTATGGCGTGCTTGTGTATTCGAAATCAAGGTGTCCACAACTTTCTGAAATTGGCTCCAATAGAAATTTTAATTGTGCAAATTTTATTTATTTGCTTCCTATTAAAAAACTTTTTTGATTGCTCACTATAAAATTAATTTTTCATATAACCTAATAGAACAAAATTGCAAAATTTTTAGTAGCTATATAAGGAAGCTGGATTTATTTTTTGTTAGGCCTATCTTTCAATCCATTATATAAGTGTATATCACATCACAGTAAAAATATAAGTAATGGTTAGATGAAAAAGTTAAGGGCCATGCATGAAAATTTGTGAGTTTTAGGTCCATTCTAATCATTTTTGTTGTGATTTGTGCAATGCTAGATACAATATATCATTTGAACTTGCACCCTAAAATTCTCATTTGCTACTAGCTTTTTAGACCCAGAAAATCTGGAACAAAAATTTGGCATTTATTTTGAATTTTAACTTAGATTTGTCAATTTAAATGTTAAAACTAATAGTAGTTTTAATATTGGAATTACTAATTTTATTTGCACTAAGAGTGTTATTATTATTTGTTTTGTAAATTTTATTTCATTTTTCAAAATATTTTAATGAATTAAGTTATTTTTTGCCTGAATTTTTTAGCAATTACAAAAAATAATTTTATTTCCAGGCTTCTGGAGTTAAAGTTCAGCAGGAGGTGCTTGACGCCTTCCAGGATCTCAGAAAAAACCACACCTACAGATATTTGCTGTTTGGCTTTGTCAACAATGACACAGAGATTGGGCTTATTAAGACGGCGCCAAAAGATGCGACATACGACGACTTCCTTGCCGATCTCAAGGACTCAATGAGCCGGGGGGTTGGCTGCTATGCTGTCTATGATCTGAAATTCGAGTTCAAAGAGTCTATGCAGAAGCGCAGTCGCCTCGTTTTTGTGTCCTGGTTTGTATAATTTGATTGATTTATTATGGGGATCATCTAGCAAAAATTAGGTCTTAATTGCATGGCATTATATTTCACATAAAGAACTTGTACAGACAGACCTGTATCTTCTCATTGCCTCCAGGGGTCCCGACGGCATCCCAATCAGGCAGAAAATGCTGATCGCCTCCTCCAAGGTTGGACTGAAGAATAAGCTGGATGGCATCTTCGGGGAGCTGCAGGCCAGCGGCCTGGATGAGGTTTCCGAGGAGTGCATGCTGGAGATGTGCCGCCAGCGTGACCGCGGCGCCAACTGAGCCCCGGCGTTAATCACGTGACATGCCCGATGCTTATCTTTTTTTTCTACGTCCCCAAACCCATAATTTATATTTAACATAGTGTTGGAAAAACGTTACCAGCAGTTTACCGATAGGACGATTATTCTGTCTACTGAAAGTTCGATTTCCGATTTAAATGTTGCTTATAAGCGACCGTCAAGCTTTCCACAATCTGCTTAATAATCCAACTGGCAGCGGTCCGCAACAGCCCGTGACTGATAATATTGTGTTCGGATGAGTAGTTCCACCCGTTTTGTTTTATTTTTACCTGTCAAGGCCGGCTTTTTACACTACAGGCTGTCTTAACTCATTATTCTATTCCGAGTAGCTTAACATTTTGTCGGCTTCTTCAATACAAAAAATTCCTAAGGCATTGACATTTATCTGTGCTTCATTAAATCCCTATGTTGTGTTCTGTCTTTAAGTCCCCTCCGTTGTTAGTTATGCCGGACGCCTGGAATTTTTTAACTACTATATAATTATATTTAATAGTTGATTGCTCTAGCAGAGTATCATACCTATCTGACATTGTTCCTTTCTTCTGGTAGCAAAAATGCAAAGCCCTTGAAATTATTTCTGACTAATGCTTATCAAACTGATCACCGCATACGCCACCCCACGATTACACTTGTCTAATCCGGTTGAAACTTTTCTTCTGTTAGTTTTAGTAGCAAAATTAGGCCAGTGTAAAACCAAATGTTTTTTTTACTTTACGCCAGGCAAAATTATTAATTAAAATTGAACTAATTCTGATCAATAATAATAATAAAAGCGCTATTGTGCTCCTGCGCAAAGTGCAGTTCGCTTTGCCATAACTTAGCTGCGCGATTAGCAAGCTTTCGATTAATTTTATTTAACACTTGCGCACCGGAATGGTTTAAAAAGTGAAGTGACAAAAATTATCTGACCTCACTTTAAAAGAGCGACTTTTTCTATGCCTAGTGCAAAAATCAATTGCTTTGGGCTTGAAGCTTTGAAAAATAAGTAGACACCATGCGCAATGGGCTATTATAGAGCCCAAAGGTAGCGAGCGCATATAGGCGATTCAACTTAACAAGCGCGAAGTAAGCCAGTAGAATTTCCGTTTGGAACAGATGAGTAACTAACTATCTGCGCACCTGTGCATTACTACTGCACCATGCGCTAGCTGCTGTGTTGCCATTCGATATACAAACATTTACAACGTACACGTTTATCACGAAGAAAGATGTTTAAATTTGGCTAAGGAGCGTGAAAATTGCACACGGCTTCATTAGGCCTGTCTATGCAAGCATCTTTATTCAGGCCAGCTAGCGATCAACTAGACCGTCTTGTAAAACCGAACGCCTTCGAGGAGATGTCGAATAGGAAAAGTTGCGCGAGGGTTAAACTTTCATCGACTTATTTTTAGAGATTATTCAAGGACCGAACGTAGCTTGGCGAGAAAGACAATGAGATTTAAGAATAAGAGCGAGCTCACTTTCATTTTATATGCGGTGCCACAATTCAGCACAAGGCCTATTACTGTATAATGAACTGGCTTCAATTAGCAATTAAGGGCGTGGCAAGTTCACTCGAAACTTTTTTTTACAAGAAAAGAAATTCTAAAATATACTATTTTTAGACTTGTATTTTTGAAACAGACGCTGCAGTTGAGAAATTTTGACTTCCAGATTGAATATATTATTTACAAGCCAACAAAATTAGTACAGAGTGCATTCAAGGTCACATGACCTCTTCAAGTTCAGCAAGCGCATCCTCCTCCATGGGATCAGAGGACACGAACACGCCGTCCGAGTACTCGAGCGGCCGGCGCTGCTCCGGCTGCTGGTTGTCCCGAAGCTCCTCGGACTCTGCGGCAGTTATTGACGCGTTGGCGCCGGAATCGGCCGCGTCCTCCCCGAGGTCGGGCGGCGCGTAGCGCGGGCTGCTGCCGCCGTCGGTTGCCGCCTCGGGAGCGTCCGAGCTGGCGAAGCCGAGGCCTAACCGGCGCTTGAAGCTGCCGGATTCGCCGCCGCCGGCGCTAACAGACGCCGATGCCCAGTCGGAGATGCCGGGCAGCTGCGGAGGCATCGGCCGGTTGCCGCGGAAACCCTGGCCGCCACCCGACGACGGCTGCTTTCTAGCTAGTCGGACGCTGAGCACGCTGCCCTTCACCAGCTGGCCGTCAAGCTGCCGGGATGGGATGGGGAGGCATTATCGGTTTTACGAGTATTGGGCCAAGTTGCGGCCAGGAGACTGGGCTAAATGGAGACGAGTGGCTCAGAGAATGTCATGGTTCTTGGCGGGTGGCTCAGAGAATGTCATGGTTCTTGGCGGGTGGCTCAGAGAATGTCATGGTTCTTGGCGGGTGGCTCAGAGAATGTCATGGTTCTTGGCGGGTGGCTCAGAGAATGTCATGGTTCTTGGCGGGTGGCTCAGAGAATCTCATGGTTCTTGGCGGGTGGCTCAGAGAATCTCATGGTTCTTGGCGGGTGGCTCAGAGAATCTCATGGTTCTTGGCAGGTGGCTCAGAGAATCTCATGGTTCTTGGCAGGTGGCTCAGAGAATCTCATGGTTCTTGGCAGGTGGCTCAGAGAATGTCATGGTTCTTGGCGGGTGGCTCAGAGAATGTCATGGTTCTTGGCGGGTGGCTCAGAGAATCTCATGGTTCTTGGCGGGTGGCTCAGAGAATCTCATGGTTCTTGGCGGGTGGCTCAGAGAATGTCATGGTTCTTGGCGGGTGGCTCAGAGAATCTCATGGGTCTAACGCGAGTGGCTAAGAGAGACTCTTTCTGGCCCTGAATTGATATTTGCATATTTAACTTTCCAAGCAATACGAGTATGTCGCTTAACAATCTTTTTTTAATTTGTCAGCATTTTTAGGCATAAAAATTTACTTAACAATGTACCTAATAAAGCCTTCTAAAAACACAATCACTAAATTTAAACACTGTTTGATCACTATATCTGCTGATATAGCACTCTCTCTCCGGCTTCGGCGCACACAGCACTGCCTGATCTTCTGTTTAGTTTCCACCCGACCCGCCCAGACTGAAGTCCCAGATAAAGGTAAGCTAGGCCAGAGTTTAATAAAATTTTGCCAGCAAAACTAGGATAGCATTTTGTGTACAACAAGCTGCAAGCTGCCGCGGACGCACGCACGCACCCTGCCAGCACAGGACTATGTACTCAGCAGAAAGGAAAAGCAGTGGGGCCCGGCTATTTTTATTAGTTTCAGAGTTAAGTTTCAGCTTGCGCGGCCGCCAGTCTGTCTGCCTCAAATGGCACAAACTCTAAATACCAGCAACACCCAGCCCCCCCCACAACTAGCTGCGCAGCGACCTAAGCATTTTTGCCCACTCTTTCCTCACCCCGGTGTCGCCTGCGCTTCACTCCGCAGTGACTTGCAGCCGCTGGCTGACTCTTAGCTGTGAATAGCATGCGGTGTCAAACACTCAAGTTGGCGATACTTAACAATTCACTTATCAAAGTTGAAAATTTCGATGCGTTTTTCAACTACTAATAATGAAATGTCTAAACCTAGACACAAATATTAATTAGCAAGAATTTTATAGTTAGTAAACAAATCTATACCTATCGTTATTTATGTTTCATTGTTTCATTTGACAACCTTAAAAGCAAAGCTTTAACCAATTCACACTGTATCTGTACTTTCTTGCATCTGTTTTCCTAAATTACTATAATATTGTTGACAAATTCCAGGTGCAAACAACCTGATAGCCAAATTAGGCATAGAGACAGGGGGCACAAAAGAGGAAAAACGATGGCTGGGCGAACGAAGATAACTTAAAAAGGCCGCAGTGTTGGAGACCGCTCATATCAGTAACTAGCAATCGGCGACGTTTGACCATAAATAGAATTGCGGCGGATTCGGCCACTTTCCATATATGGCATTAGTGGCGGAGACTCGTAGACAAGAGTGTTACCCACCTCACCTCCGGAGGCCTTACCCTGGACCAGCAGCTGCACCACTGCCCCCCAAGGACCTCACCCCCAGGACAGGGCCGACACCCACCCCAAGACACGAAAACGTCTTTTCTGCAGGCGTATAACACATTATTTTTCCAGCCTGCCTACTAAGAGTAGAAATGTAAGGAAATCTAATGCTTGACGATAAAAATTCTGTTTTGAGATCAAAGGTTATTTTCAAAAAATCATGCCAAGGTTCGCACCTGGTTCATAGCGTTCAGAGCGTCACTATCCGACTCGAATGTGACAAACGCTTTCGGCTTATTACTAGCCTTAGCGTCGCCGAATCGGCCACCGCCAGCGCCACGCGTCTCCATGGCGATGCGCGAGATCGGGCCGAACTGGCTGAAAGCGGAACGCAGCATGTCCGGATGGATATTGTAGCCTTGCACGAACAGCGTGTTGCCGCGCGGCCGGTTCGTCTCCGCGCCGGCGCCCGCGCCAGCCGCCGACTCCGAGAAGGCAGCGCCGGGATCTTGGACACCGCCAGACACGAAGCTGTCGTATAGATTGGCGCGCGGTCGCTTAGCTGCCGGCGGCTGAGCGTGTTGCTGCTGCTGCTGCTGGTGAAGCTCGTCCGGCCCGCTACCGGTTGGCGAGTAGGGCCGATAAGAAGACGCCGGAGTGGCCGAGTCTCTGCCCTTCTTCATCAGCACCCGGGGCGTGCCGGCGCTTTGAATTTTGATTTTCCCCAGCTTGACCAGACGTTCAGCCGCTACGCGGGCGTCCTCGCTTGGCTTGACCGGCGTGTCTTCTTTTTCTCGGTTGGTCTCGGCCTCGGCCGCTTGCCGGCTGCGCAGCTCTGCCAGCTGCTTGCGCTGCGAACATGATTGACAGGTTGGAAATAGGTGAGAGAAATCGCACTCGAAGATGCTGGAGATATTTTTTATTCTGTGAATTTCGAGTTTAATTCCTTCTTAAGGTGTAGATAGGGAGTCATAGGATTCAAAATCAACTATGGCTATTTTTTTAATGCAAAACATTATCAAAAATTATGAAATTCTGAAAATTTTGAGGAATTCACATATAACTACTTACCAATTGCTTTAATAAAGCATAGTTTTGCAGCAGCAATTCTTCTTCTTCTGTGTTTTTTTCAGGAAACTTATTAGACTTTTTCATTTTTTTAAATGCAGTGAAGACAGTTAGTTCTACCTGAAAAATATATCAACGACATCAGATAAAATCTATTTTTTATTTTTTAGTAAGTAAGTTTAATTCCAAACAAAGAAAAGAAAGTAACTGGCACAAAATAAATATTACATTTTCAACAACCTTTATAGATAATCTGAATCGAAAATTTATTGCAAATTATACTCATTTACTCAAGCATTAGACAGCTTTTATACATGTGCCAGATTTCAAATTATTTGGCTATTTCATAGATTGGGTTGTTAGGAAAGTTCTGTCCATTTCCAATAGTGTAATAGGAGTATTGATGTATTGGCTGATACCCCAATATTTCAATAACCCAATTTTTACACACATTCCTCTTCAAAAAGGCATAAATGTGACTGTTAAAGTGCAAATTGCTAATATGGGATTCTAATAGTAAGCAACAGGTAAGTCATTATTGGAAAATAGCTATTAAGTGAAAAAAAATATCAGCCAGCAGTATAATATATTTGAATGTTACAAATAGAAATACTATTTATTTAGGTTCAAGTCTATACATGTGCAATTTTTGGAATAATCTGGACCATTTCTTTCTTTCTTGTATATATGACTAAGCCCCTATTGGATAAAATAGCAAATCATGTGACATTATGAATCTCTAGCAATTTACTATTAAATATAACAATTAGAAATAAGCAGGTGACTATGAATTCTAAGAGTGTAACCCCTGTATATTTATATTACAACTTTTAGAAGCAAAGGCAACAAAACTATCAATAGCAACTTTAGGTATTTTTTCTGTGGTAACCTTATATATAAAATTAGCCTAGCATAGGCTTTTTATGCAATTTGGGAATACTATATAGCATCATGACTCTCTGAATTGCATGCTAAAATTTGATAACTTAATCTAGGATTTGATTTTATATTCAATTACTTTATATTTTTTGCAATAATATAGCAATAGTTTGGCATTAAAAACTGTACATCCCAATTCTTTTAAATATATGCTAAAATTATAAGCAAGATACAAAATTAAATCTTGCACCTAGCAAAATGATACAGGCTATAGCTATAGCTTAAATTAATTTTAATAAGTAATAGCTATTACTTTAAAATACTAGGTAACTTGTTCAACAACAAACAAAAAAATGCAACTAGCCAATTAGAAGTAACCAAAGAAACAAAACATAAAATTAGATGCTGGTCAGGTCACTTTGTCCACTGCTATGAGGGGCACTGTAAAAGTTTTTAGCCATGCCTAGCCAGAACAAGCTATTATCATGAAACTTTCACAGCTTCTCAAAGTACTTGCCTGCCAGCTTGCACACAAAGTTTCATGCACTCAAACCAGGCAGAAAAGCAGTGGCGCCACTCAGCATCAGACATGTCAGAAACCAGCTCATCAAAGGCATTAGCAGCATCTTCAGGCAAAGTAAATTGCTTGCCACACATGTCATCTTTGACTTTTGGAAGCAAGAAAAAGTTGCACAGGGCAAGGTTAGGTGAATAGGGTAGATGGCTCATCAGAGAAACACTGCTAGACCTTAGAAAATCCTACGTTGCATGCGCAGTGTACAAGCTAGCATGGTCCTAGTGGAGCATCAGGCCCTGCACTCCTGTCTTTGGTCGTGATTTTCTGATGCTGGCAAATACCTTGGGCAGGCAAATATCTATGTACCAGGCAGCTGTGACTATGCGCTGCTGCTGCAGCCTCACAGTTGCCACATAGTCACCTCTCCTGAAGAACATAGCTAGCATCAGCTTGCCAGTGCTCCTGCCTCGAACAACTTTGGTCAGAGGTGCCTCCTCAGCAAATGCCCATATGCAACTGACACTTTCACTCTGGCTTGTAGTAGTAGACCCAAGTCTTGTCACACTTGATATCAGAAACTGCCTTGGCTTGGCCATTTTTGAACTTCCAGAGCATTTGCTGGCACCAATCTGACCTGGCCTGCTTCTGCTCAGCTGTGAGCAAGTGAGGCACCTAGCAACTTGTTAGCTTGTGCATGCCAATGTGATGGTGCAGGATCTGCTGAATGGCATGAGAATAAATGCCCAGGGTTGCCTCTATCTCCTCATAGGTCAATTGCCAATTTGCTTCAATCATGCTGCGCACAGCTGCAATGTTTTCCTGTGTTATTGCAGTTGGTTACTTGCCTGCCCAAGCCTCATCTTTGAGCAAATCCTGTCTGTGCTGAAATTTGTAGAACTAGCTGGTGACAGTTGCAAAGGACAGGGCAGAGTCTAAGAAAGCTGCTAATAGCCTTTGATGGCTTTGGTGGCAGTCTAAACTAGATTTGTAATCATAATAAATCATTGCACAAAAATGCTCACAATTCAGTTCCATAACTTAAATGGAACATATACTAAAAGTGTATTGGGAAATTAAGTGTAGCTAAACAGGTCTGCAAGCTTTTTGTTTGAAAATTGACCTGCAGGCTTCTCTAATGTGCTATTTTAAACGTGTGAAATATGAAGCAGATCTGAGCTTTTATGTAGTCATGGCTAAAAACTTTTGCAATGCCCCTCATATTTTGTCAATTGGTTGACAGAGTGACTAGGGTAAATGGGTGCACTGATTTGAAGTTGACAAAGTGACTAGATCTTATAATACTTTTTATGCTTATATTAAATATTGATAGACCAAATAGCCAAAGTTAAAAACTGCTTTAAAATAATCAGGATTGATTAATTTGATAGAGAGAAATGTTTGGCTAAGGCTAACTGAGCAGTCAAGGGTGCATTGACTTTCCAGCATTAAAAGGGGGTCTAAAGAGTGATCATTTCAAGGAAATACACTTTTAACCTTATATTTTAACCTTAAAGAAAAAACTAATAATCTCAAGCATTCTTACTTTGTTGTTGATAGTAAACTGCTGATAGTTTTATTATGCCTAATTTAAAATGTTATAGTGAGGCCTACCTGTGCAATATTGTGGGCCTTTAATTCGACTTTTGACTAGCTAGGCCTACCTTTTATTTCCGTGACTCAAATTGTCACAATAGTAAGCACTACCATTGAATGTAAAGCATTTTATAGTTTCCTATCTCTGTAGTAGGATTATTTCGCAAAATTAGACTTCAAAAATTCGCATTACCGTCAACAAACGGCTCTTCTCCTCAGTCCCTTTTCAATGCCCGGTTAACGCTTTAAGACTTATTAATAGATATATGATAATTTTTTAAATCAGATTAAATAAAAAACGAACGAAAAAAATCCCCAGTAAAAAATATAATTGCACCAAATAATTTGCTTGTGTTTTATTTATTACGTATTTTTGAATTTCTTTTTTGTAAGAAAGTGTGAAAAATTTTTGTCCGACGATATCTCAGGGATTATTACCGACAATTGTAGTAAGCATGCTGTCGTGGATGTAAGGAAATGACAATAAAAAAATTGTCTTTAAAAATTTTTAATTTTTATCGACAAAATACTCATTGCTTTTGAACAGTGGCGCAACTGGGGGGGGGGACTGCCTCGGCGCATCTATGTAGAGAATGAAAAAACAGTAAGGGAAATGGGAAAAAACATTCAGACTCGATCGGCACCCCTTTAAATGTACTTGTCAGGTCCCCATTTTTTGGTTGTGCCACTGTATTTGAAACCTATGGAATCCAATTATTGATATATTGCCTATAAATAATAGCTAATATTCGAAATAATTTTGCGATGTTGACACTGTCAATCACATCAGGCTTAGAGTAGTTTCGTCTGCCACCTGTTCATCTGCTGGGCAGAGGAATTTTCCAACCAGTTAATCTGCCATGCTGCCAATTGCAGTGAACCTAAACTAGAACAGTGGCGCAACCAGAATTTTGTGAAGGGGGGGCGGACCCTATGAGTTCGATTTGATGGGGGGCAGTTTGGGTCTAGATGGCTTTTTCGTGAAAATTCGCTTGGTCCCCCCTTTACTGCATTTTTCTTCCTTCTCCGGAAAGAGGGGGCGGTCTCTTTCATTCTCTTTCTAGAATGAAAGAGAGTGAGATAGAGAAGAGGGATGAAAGCATATTTATATCTTTAAAATAATAGTTAACTTAGGCCTATTTCTTTATTTAGAATTACTTTTTTGACAGGTGCATTGGCACACCTACAATTCATGCTTTTATTAGCAATGCCATTTCATTGCCTTTTTGTTTTTCTGAAGATGATATTTATTCTATGTCAATTTATAGAAAAAGCTAAAAAACTGCCATTACTACTGGTTAAGGCCACCAGATAAAATCTTTAGCATTAAGAAAAACAATTTGTCCAAGCAGATAACATTGGCACCTGTCACAATGTCACCTTATGTTTACAAATTTTTTTTCTTAAGTGGTTGTCACCAAAGTGGATTAGGAATCTGGATTATTATCAAATATGCCTAAACCTAAAATTATTTTAGATTGTGAATATAATCATTAAAATGGAAAATACTATTAAAAATTTATGTTTTTTATCCAAATAAAATAGCTGTACATTATTCCTCTATTTTTCTAAAAATAACAATTAAACCATTGAAAAAAAGTATATTTTTGTATGGTAAAATAAATGCCATTTTACTGTTTAGATATCAATTGATATAAAAATGTCTATTTATTAGCTCATTTTAGGAGTATAAGTTTGTCCTTCAAGCTATATTCAGCTATATGTAACTCCCACTTTCAGTTTCAAGCATGGGCAAAACTCTCAAACTGGTAATCTGTGGCAGCAAAGGATGCGGCAAGACTTCTATCATTGAGCAGCTTATTTTCTGCAACTATTCCAGCTCAGCAGTCATCGAAGGTGAATTTTTTGTTTGTTACTATGAGGGCCTGAAAAATTGAACATAAGTTAAACTTAATCTGTAAAGTGAAGTGAGCTTGTTAGGAAACAGGGTATGAGAATGCAGTGCAGAGAGAAATTTCAAGTCAGAGATTGATAAGGTACTATTTAATACTGTCCTGTAAAATAAAAGAAGTGGAGGATTGTACATGGCAAATATTTGTGTTGTTAGGTAATAGTCAATAGTCAATGCAATTTATCTTGGTATTTGCAACTTCAGCCACAATATCCGCACACAATCGAGGACACCTATGTTGCTCATATTGAGTCTGAGCGAGGTGTCAAGGAGAAAGTTCGCTTTTATGAAATTGGTGGCTCGGTAAGTTTTCTTTTAATTCAAGTCAGAATGCCCTCGTAGAGCAAGATAAAGAAGAAGTAAGTCGTATGAGTTAATTTTGATCCGCCTAAAAGTTCAATTTAGCTGAGTGTAGAAAATATCACTAAATATGGTAGCTAAGCTCCTCCAAGGGGGCCTAGAAAATCCAAGGGCTCAGCTGATCCACCCTTGATCCGGCACTGTTTACGATTGTAGCACTTGATTTGATTAATTTCAATTTATTGTAGGATATCAAATCAGTCAGCATTCCGAAGCACTTCGTAGTCGGAGCTGATGTAAGCACGCTTTTTTATGCTGATTTATTCGAGCTTCGCTACTATTAGTAAAGGGTATGGTGGCATAAAACAAATATTTTAATATTTGGTTCTTATATTTTTCCGCAGGCGTTTGTGTTAGTTTATGACGCCACCGACGCATCATCTATACTGTACTTGGACGCTGTGAAACGTGAAATTGAAAAGAACAAAGAGCGCAAAGAAGTTCTGCTGTTTGCAATTGGCAATAAACTAGACATGGAAGGTAGCTCGAGGAACTCAGACTTTGCGAATAAGTTCGTCAGCAAGGAGAAAAGTGAGTTGAATCATTTTTGAATCATTCTCAAGCCTTCAATCACTTGGATTTTTAAATCTAATGGCTTCGAATTTTTTTGCAGTATTCAAGCACTTCACCGTCACGGCCCAGGATCGCCAGACGCTAATCAAAGCATTCGTCGCCATAACCACCAAGATAACAACGCCACCAAATAAGCCGCCATTTTTTAGTAAAAAAGACCCAAAATAGATCAATTCTCTGTCGAGTTCGCACTATACTACTTGTGGGCCTTTGCTGTTTAAACGTGCTTTTGAGTTGGCAATAGAACTTTGCATGCCTCTGTCTTTCAGACGTTTTTATCATTATCATTATTATTATCATTGCTGTTGTAAGAAAATATAACTTCAAATGTAATCTGCTATTAAATGCTGTTTTATAAATTAATAAATCATAAGAATTGTTAGGACGTTTTAAACTTGTATTTATCAAATACAATTTAACTTTAATAACGCAATTCTGTTAATTTGGTGGTGTGTTTGAATATTTACAAATATTTGTTTTTAATCCGTTTCTTTATTTTCTTGTCTTTTCAATTTAAAATTAAAAAAGCTAGTGAACTGGACTTCCTATAGCGGGCTTGGAATTCGTATTGATGGGTCTTTATTTATCAAATATGTTTGGTCATTCGGGCAGGATCAAAGCTTTTCCACCAAATTTAGATAATTACTTAACAAAATTTTAATATTTTTTACAAGTACCACAGTCCCAAAGAAACCAGAAGTTTTTTGTGGCTTCTTATTGCGTCAGCTTATGCTAGTGCTAAAGTACATATAGTTTAGCTAATGAGTGCAAGGGCGTAGCCAGGATTTCATATGGGGGCGCCAAGACTCCTGGCTAGGGGGGGCGCCACCAAGACTCCTGGCTAGGGGGGGCGCCGCCAAGACTCCTGGCTGGGGGGCAGGGGCGCCAAGACTCCTGTCTGGGGGCCAGGGGCGCCAAGACTCCTGTCTGGGGGGGCAGGGGCGCCAAGACTCCTGGCTAGGGGGGCAGGGGCGCCAAGACTCCTGGCTGGGGGGCAGGGGCGCCAAGACTCCTGGCTGGGGGGGGCGCCAAGACTCCTGTCTAGGGGGGCAGGGGCGCCAAGACTCCTGGCTGGGGGGGGGGGGCGCCAAGACTCCTGTCTAGGGGGGCAGGGGCGCCAAGACTCCTGGCTAGGGGGGGGGGGGGCGCCAAGACTCCTGGCTGGGGGGGGGCAGACTTCTTGACAGGATAGGAAGGGGTCGGCGACACTTCAAGTCCCGGTTGGGGGGCGCCAAAGACGACTGAAAGCTGGGCGCCTTGCCAAAAAATGCGAGTCGAGGGACGCTACCCCCCAACGCCAGCTGATTGAGTTGCCACGGCCCCCCTTGTCCACTTGCCCCCGCTAGCTACGCCCCTAAATAAGTGGTGTCAAATCTACGAGCTATCTTTACAACAAAAACACTGTCTGTCTGTGTTTATATATTTTATAACTTCTTGACTAATTGTCTAATGATTTCTAACTCGTTCCAGTTGATAGGAATCAAGGCTGGATGACTAAAGTAGTATATTGAGGTCACGACACTCGCGTATATAGCTCGTATAAAGAATTTTGCCAGATACTAGTATATCGTCTGTCCTCTTATCGATAAAAATCTTTGCTTTTTTGGTGGTCTCTGAAAGGAAATATTCTGGGCACCATGCTATGCTATTTTTTTATTGTGAAGTAAGTCTCATAATTAAAAAAAAATGTTTTTTTGCCAATGTTTGTGGCGTATTTCTCTTGCATTCAAAGCTCAACTTTCACTTGTGTGCCAATGGCTTTAATCTTAATTAATTATTGAGCTTACTTGGATTTGAATGATTTTTAAGCTGCATGGGGTGGCTTTGGCATTGCGTATTTTACAAAGTTGATTTCCACCAGTTAGGATGTTATACTGTTTTGCAATTTCATTTTAGAAAGGGGGTATTCGAGCTAGTACAGGGGTGTTTTATTGTCTTGTGATGGGGTTTAATCTTGTAAGAGTGAAAGCTCACTCTTTCTACTGTTTCGTAATGACTCTATCTACTTGCTTCTGCAGAATAGTATTGGTGATTTTAGATGTCCGCAAACGACTAAGTATAGTTTATACCCAATAGGTCTGATATCAGAATGTTATTTAGGTCAGCCCAATTTCTAACAGGTTACCACAATATCTAACGGATTACTGCAACGTCTAACACATGTTGTCTAATTGTGTTGTGTGTCAATATGTATAAATGGCAAGTACGAGCGTAAATAGGGTATTGTGCGCATCCCTCGAAACGGGAGGCATAATTGCTCTTGGAGTTGATGTCAACTCATGCAAAGTAAGGGGATATTTTAGTGTTACTAAAAAGAGGGTTCTGTACGAAGGGGTAGCAAGACTGGCTAGTGTTTGCTAAAAAGTTTTTATAATAGCAAAAAAATTAATGTTACGCTCGTATTCATGTAAATTTGCAAAAAAAAATTATTACGCTCAAATTTACACTTACTGCATTAGATGCGAGCTATTTGCTATATATACTTCACGCAGGACAGCTACTCACTGCTCCAGTTTATAGTGTTTTTAGCCACACCACGTTGCCAATGACGCGTTGTGTACAGCTATACACTGCCCTTCGCTCAGTATCCATGGGGTTGTCTATAGTTGGAGACACTAGGTAAGGGGGCAGAAATGAGAGCCGCAAGTGCGCGTATTGCATGCTCAATGTCGCTGCTCTGTCCCGTGTGTACAGCAACGGAATAAATGTATGTGCATTGCAGATAGGGTTTTCTCTGCCCTTATACTCGCGTGCGTTGTCCAGAAATTGTCATTTTCTCCTGATCACATGCTGGAATGAGAAAGTTTACCTGGCATAGTAGATGAGAATTAATACTATTAGTGCGTATTATTGCTAAAGCTGCAGCGATCAGAAGTTCTGCCCTTTGAGAGGATGTATAGAGTATAGAGTCCATGGAGCGCATCGCCGCAGCAACGCCAATCTACGCATGAACAAATGGGCACAACTGTTGAAGACGTGCTCACCTGTCCGGTGTGCTTAAGTCGTTTCAACGATCCCCGTCTGCTGCCCTGCCAGCACACGTTCTGCCTGCGGCCCTGTCTGGCGAACATCTACGACGAGTCGGCGCGTACAGTTCGATGCCCGCTCTGCCGCGAGTTGAGCCGGGCCGCCAGGGGCCCGGAGAACCTGCCGCGCAATCTGACCATCACGGCCCTGCTGGGCGTGCAGCAGCACCAGCAGCGACAGCAGCTGACGCCGCCGCAATCGCACAGTAGTAGTCACGATGGGCCTGCAGAGATCGCCGCCGAGTCATCAGGATCGGAAGACGATCTCCGCCGTCGCCTCGATGCTTCAGCCAGTCGACTGAGCGCCGCTGTTCCGGCCCTGCTGTCCGAAGCGACTCGTCTGCGTTCCGTTGCTGCCGATATTGAAGCTTCGGCGGCCAGGCAGAGCGCCCAGCTCGCCGCTGCCATCGACTTGCTCGCCGAGCAACTTGCGGAGCGGCGGGCGCAGCTGCTGGCCGACATTGCGGCAGCTTCGGCCGGCCGACTCGAGTCAATCTACGCCGCACTCGACTCGCTGGAGGTCGAAGCGGCCAGCGCCAGTAGCTGCTGCGAATCGTTGCCACCACCTGGTGCACCAGCCGACGAGCTGCGTCGTCGGCTCGACGCCTGCGAAGATGCCGCTCGTCGATTAGCTGGCGCGGCGGTCGCCGACTGGTCGGCAGTGGATGTCGGCGCTGGATCGGCGGCTGTGGAGCTGTCCGTCAATACCGAGCCGGTCAGCCGGGCTATCGCAGCGATGGGCCGCCAGCCGTCAGGTCGCCAGACTTGGCTGGCTGGCGGCAGCTATCCGCCCGAGCTTCTGGTGGCCAACAACTATCGAACTCCATTGAATCAGCAGCGGGCGAGTCGCCAGCAGCAGAATGGCCAGCATCAGGAGCGCCAGAATCTATCGGCCTCTGAGGACAGTCGAAGCGATGGCGGCGGCGCCTTTATTAGCTTTGCTAATCCTGCGTTTCGGGGCAACCGGCGTCCGCCGCGGCTGAGTTCCGATGCCCCCACAGCAGGTGGCGGCGGAGAGGGCACCGGCGGCAGAGGCGGTGGTGGTGGTGGCGGAGCCAGGGTTGACGCGTCTAGACGAGTCGCTAATGCAGCTATACGCAGGCAGCAGCAGCAGCAGCAGCAGCAACAACAACAACAACAACAACAACAACAACAACAACAACAACAACAACAACAACAGCAACCGGACGAGGAATCTGATCAGCATCAGCATCAACCTTTGGCAGTGCAGAGATCCGGCACTTTTGTCCTGTCCCGCGCAAACAGACCGGTAGCATTTCAGGTTTGAAACTCTCGAAAATAAAATGCGGTTTTTTTAGAGCTAAGCTCTTTAGAGGTAGTACATCCGCACCTGATACTCATGAAGCTTATGATTGCGTCTCTACCAAAACCGACCCTTCAGTGACTGTCTCCTCTTTACCTGACCCTTCAGGGACTGTCTCCTCTTTGCCCGACCCTTCAGGGACCGTCTCCTCTTTATCCGAACCTTCAGAGACTGTCTCCTCTTTACCCGACCCTTCAGAGACTGTCTCCTCTTTACCCGACCCTTCAGAGACTGTCTCCTCCTTTTCCGACCCTTCAAAGGCCGTCTCCTATTTACCACAACTCCTTAGAGACTGTATGCACCTACTTTTAATCGTTCAAAAGGCTCCACTAGTTTCCAATATAAAGGGGTTTGTAACCAGTTCGCTATGTTTGGTTTGGTGCTGATGCGAACAATGCGAACTTATCCAACTGCTCTCTGAAGGTGTCCCTCGATGCCGACGACGATCTGTCGGACCTGTCGGTGTCGGCTGGCCAGGACGCCGCCTATTTGGCCCGCAGCGCCCCTTGCGGCGTTTTCGGCCGCGGCCCCGGCGCCGAGGTTGGCCAGCTGAACGCGCCGCGCGGCGTCGCCGCTTGCCCGCTGACCGGCGCGATCTTCGTGGCCGATTCCAACAACCACCGGCTGCAGGCATTCGACGCTGCTGGCCAAGTTCGCCTGAGCTTCGGCCGACGCGGCGCCGGACCCGGCGAGTTCGAGTGCGTCGCCGGGGTGGCGGTGGACTCGGCTTCCAGACGGGTGTTTGCTACGGACCGGTACAATCACAAGGTGCTCGTGTTTGACTACCAGGTGAGCCGCGTAGATTCGAGTGTCAAATGCGACTTATAGAGCCAGCTAACTGGCCGCTGCAATGCTCGCACCTGCAACTGCAAGGGGGCTTTCCTACGCGAGTTCGGCGCCGAAGGCTCCGAGCCCGGCCAGTTCCGCTACCCGTGGGGCGCGGCCATTTACGCCGGCCGTCTCTACGTGGCGGACAAGAAAAATCACCGCGTCCAGGTGTTCGACTTGGACGGGCAATATTTGTCCAGCTTTGGCGAGCACGGCCGCTCGGACGGGCAGTTGGACAATCCGCACTTTGTGTGCGTCAGGCAGGACGGGCCCGCCGCTCTGGTGCTCGTGTCGGACAGCAACAACAATCGGGTGCAGGTAAGCTGGCGCCATTATACGAGCTATATTTGCGGCTTTTTAACACAGTGGCGCCATTATCTATCTATCTATCTATCTATCTATCTATCTATCTATCTATCTATCTATCTATCTATCTATCTATCTATCTATCTATCTATCTATCTATCTATCTATCTATCTATCTATCTATCTATCTATCTATCTATCTATCTATCTATCTATCTATCTATCTATCTATCTATCTATCTATCTATCTATCTATCTATCTATCTATCTATCTATCTATCTATCTATCTATCTATCTATCTATCTATCTATCTATCTATCTATCTATCTATCTATCTATCTATCTATCTATCTATCTATCTATCTATCTATCTATCTATCTATCTATCTATCTATCTATCTATCTATCTATCTATCTATCTATCTATCTATCTATCTATCTATCTATCTATCTATCTATCTATCTATCTATCTATCTATCTATCTATCTATCTATCTATCTATCTATCTATCTATCTATCTATCTATCTATCTATCTATCTATCTATCTATCTATCTATCTATCTATCTATCTATCTATCTATCTATCTATCTATCAATCAATCTATCTATCTATCTATCTATCTATCTATCTATCTATCTATCTATCTATCTATCTATCTATCTATCTATCTATCTATCTATCTATCTATCTATCTATCTATCTATCTATTTACGCTGTAGGCTTAAAAATTATTAGTAGTTCGTTTTTACTAACATGGTTCTGTTTCGTTCCAATCCAATAAAATGTACTTTTCCCTGTCTGACTATATGTATGGCGAAACATGTCTAATTAGTTGGAAAATTGTTTTCGATTCCTTTAACCCAAGGTCAAAATCTATGTCCTTGATTCTTTATCATCGATTGTTTCAGCTCACCAATTATTAAAATCCATCAACTTGACCTTCTAAGCCCAAGCAAAGAACCAAAAAACGCCTAAATGTGGCACGATCATTCTAACCCAGGCATTCGAACCGGCTAGCGGGGAATTTCGCTTCAAATTCGGCGTCGAAGGCTCCGGCTCCGGCCAGATGCGGCATCCGCGCGGACTCGCCTGCGACCCGGCCGGCCGAGTGATTGTGGTTGACGCCGGTAACAGCCGCCTGCAGGTCTACCGCAGAGACGGCGCCTTCCTGTGCCACTGGGGCGCCACGGGTCGTCGGCCGGGCTGTTTCAAAGGCGCCGAAGGAGTCGCCGCCCTGCCGGATGGCCGGCTGGCCGTCACTGACCGGGATAATCACCGGGTGCAGCTGTTCTAGCTTTGGATTCACATGAGCTCAACTTTGCTCAACCCGCGAGCTGACAAATTGTGTCCTTGATCTTTGACTATCATTCTATCAAACCAAAGATATGTACTTTTGCAACACCACAGGACCTCTCTGCTTAAGAAGATGCTTTTTCATCATAAAGAGTTTACTTCCATAATCGTTGAGTTCTTGCAGAAAGTTTACGTTTTAATAAACAATATGTGGTGAAGTATTGTTGTGCATTAGTATGGCTGCTTTTTTGACACTGCAGCGTCCCTGATTGCATCATTATCCAATAGTACACAGCGCTCACTAAGGAGCATCAAATGGTTCTCATTATAGGAATAGGTTCTGAATGTTGAGAGTTCAGGTCTTAGCGCAGGCTTTAGCACAATTTTGTAAGCATGAAAGAATTCATCCTGGTTGTAATTTCACCTATTTAGAAAGTTCAGCGCCACTTTCAGTCGTCGCATTAGATGTGTTGCTTTTGTGAATATTTTTAATCATAATAGCAGAGAATTATTTTAAATCCCAATTCATTCGGCAACATACAGTAAGCCAAGCCGCAGCTTAATCTCAAGTCACTTTCGCACTGTTCCCTAAAAATGTGTTTTACTCCGCTCAAATTGCACCTAAAAACAGTAGGAGTAAGTACATATATTTTTATTTTTCTTTTTCAGCTGCTATTCAGGCCTCAGTTAAATTAACAAATAAACAAAAATACGATGCAAGCTTGCAATTTACATGGCTATGCAAATCAGCATTTATAGTTATTCGCTCACTATATATTACTTATATATTCGAGTTGCATAATAAGTAGTATCGATAGTTTGATAAGCGCAATGAAAAACAGCAGAATGCTCTAAACTAGAGTAAAAATGATGCTTCAGGAAAATGGCTAGCTAAAGAAAGAAACAACAAGCGATTGTTTGCTAGGGACAACAAGCCGTCAATGTGAATGCAGTAGATAAGCATTTTACAACACACATACATAAACTAAATTAGCAAACAGTAGATTATGGATTTTTTAATTCATATTTAAATATTCAAAACTTGGATCGAGATTCTCAGCTTATTTAACGATAGAGAAACGAATCCAATACTTAGAATTATGAGTATTTACACATAAAAATCAGTAAAAAAACAAATTCTGAGACTAATAATACGTAAAAAAAATTCTACTTTTGATTTAATCATCGATTTGTGCTTGCTTACTAGCAGTAAGTAGTAACTTAGGAGCATGAAAATCAACAAAGGGTACAATTTACAAGTTGTCGCAGAAACAAGTTAATTAAAAAATCCATACGACAAAAAACCAACGCACATTTTAAATCCGAATCCGAGTCCTCACTCACTGGTCCCCGAACCCAGCTGGGCCGCCAGCCTCGCCAAAGTCCGGCCCGGAACCGCCATAGCCGCCGGCCATACTTGAGGCGGCGCCGGCGCCAGCCGATCCGTCGTCGTCAATGTCGTCCTCCTCGTCACCGACGCCGCCGCCGGGGCCCATGTGCTCCATCATTAGTTGGGCGGCGGCGCCGCCAGCGGCAGCAGCTGCGGCAGTCTTGGCCGCGTACATGTTGGCCTCCTCCTGGGCTTTGCCGATGTTTTTCTTGTAGCGAATCCTTTTGTTGCCGAACCAGTTGGACACCTGGGAGACCGTGATCCGGCATTTGCGCGCCAGCTCTTCCTTGGCCTCCTCGGACGGGTAGGGATTGGACAGGTGCGAATAGAAATACTCGTTTAGAATCTCGGTAGCCTGCTTAGAGAAATTTCTGCGCTTCCTTCTAGCGTCCAAGAATCTGGAGCGAAGAATCATAACGGCCTCGCAGGTGCTCTGCTTCAGCTGCATCTCGATTGCCTGGAGGATAGAAATATTGGCTATTGATCATCCCTTCAAAGCCACACAACCCTACAATTAATCCCAAAACCTTACCTGAAATTTTTTCCTAATAATAGCGACCATTCTCTCAATCTCTTTGGACGATATCGGCCTGGTGCGACTCTGCTCGCGCAACAAATTAACAACGTGAGTTGTAAACTCGTTGCAAGCGGTCTCGTATTTCTCCAATTCGGCGTGATAAATAGTGCGGATCTGGGCCAGCTTCTGCCTATAGTCGCTGTGCTCAATCTGAGAGTCGCCCGAGGCCGAGGCGGCCGACACAGCGGCGCCTTTCTCCGGGCCAGAGACGCCCTCGGCCTGCAGCATGTTGTCTAGGCGGAGCAGCTGCGGATCCGTTGGATCTTCGTCGGCCGACGGCTGACGGAGACTGACGGCTGACAGGCCCTGTTTCTCTTTGATCTCGCACAGTACGGAATAGAGGGCCGGCTTCAGACGGTGACAGTTCAGGTGTTGCTTTCTGCCAATGGTTAATTCGAAACATAAAATAACAAACAACCAGATGCACAGCCTACGGCACAGCCGCAGCTACTTGCGCGGCGCAACTCCCACCCTAAATTTTCCCAGCTAGCACTGGCTTGTGCTCAAGGGGCACAAATTGTCTCCTAGAGCCGGGGTTCGAACTCACGACCTTCAGGTCATAGGGCTCCTCGAGCAACTAGATAATACTGAGTCTTTCAGCGTGCTGGGTAGAGATGGAGACTGGCCTAAATGAAGACTAGGGAGTAGGGCCCGATTGTTAGTAGAGATTTAGTAGATAATTAATACTCCTATTCTATTTAATAGAGAATAGTAGAATTTTAATGTAACAGAAACTGCACACCTTTAAAAGCGCAACAACTAGAGTAACTACGCACTTATTTAGGTAGGAAAATGCCTTATTATCTAATGTATACTATATTTATTTTCAATTAGAAGACAGCCATCCATTTCAAGGTTTTTATGCATTTTAGTCCCGATTATACCACCCGAAACTGATAACGCCCGAGCCCCAACTAGGGACTAGGGAGAAACCAATTTTTCTGTGTTATACAGTCCAAAGGGGCGCCTGCCTTCCACCTCATTTATGCTTAAAAAGATTTTCCACCCTGCTAAATAGCATTAAAATGGGTTTCAGAAAAAAATTTAGAATTTAGAATTTAAAATTTTCTCACCGCTGCTGAGCCTCCTCCAGCGTGAGATCGTTAATCTCCATGATGTTCTTCAACACCTGAGCCATGTCAATTTTTCGCATACTCGGCTCCGGCTGCCCTTGCATTGCCTGCATCGCGCCCGAAGAGCCTGGATGCGCGTGGTGGCCAGGCCCGGCGGCACTGTACATGCCTACCATGGACTGCTGCTGCTGCTGATGATGTTCGTCCATGCTGCCAGACGTGCTGTAGGAGTGCGACGACCACGCCAGGTTTGCTGAATAGATAGAATATTGGCCAGCGATTATATCCAAGTTGAAACTGAGCCTTCAACTCTGCTAACAACTTCATCAAGTAGGCTAAAATTTTAGCTTCAATAAATAGCTACTGTCAATTGCATATCAATGCAGCCCAGTCATGATATGGTTATTTAAGTATATGGATCTTAGACTATAGGACTGCAGTTGGAATCTTTCAAATAAAATTTAATACTGCTTGTCTACTTAAATAGAAGACCATTTAAATTTAGAATATTTTGTAAATTTTTATTAGGCCCTATAGCCAAAAATTGCTTATGGAATTCTTCTATAAAGCAGAGGGACAATTTTATATATATATTTAATACGTATAATCAATAGAAAAATTGCATTTTAAATTTTTCTATATTTGGTTTACCAACAGATCCCTATGTTAGTAAATAGCAGTTTTTAAACTTACTAAAGTGAAACTTTGAGATGATCCTTAATTTTAAACCAGGAATCTGTAATCAAATAAATTGAGTAAAACTTTTTCTATAGCAAATAAATTCTTTTGTCAATGCATTTGTGATTTTCCAAAATGTTGTATAGTGGCTTATTCTAACTATATAATTTTTGTGAAATTTACAGAAAGAAAGAAAGAAAGAAAGAAAGGTGTTTATGCAAAGGCATGACTCTACTTTGACTTGATATTACAATTTACTCAGCAGTTTATTCTCTATACTAATAATGTGCCAAAAAGTTAACATGATGGCTATAAAATTAAAGACAATATTTATTATTGTATTTTTTAAGTAAAAAAGGAACTATTACTGTATTAGTTAATAATGACAAACTAATAAAGGTGCTGATTTTTTGTTTATTTAAAATATTGGATATAATGAAACTATGAAAATAAATAAATGAAATATTGATTTTAAGATACTTAGCTAGGGAAAGAATGCAAGTAAATATTGTAATAATATTGTAGTAATATTATAATAAAAAAGAGTTGCTAACATATTTTAAATTTAACAAACTACATAAAAATAAAAAAGGACAAGACTTTTTATTAAAAAGCTCAGAATAGCAATATTTTTTTGCTAATTTCTTATATGTATTTAGTGAATTTGTTGATTAGTGTAGCATTTTTTACATAGAAGAAAAAAACATTTATCTTCCTCCATTAGCAAGTTAACATAGTGTTCCAATAGTGTTGGATATCTCCTAGATAAAATTTTACAGCATAAGTATGGTTCTGTTTGTTAAACTCAAATTAGTGCAAAAAACAAAATCGAAGACTATAACGATACACGATTTGAAATTTAAGTACTGACGTGGCGGTGTCTATGACCAAAATATACCCCATGGTTGGTGGCACTGACGTGGCAGTTGTGCTAGTGAGGAGCGCGATTTCAAATTTCGGACTTTTAAGCACCAGTTAAGTTGGGTACTAACTAAAACGCGGAATGGTGCGGAATGACGCGGATTGGGAATTTTCTTTAAAATGCTTCAGTTTTTAAAAGCTCAAATTTAACCTTCTAATCAGTAGCAACGAGCTTTATTTAATTAATGAATTTGATAAGAACATGTTTGACTAAACAGGCAGTAGAGCAGTTACAATTTTTTCCGGTGTTAAATAGGTCTGCGGAATGAGTTCTAGGAAATACACTGTGGAGATACAATCCGTTTCCGTATCCGTTCCGCATTTTAGTCTGTACCGTTAAGTTGACATCTCTTAAATTGACCAACCAGAATCTCTCTTGATACTTATCAATATGGCTGGCGGACGCCCATCAGCACCGATTGTCCTCATTCCCACCAACGAGGTAGAGAACCCGGCCATGCTGGAGCACCTCCCATGCGACCCACGATCCATGCATACTGTCATAGCAGCTGGCGATGAAGGTGCAATGGCCACAATGCGCTTCCTTGTGAAGTACCACCTAATTGCGAATAGTTGCCAATGCTGCAGACAAGCTATGAAGCTTCAGCGCCGGCAAGGAGAATGGTTTATAGACAGTTGGGCCTGGAGTTGTAACACCTGCCATGGCCAATCTTCAGTGCGAAAGGGCTCCTTTTTTGAAGGCAGCCATATCGAAGAAGTTCCCGCGTCCCCACTTCCAGTACTTCCTGCGCTGTATCATGGAGCAGTACCCGCTGTAGCTTCTGCGAAGCTTCTACAAAATGCTATATGAAATTTAAAATTTTTATGGTAGATACTAAGATAACTAGTTATATTTTACTTTTTTGACTGTCGAAAAATGTCCATAATTTCTAAAGTTTGAATTTTGTTGTGCAGTCAAACAACGCAAACCTGCATTTTAATTATAATTTACTTTTCTCGCCTAAAAGCAAGCAAATAAGGCAAATAAAAAAGTACTTTTAGGAAAAATTTTCAAAAATTTGTATGATTTACTTTGTTGTTAGTTTATACATTTATATTTCGACTTATAATTATATCTAGCAATAAATAATGTGGTCAATTAAGTATCAACGAATGATTTGTGGTTTAATTCGACAGTTCCACGTTACAATTCGTGTCACTATATAAGTTACAGTTTAGCGAAATTTTCTATCTTAGTACAGTCGCAAAATTTTCCTACTTTCATTGCTTTTAACTTTTATTAAATTTGCAACTATTATGAGCAACAGTTTATGTAGGTGGTCAAAGTAATTTTTGGACTATACTGCCGTAAAAAGCATTTTTAGTTTTCAGAAGCTAGTCAATATTTCTCAGGGAATGTCTCAGAATTTTACTGCAGGATTTTAAACGTTGTTTAATTAAATTTGGCATATGAGTTACATTTACGATATCCAATATGACAAAAGAGCATGTGAAATAAAAACATAGGTCTATGTAATGCAACTGCTAGAATTCTTGTCTGATGGTACATGTAGAGGGGATTTACCATATTCTTTGTATTTTATGTCTAACTAAGGCTTTAGGGAGAATGAAAACTATTTGACCAGGATAACAGAGCATTTAATAGTTTTTTGTAATAATATATTTATATACGAGCTTTTAGCCTATGAAGCATGTTAAAACAACATCGTCTTTTTCGATTTATGCATTTCTAGATTTGCAAATGCCCAAAAACTATTTCTGCTGCAAACTGCATTTAAATAAAAGTATAATTTGCTATGCTAGATCTCTATATCGACACTTAACAAAATACTGTCTTAATTCTTCAATTATATCGCCCATTACATAAATAAAGCATTATTTTATCACGTTTTAAATCCAGCCATGTCTGCAGGACCAATCATTACTAAAGTGCATTGGGGCTCCATTGTGGTAAGTGGCCAACCAAAGCCCTATAAAGATGCCAAGATTTGGCCCAGTGGCAGCCGAGCCTGGGACTGGTCAGAGACTGGGACTGCACACAATCCCGGAGTTCAGCCTGCTGATCTTGATGAACTATTTGACAAAAGTCATCATTTGGATGCCATAGTAATCTCGCGTGGCATGGAATTGGCATTGCAAGTACCAGACAGCACAGTCCAATATGCTAGTGAGAGGTGTGCCCAAGTATTTGTCCTCCAGACTGAGGAGGCAGTTTGCAAATACAACGAGTTAGTCCGCACAGGCTGTAGGGTGGCTGGGGTCTTTCACTCCACCTGTTAATGTTTTAGTTAAGCAAATAACTAAAATTTGTAACACTGGGTGCAAACCATTAACCGCTATTGTAAATTTTAAGCAAATCAGTGATTCACGTGTGTCTCCCAAACTGAAGTAAACTATTCTGACATACTTTAGTATTAAACTGCAGTCTCGCCAAGCTTATGTATTTATAAATATAATTTTGCGTGCTTAAAGTATTATGTTTTATTGCCTGCTTTTTGGTTTTTAATACAAAAGCTGTTGCACTTAAATTATGTACTATGTGCTTCGTAAGTTTTCTTAAATTTAAAGTGTTTAATTTGAATTTCATTAGCTTAGATTGCTTAAAAGTGATCACTTAATCCCGCATTGCTTCAGTCTAGCCAGCTGAGATCGGGTACCAGTTTGGGCTGGGTAAATTTAGTGTGGGTGTTGCGGCCCCTCCAGTCCGTCGGGCTGAAAGCTGTACACAGCCCTCGGATGCGCCGCGCAACTAGCTGCGGCTGTGCCGTGGACTGCACATTTGGTCGAAAGGTCGGGTGTCTAGATTTATTTTTTTTGTCCATGAATTTGTACACCCCAAACTCTTAAGCCGCAACACTTATCAAGTTTGACTACATGTAATATTCAGTCAACTTTTAAGCAGAAAAGCTTGTACTGAGAATTCATAAGCTATTCGTGTGTTTCAAGTTCGGGCTATCTGGGCTATTCGGGCTAAAGTTGTTAACAATTATGATGTCTGAGAATTTTATAATGCAGTTACGCACTTCTGTACCCTTTTCAAATCCAAGTAAGGCAGCTACTGTACCAAAGAATACACAACAATTAAAGGACATAAGCATTTAATATCGCACCAATGGTTCCTGCTGGTTCCGTATTAATAGCGATGGTAAATTTAAGTAAGCCCAGGCAATCAATTTCTGCAAAGTAGAACAAAATCAAGATTGAAACAAACATTGTCCAATAGGATTTGTGCGTGTGTTATGAGCTGTACTGTAGCTGTAATCGAAATTGTCATCGAAAGCGCATTACTTTACTTACAGTTTTAACCCTACAGTGCTGGCCTATCTGGATACTTTTTATCTTTCATTATGCATTATATATTTATAAATTATAACGCAAAAACCAAATATAAACCAAACCAAAGCGCCAAGCGCCAAGGCAAATAATCTTGCCAATTTTTTAACAGAATTTAAGCAGAATTAACGAATGCAATCTCGTTGTTTTCGTTTTTTCAAACAGTTAGATTAGTCAGACTGTGGCAGTGAGTTGTTGCGACTCATGAAGAAAGCTGGATGCGGTTTACTGTTCTTGCATTCTTGCCGCAGTAATATAAACTTTTATGCTTTGAAGCACATTAAAAATTGGAGAATTCGCATGCCTATCATGTCTATATTATACGAATATATTCTCGAGCTTTAATTTTTTCGGTAGAAATTGGTGGCACAACAAAATCCTTAAGATCTTTTCTATTAGATAACTCAGGTCTTTTTCCACAATTCTGAAGTCTTTGTACCGAAAGTGCGAAAAACGTATTTCAGAATACCGAAAACTGTGCATTTTTTACTTATAGAGTTGCCATGCCTTACGACCAGGGCATGTGGGGCTATCAAAGAGTGGAGACTGCGACCTGCGTGCACTTTTAGTACAAAAGTACACGTGTACTCTAACTTTACACTTCTGTACGGTCCCTCTTTGAACGAATTTCTTTTGATAACAGACTTGCAATGAAGCGTGCAATGAAGTGTGTAACGCATTTTGAGTTGCTACAGCCCATGACTTTTGAGCAATGGAGGCAAGTCGTCAGAGCAGATCGAGCAGAGGACTGGCAGTCGAGCTTCGGACTTGGCCTGTCGCCGGCATCCAAAGTGTTGGACAAGCAGTTGGAGATGCACCGTCAAGTCCTGCCGGACCTGCATGCTCAACCAGGCAGATCCGCCCAAGGTGCCGCTTCAACCGCGGAAGTTATGATCCGAACCGTGGGTAGCGCGGTTTCACTATCCCGAAATCTCAAAAACGTAGCATCCTCTTTCACTATCTGCTAATAATCACGCAATTGTTAGTTTTGTCGCCTTGACGTAAAACGCCTTGACCCATATTCGAACGTGACGAACGCGACCAGTGGCGTCCATTGAGCGAGAGCACCGCCAACTAGCTTTTAAGTGGCCGAATGATTTACTTTGCTTTAACAATATAGAATAAATAACAATGTTTATGAATAACAACTGTCAATAAAACAAACATTATCGAATTGAGAGTGCATGCGCATGAACAAGCCAGCATGGAGAATTTCTTTTGTGATCGTGTTGGGTTTCGGCTTTGTCGTTTTACCGACGCGGCCTCAGAGCGCCGATCTTATTGCCTATATCGAAAACTCTGGCCTCCCATTCCCGATCTCGAGGTCAGCCCCAGGGGTAGCATGATGGATGTGGCGAGCGGCTAGGTCCTATGCTAGGAGAAGACAGCGAGAGACAGACACGGAGATAAAGAAAGGTAGAGAGCCGCCAGCCCCAAAGGGAAGCTGACAGCCCCGCCGCCACCAACTTGTGTGGACTGCATCACCAAACAGCCCTGTCGAAACCAAGTTCCCGACTAATTGAGGCCTGATTTCCACCTACAACTAGTGTCTTTTAGCTGTCAATCTCGAAGTCATAGCCGACTAAGGGACACTGCAGGGACTAGATCGCATGACCAAGGCAGGCTCAGAGAGGACTTGTGCAGGGGGTTCTCGCATGGATCGGATTATGTGGACTCGGAAATGCACTGTTATATTACTAAGAGGAGTGGATAGGGAATATCCCAGCTTTTAGCCTCGATGCTTCAACTAACTGCCGCAAAGCGATGAAATGACCTAATTAGCCTCTTCCGAAAGCGCGCCCTAACTACCCTAAAGATTACATTAAGTTACATTAATAATTTGGCTGCCGCTGCGCCCCGAACTGCACTAAAGTACAGCCGAAGCTGAGTCCTCAATCTGGACTCTGATCGCATGAATTACTGACTGACTGGCTGCATGACTGGTCCGCCTTTGGTCCACCATGGCCGGCGCCAGCTAATTTAGCTGCTCATCCGAGCCAGCATGGCGAATAAATAAGGAGTCGAAAAGAGTATAAAAACTGAATAATTTAGCTTTCACACCTAATCACTTTCAATGCCTATGATGATCAGAGCAATGAGCTACGTTAGCGATATATTATGACTTCTTAATATTTACTGCCCTAAATCAGCGCAAAATAAGCAAAGAGAGAAATGCGCCAACACCTATTAAGCTGCTAAAAAAGGGGACCGACCTGGAATACACCCGATTAGACAAGATCAAGTGACCTCTCACCAGACCAATCAGATTACTACACTTTAGACCGTCTCGTACTCCACAGTGACCGAGGTAGATCTCGCACTCGACCGTTAGTACGTGTCGCTCTCGCCTAATCTCGACGATTGGACAGTTGCAGCTGTTCTCTAGCTGTGCTGATAACAACGGCTGATGATAACCGTGATGGGGCTGATCGATGTTGCTGATCGCCGATAACTTTAGGGGGACTCGTTGACTAAAGGGAAGCTGTTAAGCTTAATGAACTAAGGGGGCCGTCTGAACTGGTTGTCAGGGTATGACGGGGACTTCAGAGCGTCGCGCCGAACCTTCAGAGCGAACCGTCAGAACGTCTGGAGATGGAGCGCGCCCGGCAGCGCCTTTAAATAGGCGCGCCTGGCGCCGATTTGTTAAACTGATCGCCGATTTTTCCAATTGGTCAGGCACCGTTTGTTTTAACGGTCGTGTAATTTTCTGATAGGCTGATGGTCTGATCACGTGACCCTACCCGATCAGGGGATCCTAACCCAGTCTCCGGGGATCATAAATCACACGACAGATGGCGCCAAAAAATGATGATTTACGGGCAAAATGATTTATGGGTTTCCGCAGCAGATTATCCTACAGAGACGCAAAAACATACAGATTAATCCTTTTAACGCGTAGAAGTTGAAGAAAGTGAAGAGAAAATCCTAATCTTAAATCCCAAAGTACTTTTAGGGGTCAGAAGTCTAACTGTCAAAAAGTATCGAAAAAACCAAAAAGAGAACAATAGAATTAGGGGGGAAGGGATGTCTAGCTGTCAAAAAGGGAACAAAAGAAGTTGCCACAGTCACGTGTCCCGTAGACACCACCTGGCGCCTAAAAGCTGTCAAAGCAGGGGTCAGACTGTCTGGGAACAGTGATTTATGGCTCTAGATATAAAGGGCCTAGAGACCTTTACTGGCCTGTATGAAAATGGAAAAAGGACCGGGGTTAAGCGTCACACTACTGCCCATCAGTAGAGGAAAAGAATGTGGCCGAAAAAATAATTGCGACGCGAGCGAAAAAGTGCGTCCCCAACATATCCCCCCTGCTTTTCTGAATTGATCGCAGATCAATTCACAAAAAAGAGAAATAGAAGGGTGCACTAATTTGCGAGCAAAGCAGATGCCCTCTCGGACTCACAATAATAAGGGAGCTAAACTAAGATTACATTACAAAAGTACATTACAGAATAAATTGGGGAGATCTATTAAAAATTCAATAAATATTAAGCAAGAATTACATTAGGGACAAAAACAACAAACAAAGACCCAAGAAAAGAAGGACCCAAACAGAAGAGAATAAAGGAAGGGAAAAGATAAAAGGGTGAAGAATTTGGGAGTGGAAAAGTGTGCGCACGGCATATTTAAAAACAAACAATGGGGAATCAGAGCGAAACCATCAATCAAAAATGCGCGAAAATTCATTTGGACCAAATTCTCAGTGGCCGACATGAGACTTAAGGAGACATGGCCAACAGGTCTTTCATAATCGAGCGATTGTCTATTGTTACGCAACATCACTCATCCTTATCCTGAACTTTATCCGCCGGGGAGCCAACTTCCGCGCACGTGGTCAGCAGGGGGCGAGGAGATTTGGGTTTCGCCGACCCTCCCTCACTCGAGCCCTCCCACCGAAAGCCTCAGGCGCCCTCACCGGGGATGGTCTTCTCGTCAGGACGAATCGGAGCCCTCCGCCAGGGGTCCAAGCTAATCTCCTCAGGCCGACGATCCTATGGCCGCCTGGGGTTGATGGGCGGAGGTTCGAATCTTGGCAGTCATGGCAGGGTGCAGGAGCGCCATCCACCTCAGCCAGGTGAGGGTGGGCAATTGGGCTATTTAATAGAATGCAGAGCCGAACCGGATGAGAAAAGCGAATTCTCAGCCCGCGCCGACAATCGCCTGCTCAACTGCACCCAAGCTGCCGCCGTCGCCGAGTCCGCTCTCCACGCCAGTCTCCGCAGAATCCGAAACCGCCTTCAGGTAAGAACCTTCATGAATCTGAGTGATTGATCACATTAATCCTACCCAACCGGGATGCAACCCAAACCAGGCCCACAATCCCAGCAGCCTCCAAGGTACCTTGACACCTGCTCAAGTACTTATAATGTGCTGACACCTTGACAGGACCCAAAGAATCCTGACACAAAATTTAATTACAATTATTAGCAGAGTTTTATAAATTAGGACAGCATGCAAATTTTACTAAGGTTAAGTTGAGAAGTATAGGCTCAATGCTCTGACATCACTATCCTACTTCTCCGTTTTCGCAAGCCTAGATTTTATTTTACACTCAATACTACTACTTCAGCTTCGTCAGTAGTTTCATTAGCACGAAAAAAAAAATCAGTTCATCCTACTGATAGCAAAAATTGAGGCTTAAAAATCGAGTTAATTAGAATAATTTTGTTTTCTTACCAATCCTAACTAGACCTTCAATGAATTAGTTACCTATACTAGTCAAAAAATTACATTAGATCCTAAATTAAAGTATTAAAATTTTTTCGTTACATCAGTTGTTTAGTCAGTTTCATCGCCATCGACCATAGCCACTCTCAATCACAATCACGCAGGCAAGAGACAAGGAAGCTCCTTTCAAATTCTTATCTTTTTTCTGTCACCAATGTCAGTTTATTATTCGTTCCGCATAGGATGCACTCAATCAGATTCCAGCTTCATTCCAGCACAACAAAAATGAAAAAGTCAGACAGGGGTTAGAAAAATAGAAAAATTTCAGCAACGGGTGAATAAGTAGAGAGGAATTAGAGTCATGCCAAAAAAAGGTCATACACAAGCACGGCTTAGGATAAGCAAAAAAAAAGGGAAGGATAAACGCATAAAACACAACATTAAGAAAACACAACAAGCAATAAGTCATACATTCGTTGCGGAAAAAAAAAAAAAAATAAGTCAGTCATTAGAACGTGAGCATTGTTACAAGTATAGTCGCACGCATGCATAGAAAGATGGGGATAAGTATTTACAAGGGGGATAAAACCGCAAAATATAAATAGGGGGATTGGTATTTTTTTTTGTCTTTTTTAGCAATTTTTCTTAGAAAGTCAGCATTACTGTAACATACAGGAGAATAAACAAATCATGCGCACCAAACTACTGTTTAGTAGTAGGAGTAAAATTGGGGACTGCAAATGCCCTGAACAAAACTAATAGATAAACCGACATTAATAAACGAACAAAAACATTGTCCTTCTCTCAATCCAAGTCATTCGTCCAGTCATAGCTTCCTCCGCCCGTTGCTGGCCTCCTTCAATCTGTCCATCGCTCGTAGAGCAGAGAGATGGCCAACTCGGACCACCCTTGCCCGATAGCGATGGCATTCTCGCGCTGCAGTGCTGGACGCGACTCGGGTGGGCCAGCCTCAAAGCCTTTCGGGTCCATGCGGCGCACGGTGTTGACCACCTTGAAGCCGGCCTCCCCGATGAGGCAGTTGAACAACTGGTCGCGCTCCCGTTGCTGGACAGACTGCGCCGGTCTCTGCTCCGGCACTTGGGCGATCAGCAGGCGGGCCTTCAGCGTGTCAGATGGCGGGAAGGGGATGCCGCCCCACAGATCCTCCACTTCGCCGACGCTCAGGATGACGATGGATGCCTGCAGTTCCGGGCTGATAGCTAGCATGCCTGCCCAGGCTCCCGGCCGGAAGGGCAGATAGACGTAGGTTCCAGCTGTGAGGCCTTGGGCTTGAGCGAATAGGCCGTCGTGCACCACAACGAGGCCACTTCCTTGCAGGCCCTGGGCTAGGCGTCGAAATAGTGAGGCAGGCAGGACTGATGGCGCTACCTCTTGGCGGCTGAGCAGAGTCATCAGTGCCATCGCCACAGGGGCCGATAGTCCGCAGTCAGCAGCAGGGGCGGTTGGGTAAGCTAGCAGCTGTACCAGGTAGATCGTACGCGCCTTCGTCGGATCCGGGCCAAGCATTAGCAGCCTCGAGGTGACGTTGGGCATCTTCGCTGAGATTGGCCATGGCTCGCGCCCGTCGATCTCTCGCAAATACTTGGCCACGTCGTCGAAGATAGTGGTGAGGATGACCCGGCTCAGGCAGTCACTGACGTCCGTCCACTCCAATCGGAGGCTTCCGACATGCTGCTGGGCTCTAGCGTGGGCCATCAGAAGGGATTGTGTCTCTTCCAGGACCTGACGGGCATTGTCGGGCAGTGCGTAGTGCGCTTCTCCCTCACCACGCAGGCGGGTGTTCCTCAACTCCCAAATCCGTGCCCGACTGAGCAAAGTCTCTTCATCCAACGCCTCTGCCTTCACCGCAGGTTCAAGATGCTCTCTTCCCTTTTGCAGGTCGACCGGGATGTCTCGTCGCGTCGCGCTGCCGGCCCCACCGCGGATTACCGGGTTGAGAACGCCAGATGACTCAGGTGAGGCTTCGTTGAGCTTTCGCACTTCCATGGTCGCAATTCACTTGATGTTACTTCTTACGTTCGTTAAGCGCGCAGTACTTGTCGATGAGCAGTATTCTTAGCGGGCTCGAACCCTCGTAACTTCATTATATAACACTTAGGGGTGGGGGAAGCAGACGGGGGGAGACCGGGGGGAGAGAAAGAGGGGATAATCAGTGTTTCTCGTACACCGGCTGGGATCTTAGGGGCTAGGCGACTTCCCATTCGTCCACACGCCCAGACTGGGGAGGGGGGGAGAAAACTAGGACTTGGCAACTCGCGGGGACACGGAGTCAAAGAGTGGGGTGGGTGGATGAAGGAGTTCGCCAACTTGGGGGGAAGAGGGGGGAAGGACCAAGAATGGGGAGCTAGGCAAGAGTACCCCTCAGAGGCGGAAGGTGGTACACACAGGGTAATCAGAGAGTTTGCGGCGAAACGGCCACGAAGGACCCAAACTGTCGAAACCCCAGAGACACCTCCTAACTGATGCACCTGCCAGCCATTCACCTTGGGAAAACAGAGAAGGGGCCAACTCGCCTAATGAAATGGGGTCAATAAGATGTACTATTATCCTACCTAAGCTACATCGTCTAGTCTCAAGATCTTTCGCTGCTTAACCTCACTAACTCTTAAGCTCACTGCCTCTTTCCTAGACTCTTCTCTTAGTCTTTCCCCTGACCATAACCTTCTTTCACTTCTTTTTGCAGAGGGCGTGCTAGTCTGCCATCAGACGCTGTACTGGCACTGTGAGATTGCCGGCGGGGTGTACACCCTACATCCGGCTGATGGACACAGGTTACCCGACGGTAACATCTGGGTACAGCCCCGCGTCGGCACGCGCCTCAAGCTCTTTCCAGGGGCAACGGCACCTTCGACTAGGTCAGCTGCAGCGCCCACGCCAAAGGCTCGAGCCTCTCGGCGGGGTCGCATTGCGCAACCGCCGTTGGAATCCACCGGCCTGTCGGCGGCGTCCGCCTCAACTGCCTCAGCACTTCATCTCCCGCAGGCGGCGCTCAATGCGGCCGACATATCCGCTATCTCTGAAGGGGCCACTAACTCAGGCCAGGGCGCTCAACAAGATCCGCCTCCAGTGCCGCAGTCCTCATTGGCTGCGAATGCCAGTGCTGCCGCTGAGCTCCAGGAGCAGCTCTCGGCTACTCTCCACCAGCACGCCCTGACCCTGCTGGCCGAGGGCGAAGGCCACCCGCGGGTTTACCGCACTGTGCAGCTGCTGCTCAAGGCTGCCAACAAACTAGAGGAGACCGGCCTATGACTTCGTCTGACTATGACATGACTTTTCTGCTTAATTCGCCTACCTATGCACTAATACTATGCTTCCGCACTGCTTACTTATTTAATAATACTATTTACTCGCTACTTTGTTAATATGCTTTTAATTTTCCCTTTTTTAATAAACTAATATTATTGTTCTTATTAGGCGGCCACGCTATTGCGCCTATTAATTCCTACCTTTCCTACTAATAAATTATCTATTTCACCCAAAAGTTTGCTATCAGAGGGTGGGTATGGTTGAAATTGGTCCGAAATCCAGAGTTCATAATGGGGGGCGAGAATGCGAAGTCGAAACTCTCATTCCAAGACAGCTTAACTCGAATTAACTTCATGCGCAGACTAAAACTGACTAACAAAAGGGGAGGAGCTGGCCGAAAACAATGAGGCTCCTAGAATGATAGTCTAAAACTGCTGGGGCCGCTGCCAGAAAGGAATTTCCTAACAGCGCCTTTGTTTTAGGGTCGCTAGCTATTAAGAATAACACCGACATAATTTCTTCTCCTAGAGTAACTGAAAGCTTCACCTGTCCCACTATCTCTAGACGATGCCCACTATAGGAATACACTGACACAGTTGGGGTGGCTACCCTACCTAAATCATTATTAGTAGCTATCGAAAAGTCCCTAAACGAAAGAATGGAGACTGCCGACCCAGAATCAACTAAGATACGGATAGGCATCCCTTCTATCAGCACCTTCACGTAAATATCGGCCCTAGATTTTCCTAATGGGAGAGATTTCCTAGGTATAATGAAATCTGGCACTAAGTTAATCCTTCGTTTAACTGCATCCGTTCCACTAGATGCCCGAGGATCACTAGGTTCAGGGTGAGTGTGGGCGACACACATCCCTGCTCCTAGTTTTCCGACTCATCTGACCCCGAGGATATAAAAAAGTTTGGTCGCTGGGAGCCCGGAGCTGGAGTTGGGGGAGGCTGAGGCCTTTCAACATCGTCCGGGGCTTCGGCAGACCTTGACAGGTGCAGAGGTGGGGGCCTGTTCGACTGGCCTTGACGCGAGTAAGCGGGCCTATACGCTCCAGATTTACGAGCGGGGGACTGCACTCTAGACAATTCGGCAGTGCTTAAGTTTGCATTCTGTCGCATTAAAGGCGGTTTTGAATAGGCAGTCTGGGGGGCGTGGCCAGGGGTCTCCGTCTCGCCTGACTGACCGGGGCGCTCAGTTGTGTTTTCAAACTGCGCACTAGCTGCACCCTCCCAATGATCGTAATCGCTACAATTTGCCTGATCAATTTTTTCTACAACCTGGTTGACAGCGTTGTAAATCTTGCCTAGTGCTTTGTCTAGGTTCACTTGACGCTGTTGTAAATCTTCTATGGCCTCAACTACTGTTTTTTCGTCGTCATCTGCCTCTAGCATGCGCACCCATCTACGCTGGAATCTATCCTCATTGGGGCGCCCTCTATCTCCTCTATCTTTATCGTCCCTGTGTTCGTGATAGGGGCGAGTAGCGGCCAACCTAGCAGTGATCTCTTCTGCTTCCTGGAGGTTTTGCTGCGCGACAAGCACGTCCTCAATCCTATTAAACTGTTGCCCTAGCAAGGACTTGCGAACTCCGGGGGCAGTATTTGCGGTTTCTAGGTACACAAACACTACCTCGGTATCTAGTTGCCGGGGGCCCATGTCTGGGTAAGCGGCGGCAATCACGCTTCTAACCATGGCAGCATAGGAATTGTAATTTTGGTCTGCCTTCTGCTTTAGATTCCGCAGTTTATTCCTCTTAGCCAACTCAGAGCTAGCTTCACCCACCTGCCTACCTAGAGCTTCTACAAACTCCTCAAAATCTAAGCGGTGGTGAATGGAAATGGCCAGGCTTTGCAAATCTGGGGGCAACAGGGAGATCATCGTATTGCGCTTCTGATCCTCATCCTCTATGCCCTCTGACCTAATCTTGAAACGAATCCTGTCTACCCATTGGGGGAAGCAAGACTCTGCCGGATTGAACTTTTCTACTATTATTTTGACGTTTTGGGCTTCTCTACCCAGCCCTAAGTTGCCTAAAGCCTGCGCAAGCTGCGCGGCTATTTCGCTGGCGTGACCTTGATTCGGGGGACGCTGAGTGGGGGTGCCACATCTAGATTCTCCGGGGGAGCGAGATCCCTGGGATGAGAAGTCTAAGCACTCGGCGGCTGCAGCGGCAGCGGCATTTTCTCTAGCACTCCTACCTCTTCTAGTCCTACCACCAGATTTAGGGACACTGGAATTACTTGTGGCCATAGTTCGGTCGCAACACCAGTTGCCGAAACAGAACTCTAAGTCTGAGTCGGGAAGGAAAAATGCAATGAAAAAGGGGTGTCCGCTTCAGAGCTGGACAAAAGAAAAGAAATGAATCACGGGGGGAAGGGGAGGGAGTTGGGAAAAGGGAGAACGGGGGTGAGCAAAAACACACGGGGGGACACAAATTATGTAAGCAAAAATGGGGGAGAGAGTTCCTTCGCTCGGAACTCAACGCAAAGCAATGTACACAAAAAATACGCAAAAAACGCAATAGGCGCACACTATGCAGACTGTACAGAGTGTGCACAAAGAAGGAAACGCGCCCGCTACTGCTAAAGCAAGCGCAGCCACTACACAAAAAAAATTAATACGCAATTGGCGGACAATTCGGCCACCTCAATTTCACTTCTCAATCTCTCAATTCTCTCTCTTACACACACACAACTCACAACTCGCTGGCGATGAATTAAAATTCACTAATTTCCTAAATGGCAAGGCCATAGCTTCCCGCGGGCTTCACAGCCTCAGTCAGTCTCTTTTTTAATTCGCTTTCTTTTGCTTTCCATGGGCGGCAGAATTTTGCAATTCGATTTTTACATTGGGGGAATTAAATATTATTTGCGCTTTCTTGGATTCTAACTAGCTCAATTGCGGGCGTCATTTTTGGGCGCCCCATATGGGATAAGAGCTTTCCTGCGTGGTAGCTACTGATAGAAACTCTCCCGTTGTCGCCATTGCTGCCTCAGATTCACAATCCCCGTCGAGGTTGATCTCTCAATAGAACTTGGGCGGCGGCGACCCCGGCCGGCCAGAGGTTCCTCTGTGCAGGGTTCACGACACTGCGAGAAAGGCGGATTACACCACCAGCATCTACTCGCGAACAGATAGATTAACCCAAAAGGAACTAAACTGATTTGAACTGCAGTGTTTGCTCCGCTACTAAACCATAAGGCACAGTCCCTAAGAATTTTGATCATAGAAAAAGCTACGGGTAACAGAGAGTTGCTTCACATTATGAGCCTACATTATCAGCTCGGGGATTTATATAGCGGCGGGCCATAGAAGACATCTATGTCTTGGGGCAGGAGATCCATCCAATGAAAACTGTGACCCCCCTTCCCTGGCTCACAATAGCAAGCCCACGGCGTTTCCTCCTCTATGTCGGATCCTTAGCCAGATTAGTAGCTGAAAAAGACTACCATGGCACCGTGTGGTAACCCAGCTCCGCTTTCCTTACAGTATTTACATTAGATATCCGCCCAAAAGTACATCTGAACGAATATAAAGGCAACCTCAACCCTAATCCTGCACCAGGAATTTACAAGTGCACTGGCAAACTGTACTAAAAAGCACCTACAGCCTCCTCAGGCTCCTAGGCTAAGCAGATGGTAAATGCGTGAACTTGAAGAATCCTCAGACCCCACAACCCTGTACCCAAACCCGATGTGCGCGGCTGCATCTCGCGTTCTAGTGACCGTCGACCCTAGACATCTTGTTCAGGACTTGGACGGCGGCGACCCCGGCCGCCCAGTGGCCCATCGAGTCAGCTTTGCCATAGTAAGCCGGAATACCGAGAGCTGCGGTGGAACTCGGAACCTCCGTTGCCATTTAAAGCATTTATAGGACCCAGGCTTTACTGGCGGTCATTAATTCAGGAAGGCACTCAGGTAGTTGCCCCAGATAGAATCTACTGTTCTACCCAAAACAATCTACAATCACACAGTAAGCCAACATGATTAACCCGGACCAATATGCCCAAGCTTATAACCTTTGGCTCCTCGCTCCGCGGGGCCCTGCATACGAAACCAAGTGCCTCACGCATCCAAAAAGCTGCCTGATTCTAGATTATTCAAACAAGTCAAAAACCTTGCGCGTAGTTGACATTCTAAAGGGAACATCTTGGCCGAGGAATCACCATCATTTTGACAGTGGCCTCTCGTCTACCCGACGAAAATTAATGATTGAATTTTGAACGGCCAATTCAAAACTATTAATCCTAGTAAAAGTACAAATCCTAATCCGAATCCGAAATTTTAGCATGGGGAATCCTATTGGGGGAAGGGACTGAGCAGACAGAGTGGATAGACATTCAAGCTGAATAGATTTTGTATGCTCTGGCTTTTTTATAATTTTATGAATTTTTTTTGGTTGATTTTTATAATAATAATTAATAAGCAATTTGCGCGCGCATTTTATACGGTATAATATTTTTGGTTCCAGAAGCATAGATTTTATATACAAATATTCAGGCTTGAAAATCCATTCCGCACTGACTACTCATAGTAATACTACTAAAAAATTTTAAATACTAATTAATTTTGATTCACGATTTTGAATCTAATCCTAATTCTAAAACTATATTGAGGATTCCAGCGCGTAGCCAGTTCTTGCCATGGCGTTTCGCGCTTTACCAAATCCCACCGTCGGTCACCATTTGTTGGGTTTCGGCTTTGTCGTTTTACCGACGCGGCCTCAGAGCGCCGATCTTATTGCCTATATCGAAAACTCTGGCCTCCCATTCCCGATCTCGAGGTCAGCCCCAGGGGTAGCATGATGGATGTGGCGAGCGGCTAGGTCCTATGCTAGGAGAAGACAGCGAGAGACAGACACGGAGATAAAGAAAGGTAGAGAGCCGCCAGCCCCAAAGGGAAGCTGACAGCCCCGCCGCCACCAACTTGTGTGGACTGCATCACCAAACAGCCCTGTCGAAACCAAGTTCCCGACTAATTGAGGCCTGATTTCCACCTACAACTAGTGTCTTTTAGCTGTCAATCTCGAAGTCATAGCCGACTAAGGGACACTGCAGGGACTAGATCGCATGACCAAGGCAGGCTCAGAGAGGACTTGTGCAGGGGGTTCTCGCATGGATCGGATTATGTGGACTCGGAAATGCACTGTTATATTACTAAGAGGAGTGGATAGGGAATATCCCAGCTTTTAGCCTCGATGCTTCAACTAACTGCCGCAAAGCGATGAAATGACCTAATTAGCCTCTTCCGAAAGCGCGCCCTAACTACCCTAAAGATTACATTAAGTTACATTAATAATTTGGCTGCCGCTGCGCCCCGAACTGCACTAAAGTACAGCCGAAGCTGAGTCCTCAATCTGGACTCTGATCGCATGAATTACTGACTGACTGGCTGCATGACTGGTCCGCCTTTGGTCCACCATGGCCGGCGCCAGCTAATTTAGCTGCTCATCCGAGCCAGCATGGCGAATAAATAAGGAGTCGAAAAGAGTATAAAAACTGAATAATTTAGCTTTCACACCTAATCACTTTCAATGCCTATGATGATCAGAGCAATGAGCTACGTTAGCGATATATTATGACTTCTTAATATTTACTGCCCTAAATCAGCGCAAAATAAGCAAAGAGAGAAATGCGCCAACACCTATTAAGCTGCTAAAAAAGGGGACCGACCTGGAATACACCCGATTAGACAAGATCAAGTGACCTCTCACCAGACCAATCAGATTACTACACTTTAGACCGTCTCGTACTCCACAGTGACCGAGGTAGATCTCGCACTCGACCGTTAGTACGTGTCGCTCTCGCCTAATCTCGACGATTGGACAGTTGCAGCTGTTCTCTAGCTGTGCTGATAACAACGGCTGATGATAACCGTGATGGGGCTGATCGATGTTGCTGATCGCCGATAACTTTAGGGGGACTCGTTGACTAAAGGGAAGCTGTTAAGCTTAATGAACTAAGGGGGCCGTCTGAACTGGTTGTCAGGGTATGACGGGGACTTCAGAGCGTCGCGCCGAACCTTCAGAGCGAACCGTCAGAACGTCTGGAGATGGAGCGCGCCCGGCAGCGCCTTTAAATAGGCGCGCCTGGCGCCGATTTGTTAAACTGATCGCCGATTTTTCCAATTGGTCAGGCACCGTTTGTTTTAACGGTCGTGTAATTTTCTGATAGGCTGATGGTCTGATCACGTGACCCTACCCGATCAGGGGATCCTAACCCAGTCTCCGGGGATCATAAATCACACGACAGATGGCGCCAAAAAATGATGATTTACGGGCAAAATGATTTATGGGTTTCCGCAGCAGATTATCCTACAGAGACGCAAAAACATACAGATTAATCCTTTTAACGCGTAGAAGTTGAAGAAAGTGAAGAGAAAATCCTAATCTTAAATCCCAAAGTACTTTTAGGGGTCAGAAGTCTAACTGTCAAAAAGTATCGAAAAAACCAAAAAGAGAACAATAGAATTAGGGGGGAAGGGATGTCTAGCTGTCAAAAAGGGAACAAAAGAAGTTGCCACAGTCACGTGTCCCGTAGACACCACCTGGCGCCTAAAAGCTGTCAAAGCAGGGGTCAGACTGTCTGGGAACAGTGATTTATGGCTCTAGATATAAAGGGCCTAGAGACCTTTACTGGCCTGTATGAAAATGGAAAAAGGACCGGGGTTAAGCGTCACACTACTGCCCATCAGTAGAGGAAAAGAATGTGGCCGAAAAAATAATTGCGACGCGAGCGAAAAAGTGCGTCCCCAACAATCGTATAACTTAAATAATATAAAACACTTGGACTGCTGAGAATTTTTGAGAAAGTGAAATTTCTGGATAGTGAAAGACAGTTTGACGCTGCTAATTTGAGCTTACGAGGAAGTGAAATTTTGGGTCGGGATAGTGAAATTTCGGGATTGTGAAAGCGACCCCTGGGCGCTACATCTGGACTTCACCGACTAAGTCGATAGTCGCACCTAGCTGGTAATTGTAGAGTGGCCTGAAGTTTTTAGATGAGCAGCATCTACAATACATGTACGAGTACTAAGTGGCTGCGCGATCGATATCTTTGCCATGCATGCAGGATACCTCGGACAGCCGTTTATCAGGCGTTAGTGCATCCGGCGGCACGTCTACTATGAGCCATTCCACCCGGCAACAAATAAACGGCCAGGCCAGGCGATTCGTAAAAGTGCTCAAGCAAATGCAACAGCTACTGATGTCGTACCGCATCACGCCGCACTCCATCAACGGTGCGGCCCCCCAGCCGGCTACTCATCGGTCGCAAACTGTGCAGTCGGCGGGAGCTGCTGCATGATGTCATTCATGACAGCATGCAGTAAAGCCACGAGCAGCAGCTGAAGGCAACAGCGCGCAAGTTTCCTAGCCAGCGACAGGGTGCTTCTGCTTGACTTTACCTCGGATGCGATAACGGGCGGCACTTAGCCACTGTAACAAGAGTACCGCCTGTCTGCTGGGGCTCGCAACTGTACCATTGATGTCGATTACGGCGCCATTCAGCGCCGGCACGCTGATCAGCTGCTGAAGAAATTGCTGCCGGACGCAAGGCCCGCGGCAGAGATCTCCGATCCGACACTCCTACATGCACCAAGCCCTCTGTGCCAGTAAAAGCATACCAATGCTTCTACTGCATTATTGTATCAGTAAACAAGTGCTTTCTGCCATCTCATAACTTTAAATCAAGGACTTCTTAAGTGGTCCTTGCTTTAAATTTCTACAGGTTATTTTGCATCTGCAATTCAGCAATTTACATTTACTGTACTACTATACTGTTCAGGATAATTGCGCTTATTGCTCACAATAAGCCGATAAATTTTGCGAAAAAATGGCGAAAGCAATTTTTAAAAACCCTAAATCTAGGTAATACACGGGAACGAAAAATTAAAATGTGAGGGACCTCATGACTTTGCTTTCGTTTGTGGCATACTATTGTAACTACATGGACGTTCCTTTACGCAGCAATAAAAAATCTTGCGTGTGACGTCCATCTGCTAGCAGTCTTTTTGCCCACAGTCAAATGCTGGCACTCAAATGGTACGCAGTCATTTTTGTCAGTCGTTAATGTCTCGGCAGTCAAATTTCCTGAAGTCCAAATTAACAAGTCATAAAGCCACAATGGTTTGACGCAAGCCAGTGGAAAATTTATTTCCTATGCTTTTTGAATGTTTTATAACTGTTTAGCAAGGGGTTTTAAAAATTACTTAACCCATTAGCACCGATTAGAGTTGTGCTCATTACTGAAAAAATGTTATACTTCTCATACTCATGAGCATTTTTAAAATAGTACCGAATACGCTTGAATCTCGATTTCACTATGATATATAGATGGTTGGTTTGTTAGCTTTCAGTAGCTTCAACACTGTCTTATTGAACAATTTTTCATGCTAAAGAAGACTAGGCCAACTTTCTCATGCAAAAATTTCATCTCAAGTACTAATTTTTAACAGTATATTTTACTAGATAAAATGTCATAAGTCCTAAAATATAGCAATTAGGCCTAGGCCTAAGGCTAAATTTAATTACATTGTTATACATGATGGTGATATTATTATTTTTATTATTATTATTAGTCAGCGCACACCATACGAGTGCTGATATTTATATATTTACATTGTTTAACTATAATGATAGATATCCAAAGATATAAATAGAAATTTATGTATATGTATAAATAGTAGCTTTAGGCTTAGCTAAATTTCCAATTGACTTTATGTTTCTATTTTCCAACCCCAAATTAAGTGAAATACCATTATCTGTTGAAGATAGCTATTTTTAATCTAAATACAATATGCATATTGCTAGAACTAGACAAATCAGGGCCAGTTTTTTACTCTATATATAGCTAGCTAAATACAATGTTATGCCCCTGGTTGATTAGGCCTAAGGCTATAAAGTTTGAAAAAATACCTACTTGTGTTTCCTGCTAGGCCTATAATTGGGGATTTTGCATGCAAAATTCAAAAAATATTTTTATTAAATAATATGCAGTATGCAGTTCTATAGTATATTAAAGTCTCAATTATAATATAAATAAAAAAGCTTTAGGTCTAGTTTAAACTAAAAGGAAAGTACTAAGCAAGATACAATAGAAGTAAGTATTATATAAATTAATATAAATTCATTTAATTGTTTTATTTATTTATATTTTATTTTATTCTTATTATTACTTTTGAATTTTTTTATTTTTGATGAGCCTCATTAAATACTATATTTATTTTTTAAATAACATAGACCCATATAGACAAATTGTAGCCTAGTGGCTAGGGCTCCTGCCTCATGACTGGAAGGTCATGGGTTTGAGTCCTGGTCCTAGGTAGCAAAAAATGCAAAATAATGTGACAAAAGTCCAGAAAAAATGTGCATAATATGAAGGGTCTTGGTGCATTTTGGCTCACAAGCGTGGTACACACAAAGGGTTTTGGGACAAAATTATCTGCAGGACCTTTTTTGGTCCTTTGAACTTTTGCTCCTAATAAGCGCACAAATGGCGCATACTGTGCCACCTTCCTGAGTATGGCACATGATTTGAAAGTTGCATTTTTCTATTTTGCATGCCAAATGTAAGAATTCCATCTTGGGCCCTAGGAATCAATTTGTGCCCTTGAGCAAGGCACTTAATCCCACATTGCTTCAGTCCACCTAGCTGAGATTGGGTACTAGTTTGAGCTAGGTAAATTTAGGGTAGGTGTTGCAGTCTCCCTAGCCCATTAAACTAAAAGCTATACATAGCCCTCAGTTGCGCCATGCAACTAGCTGCAGCTATGCCATGGGCTATATATCTGATTAAAAGTTTGGGTATCTAAATTTATTTTTTATTATTTTATTTAGGCCCCTATAAGTTTAAAACTGTATTTTATTTTTGCCCATTAAAAATTGGGTTAGGATGCCTAGTAGATATAACCTTTTTTCTGTGTCTATAAGCCTATTTGATTGCCCTTCCCTCTCTAGCAAAGGAATAAAAATAATAAGAGGGACTAAGCAAATTTTCATTAAAAAACTTTTAAGTTTAAAGTTTAAAGGAATGACTAGAGGCAAAAGAATAGCATTGATTATGGTAGAATTCTGGGTCATATGTGCGCAACTTGAAAAATTTGGTCAGCCAGTGCGACTTAGTTGAAACAAAATTTGCAACTTACTTGGGGCAAAAGTTTGAAAGACCAAAAAATGTCCCTCAAACTGCTTTTTATCTATAACTTACTTACTTGCTACATTGTTTTAGTATTCTCCTCCAAATTTGACACTTACACTGCCCGTCTTATAACTTACCCCCTCCATTTTGCAACTTACCTCCTCAATTTTTACCAATTTTGCGACTTACATTGCCAATTTTGCAACTTGCATTACCAATTTTGCAACTTACATTGGTGATTTTGTGACTTACCTTGGTCAGCCACCAAATCAGTTGGCCAGATTGGCTAACTTGGCCAACTGTTGCGCATGTATGATCTGGGTAAAATTACTATTAGCCAGATTGTTTTAAAGATTCCTGTGAGGTGCTATTAATTTATTGAAGATTCCCTTTAACTGATCCCTTGGTGGATTCTTGATATGTGGAATAGCAGTAAATAAATGTGCTTAAGATGCTTAAGATATGTGTCTAGTGCATTTTGACTTTAGCTACAAAATTCAAAACTGTTGTGATTCCCACTTAACTGGCCTGATTGCCTACCTAAGTCCCCGAGTTCTTCAGAGGACAAGCACAAGATTTTGTGGACTGTTTTGAAAACTGAGTAAGGGATCGCTTGGAATAGCCTAGTCGATCCATCCCTAAATTCCCCTCAACCACGGACGCTCTACGAGCCAGAATTTATAAAATAATCAGGACACAAGCATAAAAACTTACTCTCAAAAGATCTTGGATTTGTACAGACGCAATTAGCAGGGTGAGATTTCCATGTCAAGTGCAATCTATACTGAGAGCCAGAGCAGGCTCATCAGTGCAGATGCCCTCGGGCACAGCAAAACTCTAAAAAACTTCTTACATTTGCATAATAACGATTAATTAATTGGTACTATTTTCTTTGCAACCGTATTAAAAGAATCAAAATGTTTTAAATAGAATTAAAGCGCTACAAATCTGCAGGCTTCCACCTTAGCCAGTCGGCTGCAGCTAAGCCTACTGCGCCGGCTGCCCAGCTTAGCGAGCGCTCGCCGTCTGCTGTCAACTCCTACCAGTGGCAGCTCCGTCTCGCCCGACGATGAGAAGCCAATGTTCCCCGGCTCGCGGTCTAGTTTCACAACTCAGCTAGAATTTATCCAGCCGGAGAACTTTGAAGGCATACCGGTGTACAGATTGGTTAATCGGCGGGGCGACCTAGTCCCCGGCGCACCGGAGCCCACTCTAGCCACCAACAAGGAGCTGTGCCTGCAGGTGTACGAGAACATGCTCCAGCTAAACACTATGGACAAGATTCTATACGACTCGCAGCGACAGGGCCGAATTAGTTTCTACATGACTAGCTTCGGCGAGGAGGGTATCGTTGCTAACGCTGCGGCTTTAAATCCCAACGATTTAGTATTTTGTCAATACCGCGAATCCGGCGTACTCATGCAGCGCGGCATGCAGCTGGAGCGGTTCATGGACCAGTGCTACTCTAATGATAACGACATGAACAGGGGCCGCCAGATGCCTGTGCACTATGGCAGCAAGGATCACAGCTTTGTGACGGTCTCCTCGCCATTGGCTACGCAGATGCCGCAGGCTAGCGGAGCCGCCTACGCATTCAAACGGATGCAGAACGGCCTGTGCGTTGTTTGTTACTTTGGCGACGGTTCCGCCTCGGAAGGCGACGCTCATGCGGCGTTGAATTTTGCGGCTACGCTTGACTGTCCGGTGATGTTCGTCTGTCGCAACAACGGCTACGCAATATCGACGCCAACATCCGATCAGTACCGCGGCGACGGTATCGCTATCCGCGGTCCGGCGTTCGGCATACCGACTGTTCGCGTCGACGGCAACGACGTGTTCGCTCTGTACGAGGTGACGCAACGGGCGCGGAAATTGTGCGTGACGGAGATGCGCCCGACTCTGATTGAAATGATGACCTACAGATTGGGGCATCACAGCACGTCGGATGATAGCTCAGCGTATCGGTGCGTTTGTTGCTTTCTGAGTACTTTGTGTTTATAACATTTCGCCTGTTGATTCTTGAGGCAGTGAGGGGCGATTCTCAAGCTATGCAATATTATCCGCAAGGTTCTTAACACTTTAGCCACTTTTCTCTGTAGGGAATAGATCAAAGAATACTGAGCTAATATATTAGCTGAGCTAATATGTTAGCTCAGTATTATTTGGCATAGATATGGTTTTTATATATAATAGTATACTGAGTTTTTGCCATAGAGTATCTCTGAGTTGAAGTGTATTATAGGATTTTTCGTTTGATTTCATAAAATTGCCATTTGATTTCGACAATAGCAATTGGCAGTGCAGTCATAGAGTCTATTGCAGTAAAATGCTAAGTTTTTTACTTGAATTCATAACTTTGCCACCTTACTTTCTCACCTTAACAATTACTTCAATGACCAGATTTCTCCTGTTGTTTCCAATAGACGCGAATGCAGCCATTTTGAATGCAAAAAAAGGAATGTAACTGTTGCCCTAGAAGGGGACACGTTCATACACTCAGCAACATAGAAAAGTTTCCACCCTAGGGACCGAAGGGTTAACGTTTTGGTGGGTGGAGATATTTAAAGTTTGAGCCATAGACAAATATATTGATATAATCCGGATTCGAACGAAGCAAAGGAACAGCAAAGATACAAAGTACGCGAGCATGGGTGACAACCTGCCCAGAACAGGGTCAATAACGCGTATAGCAGCCACGTGCGTGCAGCAGAGCGCTCTCTCCGAGGCATCCCTAGAACCAGGCGTCGCAGAAAATCTTGCGGTAGTTGTTGCCATGCCGTAGATAGTGACTCGCGCAGTTGGGCACTCTACAGCCAGTAGGATATTGCAGTTCACACTTCATACTGCAAGCTACAGTCTGTTAAATATTGCAGTTTACACTTGCATGCAGCACAATCACTTAGACAGTTGGATATTGCAGTTTACACTTGCATGGTTGTTGCCATGCCGTAGACAGTGATTCGCGCAGTTGGGCAACGTTTTGCGGCGGATTTTCGCACCGAATCGAGCGCTTCAGGCAATCCCAAACATGCTCTATGGGATTCATATCCGGTGATAGGGACGACCAGCGTTATCGACTTGGAGGACGCTGTTCTCCACGCCACCACATAAAGCATCAATGAAGGGCAGCAGGCGCGTCTGTAGAAGGTTGGCGTACGACTCGGCAGTCACTGTCGCATCCAGGAACACGAGCTCCGTCTTCGCGTGCATTGTGATGCCTGCCCACATGTGAATAGAAGCTGACTGGCTCTTAGAGCTTTGCACGTGCTGCGGCAGCATCTTCTGGCTACCGTCGGCACGGAACAATCGAAAGCGGCTCTCATCTGTGAAAATCACTCGCCGCCACTGCTGCTGCCTCCAGTGGACCCCTTGCATTGCCCATTGTTCCCGGCTGGCCACATGGATTGACCCGAGTTTTTGTCGTTGGCCCAAATGCGTGTTGACGATATCATCAATCGTCTATGGCACAAGTCTGGCGACAAAAACCAGTTTTGAAACTCTTACGGCACTCTTACCTACACGACAAGCGCGAGGGTGGAAACTTTTCAATGTTGCTGAGTGTATATGCTACTTTATTTCTATAAGAGGTTTAGCCATAGATATTCGCCCAGTGATATCCCCCAGCCCCCTCTCACAGTGTTTGAGTTTCTCTAAGTGGAAAGTTGAAATCAAGTGGCAAAGTTATGAATTCAAGTAAAAAACTTAGCATTTTACAGCCATAGATTCTATGGCTGCGTTGCCAAGTGCTATTGTCGAAATAAAATGGAAATTTTATTAAATCAAGCAAAAAATTCTATAGTAAGATGTAATACACGACGTGTGAGCCCGCGGAGAGACTTACTTTTAGCAAGTCATAGCCTCCACCGTAGTTTATCGCCGTCAAAAATCTCCGCTCAGTGGACTTTGTGTCTATGGTAGCGGAGATACACTGCTGAGTAACTCCGCTAGTTTAACACTAGCGCGATAGACAAGGCGAACAGGAAGAGCGTATTACATTGCTGTATAGAGGCCATTGTTAAGGCATTTTAAAGGTTCTCAGTGGCAGAAAAGAAGACAGTTTAGGGAAAATTTTCAGGACAAAACGAACCAACAGAACATGTTTTTACGTCTTACACACGAATCAGTATCATTGTATTTGCAGTTCCGTTGACGAGCTAAGCTTCTGGGATCGGGAGGATAATCCCATTCTGAGAATGCGAAAATTCCTGACTAAACGCGGCTGGTGGAGCGACGAGCAGGAGACAGCTGCCAAGCAGGCTATTAGAAAGCGGGTGTTGCAAAAATTTGCCGAGGCCGAGAAACGATTAAAGCCAAACCCTATGGAAATGTTTAGCGACGTTTACGCCCAGATGCCGCCTAGACTTCGCCGACAGATGGACGAGACTAAACAGCATCTGCAGGCTGAGGCCAGTCACTATCCGGAGTTGAAGAATTACAAACCCATTGCTGATGTTGATTAGGGAACAGGCTGAGTTTGGCTACTTGAAAGTAAAGAGAAATGAGAAGCTGACTTATAAATATTTTGTTATCACAGTTTGCGCGTGTAAACAGCATAATTGCGTATTGCTGCTAACAATTCAAATCCTTTGTCTTTTCTGAGTCTCGCATAATTCATCGTTGATAGTATAGAATAAGTCATCGTGTAAACGATTTGTTGTTCCTTCTTGTTATAGCAGTTGGTAAAAAGAGCCTGCCTTAATGTTGGTTAATAACAGACTTTTTGTATTAATTTTACCAGTAGATTACCAGAATTTAAATTAAAATTTAAATAAATTGCTCACGTTTTTGCCGTTTATACCAGCGTATGGGTCACCATGCGTTAGTTATTCATGTGTTTGTACTTTTATTCAATTGAATTTCCTTAGACTGTAAGCCCATTTTCTATCTATCCTTAGCCCATCGTAAGCATCGCTTGATTTATTAATTCCAGCCCAACTGACAGCCATGTTCGAGGCCAAGCTTGTCCAGGGCGAGTACCTGAAGAAGGTGATCGAGGCGCTACGCGAGCTGGTGAACGAGGCCACCTGGGACTGCAGCGAGAACGGCATCAGCCTGCAGGCCATGGACAGCAGCCACGTGAGCCTGGTCTCCATGCTGCTCAAGTCGGAGGGCTTCGAGACGTACAGGTGCGACAGGAACGTGTCACTAGGCATGAACGTGCAGAGCTGCAGCAAGATTCTGAAGTGCGCCAGCAACTCGGACGCGATCACGCTGAAGGCCAGCGACACGGGCGACTCGCTGACCTTCCGGTTCGAGTCGATGCCGAACCAGGAGAAGGTGTCCGAGTACGAGATGAAGCTGATGGATCTGGACGCCGAGCACCTGGGCATCCCGGAGACCGACTACAAGGCGGTGATTCGAATGCCGTCAGCCGAGCTGCAGCGGGTGTGTCGCGACCTGACCCAGATCGGCGACTCGGTGACCATCACGGTGACGAAGGACGGCGTCGTGTTCTCGGCTAGCGGCGATCTGGGCAGCGGCAACATCAAGCTGGCTCAGACGGGCAACGCCGACAAACCCGAGGAGGAGGTGGGTGGAGTTTTCATGTTGTACTTGATAGCTAGGCCCTTGAAAAGAATTGCGGTTTGTTACCTTTTTGTCGCCTCAGATTAGAGCTACGAGTATAGGTTTAGGAGGTCAACGTCCTAATTTCCCTAGATATATATTTAGATATAGTTATAATTGCACAAGTTGCAATTTTTATGTATCATTGTCTCGTTCGCTAAAATTGAGTTTCAAGTAGCAGCAAAGACAAAACGGCATCGGCAAAACTTATTCTGTAGCTCATACATTTAATATTTTTTGGTTTGTAGCGAATTAAATGAGTAGCCAGTGACGATAATTACTATCTTTTTATTGTAAATGCTGTGATCTGCGTCAATTCAGCGCTTAGTTAGGTCGGGACTAACTGAGCCCATCATTTAATATCTTCCAACTTGGGTAAAACAAGTTTCTAGAAGCAGTTTTTCTGCTTGTGACATTTAACTGTAAGAGGCAGATTTTTTGGCTTCAGTAAATTAAAGAGTTGGACAGCTTGGCTCCCTTGTAGTTCTATAAGTTTCCAACATTCGATTTGACTACATTTTATCGTGAAATTTTAATGATTTCGGTGCACTTATAACATTTAACAAATTTGATTTCAGGTGAGCGTGGAACTCACCGAAGCCGTCAGCATGACCTACTCGCTTCGCTACTTCAACACGTTTAGCAAGGCGGCTCCGCTGAGTCCTCAGGTGGCCATCAGCCTGACTGACAATGTGCCAGCCCTGATTGAGTACAACATCGCCGATCTAGGGTACATTCGCTACTACCTGGCTCCCAAGATGGATGACGAGGCTGATAAATGAGTGATTAAGTGTGCTATCTAATTGAACACTGCTGGCTCTGCCTGTGCATGCGTGCGTAGTTATCGCATCATTTTATCTTACCGGTACTTCTTTAACTATTAAATAATGCATTTTGTTTTTTGTGTGCGCGATCGTTTGTTTCCCAGGTCTGTTAATGCAGCAAATTCTGTAGTGTTTATTCCTTAAAATTTTTTTAATTTTGTCTCTAATTCGGATTTTATGTAATATCAGCCTGTTCGCTTGTAATTCCTACTCAGCTAATCGTGTCGTATTCGAAATGATTATTTTTTTTAATCTCGACTCTAAAAATGCTATTTTTCTAATTCTAACAAAATACAAAGTTAGTTGCCACGAGCGTGCAATAAATGCGATTGGGTACGTGTGTGTAATTCACTCCGTCTTTATGCTTTGTTATTGCAAATAGTTTTATTTTGTTATAATTAGCTGATCCACGTCACAAATATATAACTATGTTAACTTTTCCAGCCCAACTGACAGCCATGTTCGAGGCCAAGCTTGTCCAGGGCGAGTACCTGAAGAAGGTGATCGAGGCGCTACGCGAGCTGGTGAACGAGGCCACCTGGGACTGCAGCGAGAACGGCATCAGCCTACAGGCTATGGACAGCAGCCACGTGAGCCTGGTCTCCATGCTGCTCAAGTCGGAGGGCTTCGAGACGTACAGGTGCGACAGGAACGTGTCACTAGGCATGAACGTGCAGAGCTGCAGCAAGATTCTGAAGTGCGCCAGCAACTCGGACGCGATCACGCTGAAGGCCAGCGACACGGGCGACTCGCTGACCTTCCGGTTCGAGTCGATGCCGAACCAGGAGAAGGTGTCCGAGTACGAGATGAAGCTGATGGATCTGGACGCCGAGCACCTGGGCATCCCGGAGACCGACTACAAGGCGGTGATTCGAATGCCGTCAGCCGAGCTGCAGCGGGTGTGTCGCGACCTGACCCAGATCGGCGACTCGGTGACCATCACGGTGACGAAGGACGGCGTCGTGTTCTCGGCTAGCGGCGATCTGGGCAGCGGCAACATCAAGCTCGCTCAGACGGGCAACGCCGACAAGCCCGAGGAGGAGGTGGGCGGAGTTTTTATATAGCAGGGCTTGATGAATTTGGATGGCTGTAACACCCACTCTAAATTTTCACAGCTCACATTGATGTAGTGCTTTCTAATCTAATTGTTTCCTAGGGTCAGGGCTCGAACCCACGACCCTCCGCTGAATAAGGCAAAGCCCTAACCATTATATCATCTAGCTCCGACCGTACCGTGGGCTTTACATCTGATGGAAAGGTCGTTGTGACAACAATTTAAATTTGGTTTGTACTAATAAATACCGATTCGCTTGCACCTCGCATTTCAGGTGAGCGTGGAACTCACCGAGGCCGTCAGCATGACCTACTCGCTTCGCTACTTCAACACGTTTAGCAAGGCCGCTCCGCTGAGTCCTCAGGTGGCCATCAGCCTGACTGACAATGTGCCGGCCCTGATTGAGTACAACATCGCCGATCTAGGGTACATTCGCTACTACCTGGCTCCCAAGATGGAAGACGAGGCTGATAAATGACGTGTTTTTTGTCTGTTTAAGTCGCCTCTGTGTTGTGCGCATTTTTCTACGGACTAAACTGTTTACTTTTTTCTATTAATAATACTAATAGTAGTAGTGTCAAATGATTTCGCACTTTGTAGGCAGTAATTTTAGACAGCGCTGTTGAATCTCCGTTGATCCTCTAATAATAATAATAGTAAGTTGAAATGTTCAAGTCCCAGCGGCCACTAATTATTGTACTTTCCTATCATTTTATAGAAATCATCCGCAAACGTAGTTTTACATGGCGGACTATATTTTTGTAGCATTTTTTACTAATTTCAACTCTAACAGCTGTTCATTGCATTTTTTACCAGTAATTATTAATTATTGCAATTTACTTATGCAAAACCAGGCATCGCTTATAATCTAGGCAATACAATTTATTTCGATCTAACAATAAAACGACAAATTAGTCCGGTGTGCAAAATATATTTATCGAAATCTGTTGCAGATTCTGCTTTTTCTATTTTATTGATGAAGGGAATAAGTGCAGTATCATCACTTTTAGGCATATTTCAAGTCATCTAAGTCAATTATTTAATTATCTAAGTTGAATTTGTCAATCCGCAGCATTGAAAACTAGCAGAAAAATGTCCTCTTCCGGACCCGGCGGTGACTTTCCGCTGCCCGCCGTTGCGGAGCGCATGAACAATCCCCGCAATCCCGTTGTGTTCTTCGACATCACTGTCGGCGGCCAAGAGATTGGCCGAATGCAATTCGAACTATTCGCCGACGTTGTGCCAAAGACTGCCGAAAATTTTCGTCAATTTTGTACGGGCGAATTTTGCAAAGACGGCGTCCCGTTAGGCTACAAAGGCTCGGCATTTCATCGCGTTATTAAAGGCTTCATGGTGCAGGGCGGCGATTTTATTAATGGCGACGGCACCGGCGTGTGCAGCATCTACGGCGGCCCGTTCGCCGACGAGAACTTCAGCTGCACGCACTCCTGCGCCGGCATGCTGTCTATGGCCAATTCCGGCCGCGACAGCAACGGCTGCCAGTTTTTCATCACTTGCGACGCGTGCGACTTTCTAGACCGGAAGCACGTGGTATTCGGCCAGCTGGTTGACGGCCAGCTTGTGCTTAGAAAGATTGAAAATGTGCCCATTGGGGCTAACAATAAGCCTAAGGTTCAGGTGCTTATTTCCCAGTGCGGAGAAATGTAATGCGAGTTTATTGGGGGCCTCTGACTTTTTTACTCATTCATTCTGCAAGTCCTTTAATCTCTTGCAGCTAATTCCATCCACAGGCCACTTTTATTCCCTTATGAGTCGCCCCTTTGCCTGTCTGCCCTTAACTGTTCCTTTGATGAGCCGCCTGTCTGCCCTTATCTGTTTCTTTAATGAGCCGCCTCTCTACCTGTCTGCCCTTATCTGTTCCTTTAATGAGCCGCCTCTCTGCCTGTTTGCCCTTAACTGTTCCTTTAATGAGCCGCCTCTCTACCTGTCTGCCCTTAACTGTTCCTTTAATGAGCCGCCTCTCTACCTGTCTGCCCTTATCTGTTTCTTTAATGAGCCGCCTCTCTACCTGTCTGCCCTTATCTGTTCCTTTAATGAGCCGCCTCTCTGCCTGTTTGCCCTTATCTGTTTCTTTAATGAGCCGCCTCTCTACCTGTCTGCCCTTATCTGTTCCTTTAATGAGCCGCCTCTCTACCTGTCTGCCCTTAACTGTTCCTTTAATGAGCCGCCTCTCTGCCTGTTTGCCCTTAACTGTTCCTTTAATGAGCCGCCTCTCTACCTGTCTGCCCTTAACTGTTCCTTTAATGAGCCGCCTCTCTGCCTGTTTGCCCTTATCTGTTCGTTGAATAAGTAGCCGATTCGCCCTTTTACTCTACCTATTATTGTTGCAATTTTATTCTTCTCGACTACTTCTATGTTAGTCTATTGTTTCGAACTGTTTGTGCTTTGTACGTGCATTTTAAGGCTTATTAAGTTGTAATATATGTGGTAAATGCAGGCATGTGTAAATTAGCTAATTTATAACAATATTCTCTTTCTTTAATTTATTTAAATTGGGCGATTACTACTAACTAATAAGTTATATATTATAAAATAGAATTATAAAATGTATGTCACTTAAAAGTTGTCTCCCTAATCTTGAGAAATTGGCCAATTTCACTATGGGGTTCTTGTGGCATTTACGGCATGTGCCGATGTTTTTGTTTAATTAAAAGATTTTGCTACGAATCTTGAACACTTCATTGCCAATTTTAATGCTATCATTTTTTCAGTCACCTATTTGGACAAAGAGTGCATCATGTCAAACAGACAAATGGAAGCAAACAGCTTGCCTATGATTGTGTCAAGGGTGAGTAGTTTTTATGCTTCGAAAATTCACTTTCTCGAAAGCCAAAAGTGTCAGCCACTTTCACTTTTGTGTCAAATGTGAAAGTGAAAGCGTCCCCTAATTTTCGACAAAGTGAAGTTTAGAGAAAGTGAAATTTCGCGAAAGTGAAAGCGTCCCTGAAATGTTAAATTCGTCTTATATAATTGTAAGAAAAACTGCCTTTTCCCTCCCATCAGTTCGATAGTCCTAGCGAATTTTACTGCTACTTGCCGGACAAGGTGGCTGAAATCAGCAACGAACTGCAGATGGCGCACTTTAACGGCGAATTGTCGCCATTCACAAAAACGTTTCCGTCTATTGGCGAGCTGGCCGTGTATTGCGGCGACAACCTGTACTATAGGGCCAGGGTGTCCAACACGCTGGACTCGGGCCTAGTTGAGCTCCAGCTGTTAGACACTGGCAGTACGGTATTGTCTGCTAAAATCCGCGGCATGCATCAACTGCCTGAGCGTTGGCATCCGAACTCCTTGCAAGTCTGTCTGCGGCGTTGTTCATTAAGAGGCGTTGTTCCTATGGCAATTAAAATCACAAACTTGGCCGAGCTGCGCACGGAGAGCGTGCCCACGCCTAACCAGCCGGATTGCTGGTCGCCCTACAGTGTGACAGTGTGCAAAGAAGCGCTGGAACAATCTAACAATCGCATTCGGATTGCTAATCCGCAAATTAGCGATAGAGAAGTTGGCCGATTTGTTGTTGACGCCTGGCTGCCAGGTGATCAGCCAAAATCCCTGGCCCAGCTGCTGATTGAGAAAAATTGCGCCGCTCCAACTTCGTCTGCCAGTGGGAAGTCGGCCGCCGCTCCAGCTAGTAGCCGTGTCGTTGTTAAAAGTGCAGCAGGCGACAGTCCTTTGTCGCGATCTCAGCCCAGTCCCCAGAAGGTTACCCCCGATAAAAAAGAGATTGTACTAGCTGGCGGTCAGCGCATCCGCCTACCCGCCGGTTCCCCTAAAAACGTTTCCGACTCGCGTTCGCCATCGTCCAGTATTAGCGGAGTCAGCGGCGGCGGTGGCGGCGACGTTAATCGACGGAAAAATTGCAGCAACAACAACGGCAGCAGCGGTGATAGTGGCGGAAAGCAGTCTGAAGATCGGGCTGCTGGTTCTAAACGCGGCAGAGGCAGCGGAGTTTCAGCGGCAGCCGCAGGCGGAGCTGCAGCGGCCATGGCCGGCGGAGCTGCAGCAGCGATGACAGGATCCGGCGGCGGTGGCGGCTTTCGCGACGCCAGCGACTTGTTGCGCCAGCTACGCGCGAAGGCTGCGTCTGCGGCGGAGGCAAAATCTCCTCGCCAGACTGCTGCCAGCTCCGTCGTTGAAGCCGAGTCGTCGGTCTCAACCGATCGACGAAGTCCTACTGGCTTTAATTCAAGCTCAACGATGAAAGCTGTTGATCGTCGGGCAGCGACGCTTCAAACTTATGAGACATTCTTCGGGCGCGACTATGCCTCGCCGTTAGACGCTAAACTGTTGAATTACTCCGTGCTGATTCTTTCCAATTTGGATCCGCCACTGGATCCGGCTGTTACCTTCAACGAATCTGGCCTTAGCTCCGAGTACGTCGACGCGTTGAGCTGCCGCGGCTTTCGCGACTTGAAGCCTGGCCAAGCCTATCTATCCTCGGCTGTTAAGCGTGGCGCCAACGCTATACTGATTGCCGGCGAACAGAAAGGCAAATCCATGGCCTGTTTAATGGCAGCGTTAACCCTAGTTGAGCAGCCGTTGCGCAATCTGCCTAGCCGAACTCATCCGACCTGCATTCTAGTGTGCAACAATTGGTTTAAAGCTAAAGATTTGTACGAATTTGCGCTGACAATTGTCAATTCTAGTCGTTTGCAAATTGTTCCTCTATTAGATAACGATTCGATTGCTAATGCCGAAATCGCTATTGCCGCTACCGGCTGTCAGTTATTAATTGCCGCTATTAAGCCTCTGGTGCAATTGCTTGGCACGGAATTGGTCTCACCAATGCGCAACGTCTGCTATCTTCTGTTGGACAATTTGGACTTAATGCTCAGAGAGTCTAAAGAAGATTTGAAGGAGCTGATGCTGGCCCACAGGGCGGCACTGTTTGATCGGCGAGGCGATGGCAAAGCGTCGTTGCCTAATCAGGTCATTGCCACGGCTACTAGGTACGTGTTATACTAGCATTGTAGGCTAGTTTTAAAACTAAAGTCTTCCACAACCTCGGGTTTAGGAGCCACTCTTCTGCAAACTCTGGTTTAGGCGCCATCCTCCCACAGCCTCGGGTTTAGGCGCCATCCTTCCACAGCCTCGGGTTTAGGCGCCATCCTTCCACAGCCTCGGGTTTAGGCGCCACCCTTCCACAGCCTCGGGTTTAGGCGCCACCCTTCCACAGCCTCGGGTTTAGGCGCCATCCTTCCACAGCCTCGGGTTTAGGCGCCACCCTTCCACAGCCTCGGGTTTAGGCGCCATCCTTCCACAGCCTCGGGTTTAGGCGCCATCCTTCCACAGCCTCGGGTTTAGGCGCCACCCTTCCACAGCCTCGGGTTTAGGCGCCACCCTTCCACAGCCTCGGGTTTAGGCGCCATCCTTCCACAGCCTCGAGTTTTAGGCGCCACCCTTCCGCAACCTCGGGTTTTAGGCGCCATCCTTCCACAACTTCTGGTTTAGGCGCGACCCGTCCGCAACGTCGGGTTTTAGGCGCCATCCTTCCACAACCTCGGGTTTAGGCGCCATCCTTCCACAACCTCGGGTTTTAGGCGCCACCCTTCCACAACTTCTGGTTAGGCGCGACCCGTCCACAACCTCGGGTTTTAGGCGCCACCCCTCTACAACCTCGGGTTTTAGGCGCCACCCTTCCACAACCTCAGGTTTTAGGCGCCACCCTTCCACAACTTCTGGTTAGGCGCCACCCTTCCACAACTTCTGGTTAGGCGCCACCCTTCCACAACCTCGGGTTTTAGGCGCCACCCCTCCACAACCTCGGGTTTTAGGCGCCACTCTTCCATAACTTCTGGTTTAGGCGCGACCCGTCCGCAACCTCCGGTTTAGGCGCCATTCTAGTTTAACAGCCACCCTCCTTGAACTGCAAGTTGGTCCGCCAACAAAATCATTAAAATTATCTAAAAGCACTTAATATTATTCGTCGACACATCTTCACTGTCAACCCTAAATCGAATGCTTCCACAGGTGGACTCCTGAACTAGACGATTTTGTGAGCTCCCGAGTGTCGCCGATGCGTTCAGCCGTTGAAATATTCGAAAGTCGCGCCGAGGCCGTCGTCCGCTGTGGCGTTATGCACCTCGTTCAGCCGCCTAACTCCCTGGTGGACACGCTGAGCAGTCTGGAGCCCGGTCTGCGCGTTGCAATCTGCTTAGAGGACGAAGACGCTGCTAGTATGGTGCACTTTAAACTTAAGAATCACATGGGACCGAATGTCTTTCCGCAGCTGATTCATTCCGGGCTGGACGCTGACCAAACCAGCTTGCTACTTAGCACTTGGAAAGATTTGCGAACTAAAAGCATCAAGGTGAGATAGATAGATAGATAGATAGACGGATAAATAGATAGATAGATCCATAGATAGATAGATAGATAGATAGATAGATAGATAGATAGATAGATAGATAGATAGATAGATAGATAGATAGATAGATAGATAGATAGATGGACAGATAGATAGATAGACAGATAGATAGATAGATAGATAGATAGATAGATAGATAGATAGATAGATAGATAGATAGATGGACAGATAGATAGATAGATAGATAGACAGATAGATCGATAGATAGATAGATAGATAGATAGATAGATAGATAGATGGATAGATAGATAGATAGATAAATGAACAAATTGATAAAGTCAAATTTCCATAAAAATCAGTAAGATTTTATTATGAATCTAATCGCATGAGAAACAAAAAAGCAACATTTTTTCTCTAATTGCTGGTTCCAAAAAACCAATGAATCCGAACTGTCTGAGATGATCTTAGTACTGGATAAAATTAAGAAAGGTAGATTTTACCGCTTAGAATAAGTGATTTTTAGCGTTTTTCATTGATTTCTTTAGCTTTAATTAGAATTGCACTTCGGCCACTTCCCACTCGCGTGCAGGCTCTAATTATACCCGACCGCTTCATCGTGCAACACCTTCTAAACGACGCCGACGCCCTAGTGATGCTGGACCTGCCGGTTGGCCCAGTGTTCACCGCCAGATTCAGTCTTTTAGGCGCGTCGATGCGTCGGTTTCACGCTGAGGCCAATTCGGCTAGGGAGCGGCCGCCCCGCTGTTTCTACACTTGGTGCAGCTTTTCGTCCGCAGCCGGGCATTCCGACACTGTTGTCAAGCCGCCAGCCGATCGGCTCGCGCATTTCTGCAATTTTCTAAGCGCTTGCCGAACCTATTCGGCCGGGTCCGTGCCGGGGCCCGAGCTGCGTCAGCTGCTTGACCTGCCCGACAGCGACTGTCAAACTGGCGGCGGCGCTGGAGGCGCGGACGAATCCAATCGGCAGCTCTGTCAACGACTGCTCAACCAGGGCTGCTGCACTCTGCTAACCTGCCGCAATCTTCGTCATCGAATTCTGTGGGAATGCGACGCGCCATTGCATCACCTGCCAATCAGCGGCACTATTCGATTTAAAGTGCTGAAAGTTTACAGCGGCAATAAGATAATGATTCACTTATTGGGCGAGTCCTATCTCACCCAGCAGATGCGTCTGGCTATGCACTTTGCCAAGGAGAATAATACCCAGCTGGGCAAAGCTGGCGAGCCGCAGGTTGGCCAATTGTGCGCCGCTTACCTGGAGAGCAGCGGCTATCAGCGGGCAATCATTGACGATGTGAGTTCTCAGCTCTGTGTACTTGTTGATTGTATTTCGAATACTATTGTGTGCCCCACGAGAAGTACAGGAATTGAAGTACAAGAATTTACTGGACAGGATTAGCATCTTCTCAGGAGAACAGATGTGCAGGTTGGGATTAGTATCTTCTCTTGACAAGGGATGTACAGGATAGTATTAACATCTTCTCTTGACAAGGGATGTACAGGATAGTATTAACATCTTCTCTTGACAAGGGATGTACAGGATAGTATTAACATCTTCTCTTGACAAGGGATGTACAGGATAGTATTAACATCTTCTCTTGACAAGGGATGTACAGGATAGTATTAACATCTTCTCTTGACAAGGGATGTACAGGATAGTATTAACATCTTCTCTTGACAAGGGATGTACAGGATAGTATTAACATCTTCTCTTGACAAGGGATGTACAGGATAGTATTAACATCTTCTCTTGACAAGGGATGTACAGGATAGTATTAACATCTTCTCTTGACAAGGGATGTACAGGATAGTATTAACATCTTCTCAGGAGAGCAAATGTACAGGATGGGATTAGCATATTCTCAAGAGAACAGATGTACAGGATGGGATTAGCATATTCTCAGGAGAACAGATGTACAGGATGGGATTAGCATATTTTCAGGAGACCAGATGTACCGGATGGGATTAGCATCTTCTCAGAAGAACAGATGTACATGATAGGATTAGTATCTACTCACTTAGTACCCCTGAATTACACGTAAACTCTGTTAGAAAATGACGTTGTTCCCCCTTGATGCTTAGTATTTCCAGACCATCTTTCCGCTATTAGATTAAGAAAAACTGCAAATTAGTGATGTAATTTATGATTTAATTGTCCAACCCTTCTGGATCCAGCCTAAAAGTCCATGTCAAACTACCTAGTAGATGCATAAAATTAAAAAACTCGGATTAAAAACGAATGGGTTCTTTTTCTATCTGAGTTTTAATAATCATTTTAGAAACAAAACCGTTTTTTATAAAAAAAATTGTTTCACTCTTCTCTGTGAAGTTCAATGCGCTTTCTGTGTATTTTTTAGCCGAAAAAACGCGCACCTTGCCCAGACAGAATTTAAAAAAAAATAGAAACTAGAAATAGAAATAGAAAAAAGCGCTTAAACGCTAGACGAAAATTTACCAAAAAATTTTGGTTAGTTGCTGGCCATGAGCCTGACGGGTTTGCATCAATCAGCGCTCCGTACTTTAATTAAAACCTGACTGTCTGGCCAAGCCTGCCAACCCACTGATTGTGAATATAAAATATTAACTGCCTCGCCAATTAGTCGCTCGCTACTTCATCTTCAAAGGATTACAGCTTAAACACGCACGCAATTTTTCCTCTTAGAGTTCTGCCGCCATTCCCTAGAGTGCCCCCTGCCCGCCTGCTACATGAATTGAATAAATACGATATTAGGCGTGGCTTATCCGTTTTTCAAATTCACTTTCATCAATTATGCATAGATTGACTGATTGATGCGAATAAGCCACTCACAATTTGTTTAAATCGGATGAAACCTGACATCATTTTCACACGTTTATTTCCGTTTTAGGCTGTAGCTAAACCCTTCACGCTATTTATCTTTAACACGCTAAAAACGGTTTAGTATTAGGCTAGCTAATCTATTCTAAATATGCTTTTATTGGCACACTGATTCCAGTAGCGACTGATAATGTGAGTGGAGCGAACGTTGCGGCAATGATAAGCCGCAAGCACTGAAGTTATTTCAATTGTTTCACAAATTGAAATAAAAATCGAGCGGAGCGAAATTCCGATTCACCCCTTTCGCCCTGTCCACTCAGCTCTCCTCTCCTCCCTATCTCCCCCTTGTGCCCTCCCCTCCACTCTTCCCCTGTCCTCTCAAGCATCCTTATTCCTTCTCACTTTGCGTAGATAAATTCAAGATAAATTCATAGCTATGATGTTAAAAAGTCAACTATTCAACTGATGCCACGTAGGAATTCAAATCACAGGATCGTGGGCTTTGTCTCAGGATTTGCGGCTGCTTGTTGTCGCCAGGTTTTGAGCATCGGTAATGCAAGGAGCATTTGTTTATGTATTTTTGCATAGTCGGGATTTCAGGAACACGGGACTAAATTAAATGGAAATAATTTCCAGGCATTTTCGTTCCACTTTCTTGGAAAATTGTACCATTTCCGGACGTACGGAAATCCCATTTCGTTTCAATACGCCTGGAAACACTCGTACATTACGGGAATAGGCAAACATTTCCAGTCCAACAAAACAATCTAAATACTGAAATCCTTTCCTACTCAGGTCCGCAAGCCAACTAAACCAACTGAGACTTGTCGCGTCACGCTTCGCCTAGTTGATACCGGCGAATATGTAAATAATTATCCAGCCGGCGACCTGCTCGATCTGCCGGAGGATCTGAGCCTGCGCGCAATGCCGCCAATGAGCGTCGAAGCGGTCATTCTCAATCTGGCTCCTGTCGGCAGCGGCCATGGTAACCGCGACTTTAACTGGGATCTGTACAGCATGCGGTACTTGAGAACGCTAACTGACGGTCTGGAGCTCACTGCCCGAGTTGCTTTCACTATCGGCTGTGTACTCATGCTGGCCGATGTTGAGCACCACGAATTCCTGTCAGCCAGCGGCCTGGAAACCGGATTCTCCCTGGCCCAGAAGATGATGGAGTCTGGCTGCGCCAGATTGAATCCCGACCACGAGCGGAACCTGTTGCGCCTCTGCCAGGGCCAACTTGACGTCAGGAGCGGCGAGCCCGACTCGCGCTGGATTAGCCGGCACTTCTCCTACCATTCGGCGTCGTCGATTGAACTGCCAGTGGCCGAGCTGGCAGACGGCGACGTCGTGATGATTGTCGGCTGCCCGATTCGGCCAGAAAAGTTCCACGTGTGCCGCGACGTCGAATGGGATCGGCTGTGGGCGATGCAGGACGAAATCGAACGATTCGCTGGCGTGTTCCAGCCTCTGCCGGCGGCTGACAGCGTCCGGCCCGGCCTGCTGGTGCTGGCGCCGTACGGGTCCGATGACGACAATGATGAGTGAGTGTGGAACTGCTGGATAATGTTGGTGTGCGATTCTCAGGACAGTGTCTAGGGGGCGATTCTCAGGACAGTGTCTAGGGGGCGATTCTCAGGACAGTGCCTAGGGGAGGGCGATTCTCAGGGCAGTGTCTAGAGGAGGGCGATTCTCAGGACAGTGCCTAGAGGAGGGCGATTCTCAAGACAGTGTAGAGGGGAAGGGCGATTCTCAGGGCAGTGTCTAGTGGAGGGTGATTCTCAGGACAGTGTCTAGAGGAGGGCGATTCTCATGACAGTGCCTAGGGGAGGGCGATTCTCAGGACAGTGCCTAGGGGAGAGGCGATTCTCAGGACAGTGTAGAGGGGAGGGGCGATTCTTAGGACAGTGCCTAGGAGAGAGGCGATTCTCAGGACAGTGCCTAGAGGAGGGGCGATTCTCAGGACAGTGCCTAGAGGAGGGGAGATTCTCAGGGCAGTGTCTAGTGGAGGGTGATTCTCAGGACAGTGTCTAGAGGAGGGCGATTCTCAGGACAGTGCCTAGGGGAGGGCGATTCTCAGGACAGTGCCTAGGGGAGAGGCGATTCTCAGGACAGTGTAGAGGGGAGGGGCGATTCTTAGGACAGTGCCTAGGAGAGAGGCGATTCTCAGGACAGTGCCTAGAGGAGGGGCGATTCTCAGGACAGTGCCTAGAGGAGGGGAGATTCTCAGGGCAGTGTCTAGTGGAGGGTGATTCTCAGGACAGTGTCTAGAGGAGGGCGATTCTCAGGACAGTGCCTAGGGGAGGGCGATTCTCAGGACAGTGCCTAGGGGAGAGGCGATTCTCAGGACAGTGCCTAGGGGAGGGGAGATTCTCAGGACAGTGCCTAGAGGAGGGGCGATTCTTAGGACAGTGCCTAGAGGAGGGGAGATTCTCAGGACAGTGCCTAGGGGAGGGGCGATTCTTAGGACAGTGCCTAGGAGAGAGGCGATTCTCAGGACAGTGCCTAGGGGAGGGGAGATTCTCAGGACAGTGCCTAGAGGAGGGGCGATTCTTAGGACAGTGCCTAGAGGAGGGGCGATTCTTAGGACAGTGCCTAGGAGAGAGGCGATTCTCAGGACAGTGCCTAGGGGAGGGGCGATTCTTAGGACAGTGCCTAGTGGAGGGGCGATTCTTAGGACAGTGCCTAGAGGAGGGGAGATTCTCAGGACAGTGCCAGGGGAGGGGCGATTCTTAGGACAGTGCCTAGGGGAGGGGCGATTCTTAGGACAGTGCCTAGGGGAGGGGCGATTCTTAGGACAGTGCCTAGAGGAGGGCGATTCTCAGGATAAAGTTCAAGCGAATCTTAATCTCAGTACGAGGAAGCATTTCTATGCATTTTTCACGGGCTCAATTTAGCATAAAGAATTTCAAAAAAATTTATCAGTTGCTAACTAAATTTTTCTAATGTATTTGTGCACTTTTTAGTGTAATTCTTTTTTTAGTTTATTACAATATAGCATATTGCAGCGGGAATAACATAATATAATCTTTTATAGTGCATTAAATCTGTTTTTATTTCTTTTAGTACCATTTTTAACCAAGCAGACGGCACCGGCTTGGTCGGTTCAATTACGAGTATTTAGTTCGGAAAGATAATAATTATATTCATGCACAGATGCTGATCAGTGTTTTTTATATTTCGTTTCCGGTTGAAAAATCTCAACAACTCACCTTCTGCTACTTTTTTCTTTTATCTAGGTCAAAACCGATGGAGTTTTCTTATTAAAAAAATTTTTACGCCGTAGCTTGTGTATTAGCTAGGATTTTTTGTACTATAGCTGCTGTCTTGAATGGACATATTATACTTAAGCAACAACATTGTGGGATATTAAGATTTACGTTTCCTTTATACAAGCTTGGCTACTTATCTCTGAATAGATTGGTTTAATTTTGCTTGTTATAGATAGCCTTTTAACGCCTCTCCCCATTATTTAGATCGCCGACGCTCAACCGTGCTTGCATAATATCTATTGATTCTGCCGCAAGCGGACGCGATTCTGCTGATTCCGACTCGAAAAAATGTGGCTATTGCACCGTCTGTTTTGTTGATTTCGGCGATCAGCAGCGGGTTAAGCTGAACGATCTACGCCAATTACCCGATCAGTACAGGCAATTGCCGGCCCACGCCATTGCTTGCAGTCTGGCGCACTGTTCGCCCTCCGATCCAGCTGCCGGCTGGTCTGACCAGGCGATCAATGATTTTTCCAACATGTTTTTTGATAATAAGGATCCTCCGAATCGCAACTTTTGTACAGTCAGAGTAAGTAGTTGGAGACATGAAATGCTGCCTGTCCCGCCACCCCTTCTCTCCTTTGGTTTAACAGCGAGGCTGCTGCCTGCCCCGCCACCCCTTCTCTCCTTTAGTTTAACAGCGACGCTGCTGCCTGCCCCGCCACCCCTTCTCTCCTTTGGTTTAACAGCGAGGCTGCTGCCTGCCCCGCCACCCATTCTCTCCTTTGGTTTAACAGCGAGGCTGCTGCCTGCCCCGCCACCCCTTCTCTCCTTTGGTTTAACAGCGACGCTGCTGCCTGCCCCGCCACCCCTTCTCTCCTTTGGTTTAACAGCGAGGCTGCTGCCTGCCCCGCCACCCATTCTCTCCTTTGGTTTATCAGCGGGGCTGCTGTCTGCCCCGCCACCCCTTCTCTCCTTTGGTTTAACAGCGAGGCTGATGTCTGCCCCGCCACCCCTTCTCTCCTTTGGTTTATCAGCGGGCCTGGTGCCTGCCCCGCCACCCCTTCTCTCCTTTGGTTTAACAGCGAGGCTGCTGCCTGCCCCGCCACCCCTTCTCTCCTTTGGTTTAACAGCGAGGCTGCTGCCTGCCCCGCCACCCATTCTCTCCTTTGGTATATCAGCGGGCCTGGTGCCTGCCCCGCCACCCCTTCTCTTTTTTGTTTAGTAGCCTGCCCAACCGCCATTTAATTATTTCCCATGTCTACGGCACGGTATGCTTAAAATTCAACACAACCGACCCGCCAGATTGTTCAAACCGAGGCTCCGCAGCAGGACACGCCGCTAGAACGCGTTGGCCGACCGCGCTACGTTGTACAACTGACCGCCTACATCAACGGCCGTTCAGTAGACCCGGCCGCCGAGCTAGCCAAAAATCAACACGCCGCCCTGCACAGTTTTTACCTATTAGACAAGCTCGGACTGCCCGCCGATTTCAAGCCTGCCAAATCAGTCAGTCGCGATGGCATGCGCGAACTTGCCGCCCGGATACTGCTTGGCAACGGCGATTCACCTCGCCTTTTAATTGATGCCGCTTGTGTAGCGGCTAAAGCTGGCAGATCCTCTGTTGAACTCTCCGACGCTGTGGTGGCCTTGCTGCTTCTGCTGACTCATTTGACTGTCGAAGCCGATGTTGCCTGCGCGCTGGAAGCTCTGGCTGAGCTGCTAGCCGCCTGGCCAGCCGAATCAGCCCAGCTGCTTTTGGCCAATAGCCAGGCGGCTGACTTTCTTGCTATGCTGGCCGCCTGTCTCGATCGCAACCAGCGCGGCGGGCCGGCACACGCGCCAGCCGCTCTGGTCCTTCGCCTGGCCCTGTCGGCCTCTGTTGAACTGATCGCCGCGATGCGCTCTCGCCTAGATGTTGTTGACCTACTGCAGCCGCGGGCTGGCCGGCTACTCCGCTGCCGAATTTTGCCACTGCTGCGGCCTCCTACTGCCCGGCGATCCCGATCCCCAGCGCTACGGGCCGCTCATTGAGCCGCTGGTGCTCCGCGTCCGCACCGACACCGGCACAATAGACGCCGCTGATAATTATCTAGCCGACGCGGCTCTGGCCATCAACGCTCTGGCCCGTTATCGGCCGCATTGGCGCGCTATCCGACGCGCCGGCGCGTTTGGCGCCCTAATGCAACGCCTGCTTCAATTGCTTGGCCGGTCTGGCGGCCCAGCCTGCTCGCGCGCTATCGATTGCTTAGCAATCTGCCTTTTACGCCTGTGGCGCAGCGACCTAGCCGATAAGGCCACGTTTAGAGCCGTCTCTCTTGATAAATTCTGCAGCCTGGTGCCCGCCGGCGCCAGTCAGAAGCCTGTACGCGATCTGCACGCCTTGGTGCTGTCAGAGCCGATTCTATCCTACGATTTCAAGCCCGAATTGTATCCGCTATTGGTCCGCGAGCTGAACGCGTCGGACAGCCTGCCGGCTCCGCGCGACGTCGTATTTCGCCCAGACTAGCCGCCGGCTGCAGCTGCAGATCCGCTGCCAGTGCCTGGTCCAGCTGGCAACCATGAACTCCCGCCTGCCGCTGAATCGGCCCTGTCCAGTGCTACTAGACGATCAGCGCGTGCTGTTCCGCACCGGCCATTGCCAGCTGTGGCTGCCGCTGCCGAAGCCCATAGTGCCTAGCCGGGCCGTGTGCCGCCTGACTAGCGGCGAAATCATTATCGCGCTCTACAAACTTGACAGGGCGGTCTGGCCGGAGCTGGCCGGCATACGCCAGGTCTTTGTTCATAGCGGCGACGGCGGCGGCGAATCCGTTGGCGACGACGGCCAGCCGATTGACGCCGACACGGACGACGAGGACCTGTCCGACATGGCCAGCCTGCGCAGTCTGGAGCGAATTCTTCGACTAGGCGGCGGCAGACGTCGCCGACGCCAGTCGGATCGTCCGACCAGCGACTATTGGCCTCGTAGCTTATGACGACAATGACGAAAACTCCGACAACAGTCGGGAGGGCAGCATCGGCAGCCACGATTCGGACTGGGATCTGGGCCAGGCGAGCGCCAATCCGCTTATTGACGACGAAGACGACGAAGCTCGCGCACTGATGCTTAACTACTTTCACGTCAGCCAGTTCGGCGAGAGCAACGCCGTCGATCGGTTCGTTGAAGAGGCTTGAAATTTGTCGGCAAAAAACGCTTTGAATCAAAGCATTTCTTGGGGAATTTTGTCTCTCATAGGTTGCGTCGCTGGTACAGGATTCGGTTTTAGCGAAGATCGACTGTTACAGGGAATTCTGTTTTAGCGAGGGTAACCTGTTACAGGGGATTCTGTTTTAGCGAGGGTAACCTGTTACAGGGGATTCTGTTTTAGCGGGGATCACCTGTTACAGGGGATTCTGTTTTAGCGAGGGTAACCTGTTATAAGAGATTTAACAGTTACAGTGAGGATTGCCTGTTACAAAGGATTTGCCTGTTACAGCGAAGATCATGTTCAGTGAGATCACGCTCGTAGTATAACAGTAGCTGCGCTCTATTTTTTTACTTCTATTTTTTATTGCTGCCTATTATAAAAGCTACTCACATGTTTAAAACGGCCTGCAAAAGTATGAGAGTGCAATTTCGCACTAAGCTGGTATAGATTTGTGTGCGACAAATTTTCGTCGCCACGCTCTCACCGCTGTTAATTTACTTTATTTTTTTCTAATATGCTTGTCGCCTTTAGGTTTTAGCATTTATTTGTCTTCCGGTTCTGTTTAATTATTGAATTATTTGCGCCGCATTAACGAAAATGGGCCATTTGCTAATTACTGGTTTGGTCTGTTGCTTAATAAACAGTCAAGTGACTCTTCTCACTCTAAATCGTTGCTAATATTTACGCATATTTGTAATGCAGTGAAAGCAGCTATGAAGGAGTTTAAGAATCTTGGTTGCATCCTAAATGGGATTCTAATAGACTCTAACATCAATTTGTGAGTTTTTTTCGATCTGCGTGTGTGTTGTTGTTCGTATGAAACCAATGCATTCATCTAGTTGTATTTTTTATACTGCTTCCATATAACAAAAATAAAACAAGCAAAGTTACCGTGTTGCTTTTTGGTGCTAGTTTTGCTATCTTGTTTTTAGGCTTTTTGTAGCTTTTTTAAACTATCGAGTTCTTACTCTCGCTAGATATTAACGAGATTTGAATTCTAAATATAGATAGGTAGATTGACAGAGAGATAGATAGATAGATAGATAGACAGACAGACAGACAGACAGACAGATAGATAGGTAGATAAATAGATAGATAGGTAGATAGATAGATAGATAGATAGATAGATAGATAGATAGATAGATAGATAGATGGATGGATAGATACATAGACAGATAGTGACAGACAGATTGTCTCTCGTTTAACAATAGAAATCTTTAAAAAATAGGCTTAAATCGCCCTTAACAATCGCGCTCTAAGAAACAGAATGAATTGGGCTCAACAATAGCCTTCTAAGAAACAGATTTGATTGTACTCTTAATCGCCCTTAACAATCGCCCTCTAAGAAACAGATTTGATTGTACTCTTAATAGTCCTTAACAATCGCCCTCTAAGAAACAGATTTGATTGTACTCTTAATCGCCCTTAACAATCGCCCTCTAAGAAACAGATTTGATTGTACTCTTAATAGCCCTTAACAATCGCCCTTTAAGGAACAGATTTGATTGTACTCTTAATCGCCATTAACAATCACCCTCTAAGAAACAGATTTGATTGTACTCTTAATAGCCCTTAACAATCGCCCTCTAAGAAACAGATTTGATTGTACTCTTAATAGTCCTTAACAATCGCCCTGTAAGAAGCAGGATTGTTTGTACTTTTAATTTCCCTTAACAATCGCTCTCTACGAAACAGGATTGATTGTACTCTTAATCGCCATTACCAATCGCTCTTGAAGAAACGGATTTACCATTAAAAATATTTTTTAGCATTAAAAAAATCACACTAATCAATAAAGAATTCTAATTAACTAAAAACTGTTATTTGTAAAAGCTTATTGACTAGATTATCTAGAGAAAGTTTTATTGAAAGCCCGCCTCTTGCCCTCCAATGTTTCCAGCTTTAAGCTGTTCGGCCTTCTGACTACTTTGCAATCATAGAAATTATGACTAAAAAGCGGGACATCGGCCTGCTGCACCGGTTCGCCTATCCGCCATACCGGATGGAAGCCGTCGGCCCTGACGACGTGCTCGTCTGCGGCGGCGGCGGCGCGTCAAAGACTGGCGTCCCCAACCAGCTGGAGATTGTGCGGCTGGAAGCCGGCCAGGGCCCGCTGCCGACTGTTCGATCGCTTGGCCGCACCAGCACCGGCACCGAGGCGGTCATGAGCGCCGGCGTTCTCGGCGTCGGGCCAGTTGCCGTTGTCATGGCAGCCGAGGGCTCCGTCTGTCAGGAGTATCAGGTGAAAGGAACTTTCTTCGACCAACAATATAAACACCCAGCTCAGCAATATAAACACCCAGCTCAGCAGTATAAACACCCAGGCTCATCAATATAAACACCCAGCTCATCAATATAAACACCCAGCTCAGCAGTATAAACACCCAGCTCATCAATATAAACACCCAGCTCATCAGTATAAACACCTAGCTCATCAATATAAACACCCAGCTCAGCAATATAAACACCCAGGTCATTAATATAAACACCCAGCTCAGCAGTATAAACACCCAGGTTATCAATATAAACACCCAGCTCATCAATATAAACACCCAGCACAGCAATATAAACACCCAGCTCATTAATATAAACACCCAGCTCATTAATATAAACACCCAGCTCAGCAGTATAAACACCCAGCTCAGCTATATAAACACCCAGGTCATTAATATAAACACCCAGCTCATTAATATAAACACCCAGCTCAGCAGTATAAACACCCAGCTCAGCAGTATAAACACCCAGCACAGCAATATAAACACCCAGCTCATTAATATAAATACCCAGCTCATTAATATAAACACCCAGCTCAGCAGTATAAACACCCAGCTCAGCAGTATAAACACCCAGCTCAGCAATATAAACACCCAGGTCATTAATATAAACACCCAGCTCAGCAGTATTAACACCCAGGTCATCAATATAAACACCCAGCTCATCAATATAAACACCCAGCTCAGCAGTATAAACACCTAGGTCATCCATATAAACACCCAGCTCAACAATATAAACACCCCGCTCATCAATTATAAGCACTTGCTTCCTCCTCAGGTGGACGCCAACCGGAAATTCTCCAAAGGCCGCTCAGTCCGCTGCCCGGCGGGCATCAACGCTGTCCGAGTCAGTCCGGACGGCGCCGGCGTTGCCCTGGGCCTGACGGACGGCTCTGTCCGGCTGCACCGCCTGTCCGACTTCGGCTTGATCGCCGAATTTCGCGCCCACGCATCCGAAGTGGCCTGCCTGGACGCCAGCCCGGGCCTCCGTCGGGTGCTCACAGCCGGCAGCAGCGGCGGCGGCGGCGGCAGCTCCAACGAGCCGGTGGTTGCCAGTCTGTGGCGCCAGGACGGCAGCAAAGTAACCGAATTGGCGCCGCCGAACCGGCTTGTCGGCCAGGTGGCCTTCCGGCACTGCCTGCTGGGCCGGCTGGAGATCGGCGCCGGCGAAGCCAACGAGACGGCCTTCGCCAGCCTGCTGCCGACTGGCCGGGCCCGCGGCAAAGCGCCTTGCCATCTGGCCGCCTGGGACCTGTCGGCCGGCTATCGGCTTCGCGCCTGCGTGCCGACTGGCCCGGAGCTCACCAGCGCCCTGCGGCTCAGCGACGAAGGTCGATTCCTCGGCCTGGGCACCCTAGGACGGCAGCGTGTCGGTCTATGCGACATTCAGCTTGCAGCGGCTCTACAGGCTGCCCCAGGCTCATCCGGTGTTCCTCACCGACCTGGTGTTCATGCCGCCTATGCGAGCTCTGAAAGCTGGGCACGATTGGGAATTATTGTCCGTATCAGCTGACTGCCTGATGCGCTGGCACCGCTGCGAGGCCAGGCCCGCCTACTCCTGCCTGTGGCCGCTTGTTGGCGCCGCCATTCTCGTATTCCTGTTCTTCTACGCGCTGTCCGAGCTGGGCCTGTGACCGGGCTCTGTTTAGCGCTTGAAAAATAATTTCTACGCCACTATTCAGGTTGACTTCCCAATCTTTTTTCGATGCGTTAATTTTGTGTTATTTTTAGCCTTTTCTCTGCTCTCTTATCTGCCATAGCTACTAGTAGATGCGTTGCGCGAATCTACAGGTGTCTGAAACAAAGAAATCGCTGCCTACAATCCTATAATTAATAGTACGAGTGCACTATTTTAGCCTTCTGTCGCGTCACGCGCATTCGTTTTTAGACTGCCTGTGCATAATTCCCTGAGCTCATTGTTTAATCTGCCTAGGGAGTTTAGTTGGGTTTTTTCTCCCCAGATGGGATTTTTAACTCTAATCTCATCGATGTCTGCCTGTCAGTCCATCCCTAACTAATATTTACCGGCTTATGCATTGCCAGAATGGAATTCTTCCTTTCCCCCCAACCCGGATTTCCTCGTCACGCAAGTCGGGCGCATCCTGTCTTGAACGGAGAGATGTTTATCCTAGCTGTATCTATCTGCTCTTGGAGTTGCCCTGCCCTACTAGATTGGGATCAATGATTGACTCAAGTGAGTAAGGTGTCAGGTGTCCCGTGTCTCCTACTACTAGCTGTTAGCTAACCTGGATTCTTGTACTAGTCAGCTACTCACTGTTTCTTCGAGTTGCTTTGATTCCGTTTGCTTTCCAAGTTACTTTTATATTATTATAGTTTTGCGTAATAATTGTTTATAGGGTGTTGGGGCGTTATATTCTGCTTTCTTAAAATCATCCCATATAATAGGATAAATTGTGTGCACTGTATTCGGCATTCCTAATACCTTGTACTGTTGTTATTAGTCTAATCAATTTATTATATCATATATTGGTGTCTGCTATTCTTGATTATAGATCTATGCTTAAAGATTCATTATGCGATAGTAAAATATGATGCTGCATGCGTTGCACAGTTGTTGCAGCTAGATTATGCGCAAGCATTGTCGCTTATCCTTTATTTAAAATAGCCCATTTCCTGGTTTTTTTCATGGCAGTTTTGAATTACTTGAGGTCCGCTCATTTGCCACATTTGTATTGTTTAGAAATCCCTTTAATCTCATCTGACTAGCTGAGATTATTCCCTTAATCTGGGTATCTAGGATAATTAAGTTAAAGTTAGATCTGCAGGATGGCTGTAGGCACCTTAGCGCTTGAAGCGACATCGTCCCACAACCAGCGCCGGGGAGATTACTTAGTCTATTGCGCTGACTCCTGAAGCGCGTTCAGTCGCACTAAATACCGTACGCAGGCAGAGACACACGGTGGACAGTCGAAAATCCAGGCTAGCACCGACCCAGTCACGCACTCACATAGGGTGTACAAGCGGTATTTCCAGCAATGTACACTCTCTATGCATTGGGGGGTTACCCTCATGAGCGTAAATTTCGCAACTGGCCCATAGCCAATGCACACGAAACCGCGCCAGGGAGATATCCCAACCTACAAAGCGGGTTCGAAGCTGGACCAGTGGCACACAAGGCAGACACGCTATACCGCTAGGATAGTACCCACAGTACCCTCAGTATTGATAGCTAGAAATGTCTCACCTATTTATGCAGCTAGAAGCATCCCATCAATTAAAGAAAGAAATATCCCCAGTCTGTGTAGTTAAAAAAAATCACTTAGTCCTGACAGCTAGAAATGTCCTCTCCATGTCTATTCAGTTAGAAATATCCGCTTCATCTGCCCCTTACAATCTTGAGTCGGCCGCTCCGAACCGGTGCACTGGACTTCAAGCCCCCAACCCATCCGCTGTTGCAGCGCCAAGACATGCCAGCCGATGAGAGCATCCTCAAAAGAGTGGAGCGCCTCAAGATGCTGACCGACTTGGTCACTCTGGAATCCGAATTCCGCGCCCTCGGCCAATACCTGGCCGACAAGGGCGAGAAATTACGGGCCGAATTTCGCGACGTCCAAGGCTTCGAACTGCTCACCCGGCATCCAGTCGTGTGTCGAGTGCTGGACCAGCATCCCCGCAATGCTACTAGAGACGAGCTCCTATTACTTCGCGGCGTGTTCCGCCTGTGCTGCGGCGCCGGGGCGCTAGCCGACGACGAAAGAAATCATCAGCAGCAGCAGACTGGCAGCCGGGACAATCGGGTTCGCTCGCTGCAGATTCGCGGCGTTGCCGAATTCGCTCTGGTAGTGGCCACCGATAGGCAATTCGCCGACAAAAACGACAACGACAACAATCCGGACACGTCGCTCCGGATCGCCGCTCTCACACTGCTCGAACTAATCACTTTCGACGGCAACGTGTGCAAGCTATTGTGCAACAGGATGAACTTTGTCAACGAGGAGGGCCAATATAAGAACGAATTCGGCAACAACGAGAACCTGGTCACCGTCTGCTCGCTGGCCTGCCTTTGCCGACCGCCCGACGAGTCGCCGCCGGTGCTGGAGGCCTGCTCCCGCCTGCTCATTAACCTGTCCTCATGTCCCCGGCTGCAGCGCCGCCTGTGCGACATTCAACGCCCGCCGCCGGCGCCAAAGCCGGAGCAGGCCGACTCGGCCAAGCTTGAGGACAGCGAAGTCATCAGACAGATGCAGGAGGCCCTGGCCAAGTCGGCCGCCGCCGATCCCAATCGGGTGAAAGCTGTCGACAGTCTAGTCGAACAGGTGGCCCAACATTTGGAGTCGCTTGGCGGCAACTTCGCCAATATGAATCCGACGTTCGCCGACGCTCTGGTCCGCCTGTCCGGCTTGTCGCCGTTCCGCACCTCGGCCAGGCGCTGCCCGAAGCTGCTGTCGGGCCTGGCCGCGCTGGCCAATGACAGCGGAGCCGGCGCTGGCCTCGCCGCCAAAGCCGCTCGCGTACTAGCCGTGTCGCTAATTGAACCCGGAGACAAGGCCGAGAAAACGCCGCCGTCTATGCCGCTGCGGCAGCCGGAAGGTGCCGGCGCCATGTCCGATGAGCAGCAGGAGCCCCAGGCCGTCACAGTTGTGCGCCTCGCTCAGGATCTGTGCTTGGCCGACGCCAACGAATTGTTTGACGCGCTGTTAGACGCCCATAATCCGCATCCGTGCGAGCGGCTGTTCGACTTGATCTACCGGGCCGCTTATCCAGGTGCGCGCTGAGCTGCGACTGTTGAGTCTTTGTGCTTTGACTTGGCCTGGCGTTGAAGAGCTAATGGGGCCAATCGCTTGATTAACCAAATCACTCAATCATCCGTCACCGAATCACTCAGTCAGTCACCCAACCAATCACACCCACCCCAATCTCTCACCCACTAATCGCCCAATCTCTCACCCACTAATCGCCCAATCTCTCACCCACGAATCGCCCAATCTCTCACCCACTAATCACTCAATCTCTCACCCACTAATCGCCCAATCTCTCACCCACTAATAGCCCAACTTCTCACCCACTAATCGCCCAATCTCTCACCCACCTAAATCACTAACTTACCCAATGAATTCCTATTTAACAAAGAACTGACACCCTAGCCCGCTCCCTTATCCCCCTCTAGACAACCTACTCGAGAACGGCTCGCCAGACTTCAAGAAGCTCTACCAGTCGCTGCGCCAGCCAGACTGGGCCGACGCTCCGCTGTTGCTGTTCGCCGGCGCCCTGATGACGCTGGCCAGAGCGGCAAACAAAAATCCGGACGCCGCTGTCGACTTCATGACAGACGGCGGATTCGAACTTCTAATGAAACACCGCGCCCTGCCAACCGCCATGCAGGTGCTGTCCCTGCCGGAGCACCAGAAGTTAAACGATTACGAACAGCAGAATCGGCACCGTCAGCGACTGGTCCTGCTGGCCGCCTCCTACCGGCTTGGCTGCGCACTCGGCAAAACCAGAGACGAGGCAGCCAGGGCCCATTGCGTCCGCTTCCTGCAGATGCCGAACGTGCTGGACAGATCGCTGACCTTCCTACAGCCCGGCATGCCGGAATCCATGCGCGCCGTGTCTATGGAAATTCTGCTGGCCATCAGCGAGAGACCGGACGTTTGCAAGCTGATGTGCAACAAGCTCAATTTGTTGCCGTCGCTTCACCTGTTGGCGGATCGCGGCGATGAACAGGGCCGCAAACTGCTCGACCAGCTGTTCAATTGTCCGCGTCTCAAAAATCGTATGAGAATCAACGGCAAAGAGCCGAGCGGTTGCGAAAGCCTTAGAAATCTGTATCGGAGCCCTGCTCAGCTGCCGCTTGAGCTGCTGAAGAAAATTCACAACAGTCTGGACGGAAGCTCTTCTATCTATGCTGAGCTGGGCACCATTATTGCGAATCTGACGGCTCAAGGCGAAGCGGCCATGGCTGTGGATTGAATTATGGGCGTCGGTTTGAGACTATCCCAACTCCTGGCACAATTCTTATTCGCCTTGCCGCTATGGCTGACCCAATTCAGTAATATTCTTAAATCCTTAGCCGCCACTCCTCAGATCTTTACCCGCCACTCTCCTCAGATGCTTCAGTTCGGGGCCGCCACTCTCCTCAGATGCTTCAGTTCGGGGCCGCCACTCTCCTCAGATGCTTCAGCTCGGGGCCGCCACTCTCCTCAGATGCTTCAGCTCGGGGCCGCCACTCTCCTCAGATGCTTCAGCTCGGGGCCGCCACTCTCCTCAGATGCTTCAGCTCGGGGCCGCCACTCTCCTCAGATGCTTCAGCTCGGGGCCGCCACTCTCCTCAGATGCTTCAGCTCGGGGCCGCCACTCTCCTCAGATGCTTCAGTTCGGGGTTGCCACTCTCCTCAGATGCTTCAGTTCGGGGTTGCCACTCTCCTCAGATGCTTCAGTTCGGGGTTGCCACTCTCCTCAGATGCTTCAGTTCGGGGTTGCCACTCTCCTCAGATGCTTCAGTTCGGGGCCGCCACTCTCCTCAGATGCTTCAGTTCGGGGCCGCCACTCTCCTCAGATGCTTCAGCTCGGGGCCGCCACTCTCCTCAGATGCTTCAGTTCGGGGCCGCCACTCTCCTCAGATGCTTCAGCTCGGGGTTGCCACTCTCCTCAGATGCTTCAGCTCGGGGCCGCAACTCTCCTCAGATGCTTCAGTTCGGGGCCGCCACTCTCCTCAGATGCTTCAGTTCGGGGTTGCCACTCTCCTCAGATGCTTCAGCTCGGGGCCGCCACTCTCCTCAGATGCTTCAGTTCGGGGCCGCCACTCTCCTCAGATGCTTCAGCTCGGGGCCGCCACTCTCCTCAGATGCTTCAGTTCGGGGCCCCGCTCTCCTCGGATCCCTCAGTTCGGGGCCCCGCTCTCCTCGGATCCACAGATTCCCCAACTCGTTGAAAATCAATTTGTTTCGTTTATATTATCGTTTTTGCTGATTTTCTCTATTATAAGATCGCGGAAATCAGTTAAAGTTTTGTTTGCTGCATTCAGTATACTCAAGAATTATTTTGCCTATTTCGGGTGTCTAATTATTCCCATTTATTCCAGACACTAATTAATTGTACCTAAAAATTGCCTTCTAATAGCTTAGAAGTTGTGTTTTTCGCGAACTTCAAGTGCGCAACCCTTTTTAAGGATATTTTTAATTCAATTTTAAGCCTACGCGATTTCTTGTCTATCTGGTTTTATTTTTCAATAAAATAGTAAGTTTTTTATATTCCTATGCCAAGAGTTAGTTTTTTTTTTACATGTTTTCTGTTATTATCAATTATTAGCACTTTGTGCTCAAGTGATTTTATTGTATCTGCGGTAGCTCATAAGGGCGCTTATTTAATACGTGTTTTTCCTTTTTTCCAAAGCTGGCACCGTTTTGTTGGACGAATGTCGTTTTTTATTTTGGTTGTGAGCTGGGCTCATCTGACAAATTTTTTTAGTCTTTTTCTCTGAAGGATTTGTAAGCTCATCTAAAAAAGTTTGATTATTGCCAGCTTATCCGACGAGTTTGATTTGAGTCAGCTCATCTGACAAGATTGCCTGGAGTCAGATCATCTGACAAGATTGCTTAGAGTCAGCTCATCTGACAAGATTGCTTAGAGTCAACAACAACAACAACAACAAAGTACGCTGTCAAGATGTTGAAAGCAGCGTCACAGGGCGCGCCTCAGGGCCTGGCCGCGAACAAAGGCCGCGCCGCCGGCAGAATCGGGGGCGCCGGCGTCAGCCAGCAGGCAATCGACGAAACGCCTGATCAGAGTCAGATCATCTGACAAGATTGCTTAGAGTCAGCTCATCTGACAAGATTGCTTAGAGTCAGATCATCTGATAAGATTGCTTAGAGTCAGATCATCTGACAAGATTGCTTAGAGTCAGCTCATCTGACAAGATTGCTTCGGAGTCAGATCATCTGACAAGATTGCTTAGAGTCAGCTCATCTGACAAGATTGCTTAGAGTCAGATCATCTGACAAGATTGCCTAGAGTCAGATCATCTGACAAGATTGCTTAGAGTCAGATCATCTGATAAGATTGCTTAGAGTCAGATCATCTGACAAGATTGCTTAGAGTCAGCTCATCTGACAAGATTGCTTAGAGTCAGATCATCTGACAAGATTGCCTAGAGTCAGATCATCTGACAAGATTGCTTAGAGTCAGCTCATCTGACAAGATTGCTTAGAGTCAACAACAACAACAACAACAAAGTACGCTGTCAAGATGTTGAAAGCAGCGTCACAGGGCGCGCCTCAGGGCCTGGCCGCGAACAAAGGCCGCGCCGCCGGCAGAATCGGGGGCGCCGGCGTCAGCCAGCAGGCAATCGACGAAACGCCTGATCAGAGTAAGATCATCTGACAAGATTGCTTAGAGTCAGATCATCTGACAAGATTGCTTAGAGTCAGATCATCTGACAAGATTGCCTAGAGTCAGATCATCTGACAAGATTGCTTAGAGTCAGCTCATCTGACAAGATTGCTTCGGAGTCAGATCATCTGACAAGATTGCTTAGAGTCAGCTCATCTGACAAGATTGCTTCGGAGTCAGATCATCTGACAAGATTGCTTAGAGTCAGATCATCTGACAAGATTGCCTAGAGTCAGATCATCTGACAAGATTGCTTAGAGTCAGCTCATCTGACAAGATTGCTTAGAGTCAGATCATCTGATAAGATTGCTTAGAGTCAGATCATCTGACAAGATTGCTTGGAGTCAGCTCATCTGACAAGATTGCTTAGAGTCAGATCATCTGACAAGATTGCTTAGAGTCAGCTCATCTGACAAGATTGCTTCGGAGTCAGATCATCTGACAAGATTGCTTAGAGTCAGATCATCTGACAAGATTGCTTAGAGTCAGCTCATCTGACAAGATTGCTTAGAGTCAGATCATCTGATAAGATTGCTTAGAGTCAGATCATCTGACAAGATTGCCTAGAGTCAGCTCATCTGACAAGATTGCTTCGGAGTCAGATCATCTGACAAGATTGCTTAGAGTCAGCTCATCTGACAAGATTGCTTAGAGTCAGATCATCTGACAAGATTGCCTAGAGTCAGATCATCTGACAAGATTGCTTAGAGTCAGCTCATCTGACAAGATTGCTTAGAGTCAGATCATCTGACAAGATTGCCTAGAGTCAGATCATCTGACAAGATTGCTTAGAGTCAGCTCATCTGACAAGATTGCTTAGAGTCAGATCATCTGACAAGATTGCTTAGAGTCAGCTCATCTGACAAGATTGCTTAGAGTCAGATCATCTGATAAGATTGCTTAGAGTCAGATCATCTGACAAGATTGCTTAGAGTCAGATCATCTGACAAGATTGCTTAGAGGCAGCTCATCTTACAAGATTGCTTATCTTGTAGCAATCAGCAATCAACAAGGCAGCTCATCCGACGAGATAAAACGATGCGTTGAAAAAAGTACACTCCACCGCTGGCTCTTCTGCCTTGTTTTAATTGAGCGAGCTAAGCCGTTAGTTGTGAGATTTCATGCTTTGTATCTACGCCATTGTGCCTGACGCCATTTTCTCAGACATACTCCAGCCAAATAATTTTTTCAGCTTTATCATTTATTACGCTCTTAGCGGTATTTGTGTTTGAAATCGTGTATTTTTCGATTTTCTTTGCGCCATTATAAATTTTCAATTTTAAATCCTTTTTTAATAACAAGTTGGCCAAGTTTAACATTTTTATATAATAAAATATAAAACGAAGATTTCTCTTAAAGTTTTTAATTAAAAAATGGTTAAAGTAACTTTGTTTTTTCGCTTTTTTCTGCCTTTTTTACATACTAATTGGAATCGTCAATTAGCCGACATGTTGCGTAAATTACTTAGACGTAGGACACCGCAATCCGATTGAGTAGTTCGCCTATTGGACTGCATTCAAAAGTCAAGACGTAAACATATCTAGCTCGAACATATTACACATACTAATTACATTTACCGATATGTTGTGAGAAAAACTTTTTTCTGCAGTGCTTTATTAAGTTACTTTCGTCATGTGTTGACAAGAGGCTAAGAAAATTTATGTAGTTGACAACAGAGGCTGTTGAAAGTTATTTGTGCAGTGCTATTCTGTTATTTGCTTTCAATTGATTATATTAGTTAATAAATTATTCGATTCCTAAGCTATAAAATATAATTCCGGTGAGGCGGATTTGAACCACCGACCTAAGGATCGCTGCCCAAATGCACTCTACAGTCCTCCGCTCTACCAACTGAGCTATCACCGGATTGGAGGTAGGCGGAGTCACATTGCATTAAATATGCCCGCTGAGTGTGTAGCGTGGGCTTGCTGAGAGTATGGCAGGTCTATTATTGCGTTTGAAGCACTCAGTATGGCATTTTTTTGAAGCGAAGAAATCCGATTTTTTAAAGCAAAAATGGATTTCCATTTATAAAAAAGGTTTTATTGAATTAACAATTCAGTTTTTGAGCAGCCATGCATTATCTATCCTGCAGCTTCTTGTCTGTCTGACGTAGCACTAACCTACCTTTTAATTTCAATGCTGATTTTGCGTTGAAATAATGCACTTTTAACGGGGGCGGATAACGAATGGAGGTTAATAAGGCTTTGATGTGCATTCTTTATTTGCAGCCAGAAGCAACAGCAGAAGCCAAAAAATAGTCGCCTTGATGTCGCTCTCCAGCCTCGGCTTCCATCCGGCCGTGGTCACCGCCGCTCGCCTGATCACGCCGACTGTTCGTCACGTGACTCTCAAACTTGTTCCCGGCCAGGCCGAGGCGCCTCCCCTGAGCTTCCTGCCCGGCCAGTGGCTCGATCTGACCTGCCCGGGCCTCGCCGAACTCGGCGGCTTCTCCATCTGCTCGACGCCGGGACGGCTGGACGCCGACCACTGCCTGGAGCTGGCGGTCCGCCGGGCGCCCGACTCCGCGCCGGCCCGATGGATCCACGAGGCCTGCCAGCCCGGCGACCAAGTCGGCCTGCGCGTCGGCGGGCGCTGCGTGCTGACGCCTGAGGAGGCCAGCAGCTGCCCGGTGCTGCTGGTGGCCGGCGGCATCGGGATCAGTCCGCTGATGTCGATCTTTCGTCAGCGCGCCGAGCTGCTGGAGAAGGAGGCGGCACGGCAGCAGCAGCAGCAGCATCCCAGACCGAAGACTTTGCTGCTGCACTCGGCCAGCAGCTCCGAGGAGTTCGCCTTCCTCGACCTGGTGACCGCCGAGTGCGCCAGATGGCCCGACAGCCTCCAGGCTCGCTGGTTCGTCACCGGCGGACCGGCTGGCCAACGAATCCGGCCGCAGTTGTTGGCCGAGCTAGCCAGGGAGTTGGGCCTGTCCGACCCGGCTAGCGGCTGGCTGGCCTTCGTGTGCGGCCCGCCCGGCATGGCGGAGCAGCTCGGCGAGGCTCTGCTGGCTGCTGGCCTGCCTAGACACCGCCTGCGCAGGGAGGACTGGAGCCTCGGCGGGCAGGACGGCTAGCTTGGTAGGCTAGTGCCGGTCTGTTTGATTCGCTTGATTCTCTTAGCTGTCAGTTTGAGCTGCCCTCTTCTTTGTATAGGTCGGTCACAGTTTGCCAGTTTGCAGGCAGGTTTGAGCCCTAGTTCACTTTCCTGTGCCCTCAGGTCAGGGGTGTCACACTGCCGTGCCCTCAGGTCAGGGGTGTCACTTTCCTGTGCCCTCAGGTCAGAGGTGTCACACTGCCATGCCCTCAGGTCAGAGGTGTCACACTGCCATGCCCTCAGGTCAGGGGTGTCACACTGCCATGCCCTCAGGTCAGAGGTGTCACACTGCCATGCCCTTAGGTCAGAGGTGTCACACTGCCATGCCCTCAGGTCAGAGGTGTCACACTGCCATGCCCTCAGGTCAGAGGTGTCACACTGCCATGCCCTCAGGTCAGGGGTGTCACACTGCCATGCCCTCAGGTCAGAGGTGTCACACTGCCATGCCCTCAGGTCAGGGGTGTCACACTGCCATGCCCTCAGGTCAGAGGTGTCACACTGCCATGCCCTCAGGTCAGGGGTGTCACACTCCCGTGCCCTCAGGTCAGAGGTGTCACACTGCCGTGCCCTCAGGTCAGAGGTGTCACACTGCCGTGCCCTCAGGTCAGAGGTGTCACACTGCCATGCCCTCAGGTCAGGGGTGTCACACTGCCGTGCCCTCAGGTCAGAGGTGTCACACTGCCATGCCAACAGGTCAGAGGTGTCACACTCCCATGCCCTCAGGTCAGAGGTGTCACACTGCCGTGCCCTCAGGTCAGAGGTGTCACACTGCCATGCCCTCAGGTCAGAGGTGTCACACTCCCATGCCCTCAGGTCAGAGGTGTCACACTGCCGTGCCCTCAGGTCAGAGGTGTCACACTGCCGTGCCCTCAGGTCAGAGGTGTCACACTGCCATGCCCTCAGGTCAGGGGTGTCACACTCCCATGCCCTCAGGTCAGAGGTGTCATACTGCCATGCCCTCAGGTCAGAGGTGTCACACTGCCGTGCCCTCAGGTCAGAGGTGTCACACTCCCATGCCCTCAGGTCAGAGGTGTCACACTCCCATGCCCTCAGGTCAGAGGTGTCACACTGCCGTGCCCTCATTTGTATTTAATTACAAGATCTATTTGGCAAAACTGAATGTTCAAACAATGTGTACTTATCAAATAGATTATTGTTTCCTGATTTTTCTTTGTTCAAAAACTAAAATTGCTTAGAATTCGTGTAATTTGCTTCAGTCTGCAATTCTGTTCCGCTTTTATGCCACAATGCGCGTGGTGACTATTTAATTAATTCAACCGGATATATTTTTATAATCAATTTAAATTGACTCATTAATGAGTTTTATGGGGATAATCTTAATCCTGAATTTTTAATATCCGGAATTATTTGACTTGCCTTAGCAAAACAATTTTTTTAGGTCAACCTTCAACCCAACTCGATAATCAGCCCGAATTGCCGCCTTCCTTGTCTTTGAATCGCGCCAATTTGAAATACAAAATATTGCTTAATTAATTCTTCTTCTTCTATCTTCTTCTAACTGTACTAAATGTCTAATGTCTGTTTGTGTGTCTGTGTGTGGCTGCTCGAAATCTCCGTAACGATGTAGAGCTCGAACGGCTCAACCGATTTTGATCAAATTTCGCCAAAAGATTGCAAATTCTTCGAAGATGAGACCGTGAAATTTTGCAAGCTCTGCTTTAAGTGGAAGGGGATTAAATATTCGAAAAACGAGTTTTTCCTATGCTTTCAATGCGAGGCCAACAAAGGTCAAAGTCGGCACTGTCAGAATGATGATTTTATTTTAGATTGCGTCATAAAGTTTTGTGCTCAGTTAAAATTCGCGGGCCAATCCTTCTCAAACTCTGCACTGTCTAATTTTTAATTTGAAAAGGTTGCGTCATAAAGCTAGAATACACCGCTCCAAGTTTAGCTAAATTGTCGCGCCGGTAAGAAGAGAATATAAATTTTCTCACCTAGCTAGAGTACACTGCCCCAACCCTAGCTTAATGGTTGTGAACAAGGGCAAGAGAAAAACTGCTCAAGCGATCTGTGTACATTTTATTAGCGATTGATTATTTCTCGCCCAGCTGGAGAGCCAACATTGAATAAATTGGCTTAAAAGTGTGGATGCTTGAGCGAAATATTTTCATTTAAGTAGCCGTGGGCCGTTCTGCAGTGAATTTGCCAATCATGTCTCGAGTCAGTAAGTAAAGAATGTTAGTTTTTGTAGCCCTGTTAGATTGAGAAAACTTTTCAAAGAAGCAAAAACTGTTTAAGAGGTCTTCGTGGAGCACGATACTGATCGGTAAGTCTGATAGCCTGCAAAATCTTGAATTGTAATTAGCTTAATTTTCTTAAAGCGCGTGTGTCTTTGATAAGGCGTTATAATAGCGACTTCCTACCTGCTCGAAGGATTTTTTATCTGCTGTAGTGATTTTCCTACGAGCGTACAAGCTGGGGAACAATTTTCTACACTTTTAGGGATTTCCTATATGCTCAGGGGAATTTGCAAACTGCTTGGGAGATTTTCTAACGACTTTTATAAACTTTCTGACTGTTAGGGTGCTGGGAGACTTTCTAACTGCTTGTGGATTTCTGACTGCTCCAATGGGATTTTCTAAATGTTCTGGGAGACTTTTTTACTGCTCAAGGAGGTTTTCTTACTGCATCGGGAAGTTTTTCCAACCGCTAGAAGGATTTTCTGAATACTCGGGGAGATTGCCTATCTGATTGGGGGATTTCAAACTTCTCGGGGAAATTTTCTAACCGATTAGGGGATGTCTAACTGCTTGGGAAAATTTTCTATCTGATTTGAAGATTTCTAAGTGCTTTCAAGGGAACTTTTTTACTTCTAGGGGATTTCTTGACTGCTCGATTGGTATTTTCTGCCTTCTTATGGGGATTTTCTACATGCTCGGGGAGCTTTTCTGTCTGCTTGGGAGATTTATAACTGTTTGGGGACATTTTCTATCTGATTGTGGATTTCTAACGGCCTGAAGGGGAATTTCCAACTGCTGGTGGGATTTCTAACTGCTCGAAAGAGATTTTTTGTCTGCTTGGGGGTTTCAGACTGCTCGGGGAAATTTGCTGTATGCTTGGGGGATTTCTAACTGCCCGAAGGGGACTTTTTAAATGCTACGGGAGACTTTTTAACTGCTCGGGGAGATGTTCTAAACTACTGGAAGGGGACTTTCTAACTGCTTGGGGAACTTTTCCACCCGCTGGGGAGATTTCAGACTGCTCGGGGATACTTTCTGTCTGCTTGGGGGATTTCAGACTGCTCGGGGGAAGTTTCTATTTGATTGGGGAATTACCGACTTCTCAAAAGGGATTTTCTAACTTTTTGGGGAATTTCAGACTGCTCGGGGGAAGTTTCTATCTGATTGCCGGATTTGTGCCTTTTCAAAAGGGATTTTCTAACTGCTTGGGGGATTTTAGTCTGCTCGGGGAAATTTTGTCTGCTTGCGGGATTTCAGACTGCTCGGGGATATTATCCGTTAGCTTGGGGATTTCTAAATGCCCGAAGGGGAGTTTCTAAATGCTCGGGAGATTTTCTGTCTGCTTTGCTTTGAGCATCTTTTATCTGTTTAGGGAAATTTTTATCTGATTTCGAGGATTTCTGACTGCTGGGAGGTTTCCAACCGTTGGGAGAGATTTTCTCACTGCTCGAAAGATTTTTTAGCTGCTTGGGGAACTTTTCTGTCAGCTTTGTGTATTTTTAACTGCTCGGAGTAATTTTCTATCTAATCATGGGATTTCTAACTGCTCGAAGCTATTTTCTTACTGTTCCGAAGTTTTCCAACTGTTTAAGGAGATACTCGTACTGCTCGGGGGAGATTTCTAACTGCTCTGAGAAATTTTTTTATCTGATTGGGAGAGTTCTTACTGCTCGAAGGGAACAGCTTGGAGAATTTCTGACTGATCAAAGAGGATTTTCTAAATGATTGTGGAGGTTTTCTGTCAGCTTAGTGGATTTTCGACCTTACTCGGGGGAGATTTTTCGGCTTGGGAGATTTTGTACCTCCTATTGAGATTTTTCTGTTTGCTTAGGGATTTCTTGCTGTTTGGGGAAATTATCTTTGTGACTGGGAATTTTTAACAGCTCGAACGGCACTTTCTAACTGCTTGGGAGATTTTTGACTGCTCAAAGGGTATTGTCACACTGCTTGGGAAGATTTTCGAATTGCTTGGGGGAGATTTTCTGTCTGCCTGAGGGATTTTCTATCGGCTCAGAGAGACTTTGTAACTGCTCGCGTGTGATTTTCTTTCTGATTGCTGGATTTCTGAGACTGCTTGAAGGGGATTTTCTAACTGCCTGGGGGATTTTTAACTTCTCCGGGAGGAGTTTTGACTCCTGGAAAATTCTTTTTAACTGCTTGGGAGAGTTTCTAACTGCTAGGGAACTTTCTGTCTACTTGGGAATTTCTGACTGCTCGAAGAAAATTTTCTAAATGCTCGGGGGGAGGGACATTTTCCGGCTGCCTGGGAGATTTTCTACCTCTTCGATATCTTACTGCTCGGGGAAATTTTCTATGTGAGTGGGGGATTTCTAACAGTTTGAAAGGGACTTTCTAACTGCTGAGGAGATTCCTGACTGCTTTAAAGGTATTGACAAACTTTTTGGGAAGATTCTCTAATTGCTCAGTGAGATTTTCTGTCTGCTCAAGGAGATTTTATAACTGCTCGGTGTGATTTTCTATCGGATTGGTGGATTTGTGAGACTGCCGCAAGGGGAATTTCCTAACTGCTTGAGGGATTTTTTCTGCTCTGGGAATTTTTTGGTTGACTTGGGGATTTTTTAATGCTGAAGGGGGATTTTTTAACTGCTAGGTAGCTAACTGCTCTGGGGGATTTTATACTGCCCGGGAACTTTTTTGTCTGCTTGGGGGATTTCTAACAGCTCCGGAATATTTTCTACCTGATTTGGGGATTTCTGACTGCTCGAACTGGACTTTTTTACTTCTTGGGGGATTTTCGACTTCTCGAAGGGTCTTTCTAAATGCTCGGGGAGATTTTATGCTTGCTTGGGAAGATTTTCTAACTGCTCGAAGAGGACTTTTTAACTACTTAGGCGATGTCTGACTGCTCGAAGGGTATTTTCTGTCTGCTTGGGAAGATTTTCTAATTGCTATGGGAGGTTTTCTGTCTGCTTCGAGGATATCTTCTTACTGCTCAAAGGGGATTTTATAAATGTTCGGGTAGTCTGCTTGGGGAATTTTCTGTTTACTTGGGGGATTTCTGACTGCTCAGGGAATTTTCTCTTTGACTTTCTAACTGCTGGGGGGATTTTTCCGTCTGCTTGAGGGGCTTTCTACCTGACTGCTGGGAAAAGATTTTCCGACTGCTCGCAAATTTTTTTTCTATATTGAGGGGATTTCTGTCTGCTCAGGGAAAGTTTCTAAGGGATTTTCTAACTGCTGGGGGAGTTTTTTCTGTTCGTGGGTTTTCTACCTTATCCTGGAGGAAGATTTTTCGGCTGCTCGAAAAAAATTTTAGCTGCTTAGGTGATTTTAGACTGCTTGAAGGAGCTTTTCTAACTGCTCAGGGAGATATTTTGTCTGCTTGGGGATTTTCTAACTGCCCGAGGAACTTTTATGTCTGCTTAGGGGATTTCTTCGTAACTGCTTGGGTGTTTTCGGACTGCTTGAGGGGGATTTTCTAAATGGTCCGGGAGATTTTTAACTGCATGAAGAGTTTTTCTAACTTCCTCGGGCAGATTTTCTAACTGCTTGATGGGGATATTCTAGCTGCTCATTGAAATTTTTTGCCTGCTTAGGGGATTTCTTACTGTTATGACAAATTTTCTATCTTATCGGGGGATTTCTAACTGCTTGGGTGATTTTGGACTGCTCGAGGGGGGTTTTCTAAATGCTCCACGAGTTTTTTAACTGCATGAGAAGTTTTTCTAACTGCCTCGGGTAGAATTCCCAACTGCTCATGAGATTTTTTTTCTGCTTGGAATTCTTTGTCTGGTTGGAGAATTCTCTGTCTGTGGGGGTATTTTTTACCCGAAGAGTTTTCTTCTCTGGGGCTTTTCGGTCTGCTTAGGGGATTTTTAACTGCCCGGGGAAAGTTTCTATTTGATTGGGGGGGTTTCTAACTGCTGGCGGGGTTTTTTACTTTACTGCTGGGGGAAGATTTTTCGACTGCTCTCAAAAATTTTCCAGCTGCTCGGAAAGATTATCTAGCCGGTTGGGAGATTTTTTTAGTGCTCGGGCAATTGGCTAATTGCTCAGAGAGACTTTCAGTTGATTTTCTGAGTACATGAAAGGATATTATGCTTTTAGGGAGACTTTAATTTTGCTGCAGAGATTTTCTAGCCGCTTAGGGAGATTTCCGTTGAGTACATGAGTGATTTAAAATTCCTGTCTGCGCCCCCCTGGGGGGGGGGGGCACCGAAGAGCTAGTTAATTCTAATTGAGAATTTTCCCATAAAAGGAAATGAAATTCTTCATAATAAAATTTTCTTCAACAACGGGGATCTATTTTTTAAATAATTTTTTTAATTACCCGTCCGTTTATTTTATTTGCACACATGCATAAGTCGCTATTGGGCAAAATATAGCCATCACGTGACAGCCATGAACCAATAGCAACTTAAATGTGTGTGTTACCAATGGTAACGGACGGGTGATTCCCAAGGTCGCGCCCATGCATGACGCCAGTGGAGCGTGTTCAGACGAGAGAGAGGTTAAGCCAGCCTTTCATGCCGACGCGTAGGGGAGGGGGTGGCGGTGTGTGAGTAAGCACCCTGCACACATTAGCGGTAGGCGGTAGCGGTAGATGACAATCACAACCCGAACCCCACGCCCACCTCACGCCACGCCTTGCAACCCCCCTCCGGCACAGCCTGCACATCTATAGCCAATAGCGACGATATATTTTCATATAATCCATAACATCTATCCAAAAATATGTTAAGAAGAACAAGTATCCTTAACTGCTAATAATAATCCCTTCACTGACATGTTAATCGTTCCTTAACCGATCTGAGCATCGTCCCTTAACGGACACGAGAATCGTCCCTTAACCCGCGTGAACATCGTCCCTTAACGGACATGACACATGAGAATCGTCCCTTAACCGACGTGAGAATTGTTCCTTAACCAACATAAGAATCGTTTCTTAACCGACGTGAGAATCGTTTATTAACCGACGTGAGAATCGTCCCTTAACCGACATGAGAATCGTTCCTTAAGCGACGTGAGAATCGTCCCTTAACCGACGCGAGAATCGTTCCTTAACCGACATGAGCGTCGTCCCTTAACCGACGCGAGAATCGTTCCTTAACCGACGTGAAAACCCCTAGCTGAAAAATCATCATTCCTAAACTATTTCAAGCCTTTCGAACCTTTGACGCAGCTTTTGCTTTTCTTTTGTGCTTCTTTGTCTTTTTTCGCGAGTCTGTCGATGTGTCCCGCTAGAAGAGTCTTCGCAAATATCAATTTTCACAAAGCAGCCAGCCGCTCTGCCCGCCCACAGAAAAAATTCGAAAGTCCGAATTGCAGACGTCATTAGCGGAGTTCAGTCTAAAACCCGGGTGATATCTTCCTAATTAATCCCTATATGTGTCAGTGCAGCAAAATATATAGGGAAACAACTGTTTTTTTAATTGAATTGATTCTTCCGTTTAGTACATATACAACTATTTGGACTCAATGAGAAGATGATCTTCAAATAATTGTAGATCGAATTGGAAATCCTCTCTGAAAAAATTGAAAAATGATCCCTTAAACGGGTGACAATCAATCAGTATCTGGCCCTCACTAGAACAGTGTTTGAGCAGAATCAATCGTTGTCGCCTAAACTATTAAAAGTACTTTTATCTGGAAGACACTCGGCGCCAAATTAATTTCATTGTCACTAAAAAATCCTGTAGCTAAATAACTGTCTTTACTGGCCCCCGAGTGTTGCGGACGCAAATCATCTGTCAAGCTGGGCTGATCCAAATCAGCGCTCCAGCCAGCCGCTGACAGTTGGGGTTTAAGTTTCCGGATAACTGAAGTCAATGATTTTGCTTGTGCACGTTTTTCTGCAGACTGCTATAGACAACTGAAAAAATACAAGGACATCTTTAGTAGACTTAACAAGGCGCTCCTAGTGGTCCTTGCAAAATCCCGATTTTCCCGATCTAGCTGCCGGGCATTTTATCCCAAAGTAATTAGTTCTCACGTGTTTTTTTAACAGGAAAAACCACCATGTCTTAGTGGCAGGTGGTTCAACTGAAGCTCCACCTGATTTGGGGTTCGTTGGTATCTTCTCTGATGAACTTTGAATTCATTTTCGCATCCTCTTGGCTAAGCGGATTTGGCGGCACAGCTGTCATAATCCTGATCCAATCTATCTTGCCTCTGATCCCTGGTTTGGCCGCTGCGGCCCTAAGCCCGAAGATTATTGATTTTGTTGCGTGCGAATCTGGCTTTGCTTTATTGATATATACGGCCCCGCGATGCACTGGTGCAATTTTAATATAGAATCAATGCAGGCCTAGGTATGGCATGGGATGTGATCCCCCGTCCTGGAAATCCACCGAATGGATTTCGTCATCTCAGTGAAAGTGCAAAAAATTCTTTTGATCGCCTGGAGCGGAATGCGCTTACGATGTTGCAGTGCGACAGACAGACAGACAGACAGACAGACAGACAGACAGACACACAGACAGACAGACAGACAGACAGACACACAGACAGACAGACAGACACACAGACACACAGACAGACACACAGACAGACAGACAGACAGACAGACAGACAGACAGACACACAGACAGACAGACAGACACACAGACACACAGACAGACACACAGACAGACAGACAGACAGACAGACAGACACACAGACAGACAGACACACAGACAGACAGACAGACAGACAGACAGACACACAGACAGACAGACAGACACACAGACACACAGACAGACACACAGACAGACAGACAGACAGACAGACAGACAGACAGACACACAGACAGACAGACAGACACACAGACACACAGACAGACACACAGACAGACAGACAGACAGACAGACAGACACACAGACAGACAGACACACAGACAGACAGACAGACACACAGACACACAGACAGACACACAGACAGACAGACAGACAGACAGACACACAGACAGACAGACAGACAGACAGACAGACAGACAGACAGACAGACAGACAGACAGACAGACAGACACACAGACAGACAGACAGACAGACAGACAGACACACACACACACACACACACGCACACAGGCAGGCAGGTAAACAGACAGACAGACGGACTGAGGGTGACAAGGACTGAATTAGTTAATTACTTAGTTACTAACAGACAGATGGCCAGCCAAGTGTAGGCATTTATTTATTTTGCTCATTAAAATGTTTTTGATAGATGTTCTGTCAAAATATCTATAGATAGAAATGTATCATGAATTAACAATACCCTGTGCCATTAGATGAAGCGCATTAAAAATGCAGGACGATCAAAAAGATGATTCGCATGAGAAAGCAATGAGGCAAAGTCACGAATTGTCCAGAGAAATTCGGCTTGCAGGACCTATCGCGGACTGCAGTTTCTGATTTTCTGGGGCACGCTTTCTCTGGGCGATGCAGGGCGCCGACCCCTCGCCCCCGCGTGTCCCCAGCTGCTAATGAATACTAATGTGAAGCTTTCAGAGCCTTGTAGCTATTAACTGACAACTCAGTTCTTACTTGAGCTATCTGCGTTTTTGCTCTGCTAAGAGAAAATCAAACAGACTGTTTTTTTTAAATCCCCAATTCCACGGAGACTTAAAAACGAAACAAGATTAGAGGATGCGCAGGTGTGAACTGGGAAAGGAAAGGTTTTGGCACTTTTGATAAGGGAGAATTGTAGAAATTTGGGAAAGTGCAAGCTCAGATGAAACTGTTGGAGAAAAATGGGAGTAATTAGAATTGAAGTGCAATTTCAAGATAAAAGTTTTGAAGAAATTTAATGGACTCAATTAATTATGTTTTACAAGCATACGTGACCTGTTATTTAGAGTTCCATATCACCGTTGCATTATTGAGTCACCTGTTTGAGCATGATATTGACACCTGTTAGATTGAGATTTTCACGTGTTAGATTGAGGGTGTCACCTGTTAGATTGAGGTTGTCACCTGTTAGATTGAGGGTGTCACCTGTTAGATTAAGGTTGTCACCTGTTAGATTGAGGGTGTCACCTGTTAGATTAAGGTTGTCACCTGTTAGATTGAGGTTGTCACCTGTTAGATTGGGGTTGTCACCTGTTAGATTGAGGGTGTCACCTGTTAGATTGAGGGTGTCACCTGTTAGATTGAGGGCGTCACCTGTTAGATTGAGGGTGTCACCTGTTAGGTTGAGGGTGTCACCTGTTAGATTGAGGGTGTCACCTGTTAGATTGAGGGCGTCACCTGTTAGATTAAGGTTGTCACCTGTTAGATTAAGGTTGTCACCTGTTAGATTGAGGGTGTCACCTGTTAGACTGAGGTTGTCAACTGTTAGATTGAGCGTTTCAGCTGTTAGATTGAGCGTTTCAGCTGTTAGATCGAGGGTGTCACCTGTTAGAAGATTGAGGGTGTCACCTGTTAGATTGAGGGTGTCACCTGTTAGATTGAGGGTGTCACCTGTTAGATTGAGGGTGTCACCTGTTAGATTGAGGGCGTCACCTGTTAGATTGAGGGTGTCACCTGTTAGATTGAGGGTGTCACCTGTTAGATTGAGCGTGTCACCTGTTAGATTGAGGGCGTCACCTGTTAGATTGAGGGTGTCACCTGTTAGATTGAGCTTGTCACCTGTTAGATTGAGGGTGTCACCTGTTAGATTGAGCTTGTCAGCTGTTAGATCGAGGGCGTCACCTGTTAGATTGAGGGTGTCACCTGTTAGATTGATGTTGTCACCTGTTAGATTGAGCGTGTCACCTGTTAGATTGAGGGTGTCACCTGTTAGATTGAGGGTGTCACCTGTTAGATTGAGGTTGTCAACTGTTAGATTGAGCGTGTCACCTGTTAGATCGAGGGTGTCACCTGTTAGATTGAGGGTGTCACCTGTTAGATTGAGGGTGTCACCTGTTAGATTGAGCGTGTCACCTGTTAGATTGAGGGCGTCACCTGTTAGATTGAGGGTGTCACCTGTTAGATTGAGGGTGTCACCTGTTAGATTGAGGGTGTCACCTGTTAGATTGAGGGTGTCACCTGTTAGATTGAGGGTGTCACCTGTTAGATTGAGGGTGTCACCTGTTAGATTGAGGTTGTCACCTTTTAGATTGAGGTTGTCACCTTTTAGATTGAGGGCGTCACCTGTTAGATTGAGGGCGTCAGCTGTTAGATTGAGGATTTCACCTAGTTAAACCTGTTACAATGTGTGTTTACTTGTAAAATTATCCCTTACCCTGTTGAATTCTAATTTTCCATTCGCTTGCAGGATTTCGTTTTTTTTATTGTCTCCAGCTAGATTTTTGTCATCTGTTTATTATGAACAGACGATTTCATTGCAAAAATCTGTTTATTTACCAAAAATCACAAGCACCCGTTTGGAAAGCAGATTCGTGTTTTTTGGCGTCTGATTGTCGCAAATAAAATGCAATAAATCACGTGAAAAAATGGGCTGCCATTTCTGAATAGTGGCTGACTGTAGCGGTGACAAAGGAGATTTTTTTTACGGTAAGATAAAAAATGCTATCAAATAAAGGCAATAAAAAAGATGATTCGTTTGATGTAAATAATTGTCTTCATTTAATTCATTGTTTGATAGAGATGAATCTTCGGTTTAAGAAATTATAAATGCTTTTTCGGCTTCTCCATCGCTGTTTTCCTGTTTAAATGGTAAGAAATAACAAATATTAGAAATATGTTGACCTAAGACAGTAAATCTTCGAAGCTGGCCTGCAGCTTCCGCAGAAGCGATTCTCTAACTATAGATGCAGATCCGTGAGCCGAAACAATGCGCGATCATGCTAGCCTGCTTGAGAGAAGTCTGTCAAACCGCTTTTCTATTTACGAGCGTATGTACTTTTTAGAAGTCTAGCAGCTGAGATATAGTACTTTCTTTTCTAAAATAACAGAGAGCTGAGAGCCTGGTTTATGGTGTTGGGACATTCATACACGAAATGATCAACTCTTTCCGTTAGATTTTCTTTTATCAGTAAGCAAGTCGTTTAACTAACGTTTTTCTTCAATTTTCTTTTGATTTGGTTCTTTTGAATGGACACTGCTTCGCCTGTAGCTTGCCGCCCGTATGCACGCTTGATGATTCGCGTGTCGTGTGGCTGCTTTATTGGTCCCAATTTCTATAATTCTAAGGTAATCTTGATCAATTCTTTACCGTGTTCTGATTGGCTGAGGCTGTCCGGATTAGATAACATGTGTTTTTTCTCTCTCTCTCGGTAGCATCTGATTGGCTGGCGGGGGCAGTGTTTTTGGGGTGTGTGTAAGCTAGTTCGAGCTCTCACCCAACCTCCGCGAGCGGTTGCCCCTATATTTAGCCAGACATTATTTAATTAAAATCTTAAAGCAAAAAACTGATGGCAGTCACTCTAAGGTGCTTCGGGTTCAAATGAAGTAGATCGGCAAGGGAGAGGGCCGCCCCCCCCCCCCGAAGGCTATGATCTCCCGCCGCCCACGCCGCTCAGAGCGACAGCGTCATCGCTGCTCTATTTTTAAAACTACCTTCCTCTCTCTGATTAGTCAGATTTTGCTGCTAGCTAAGTCGAGCCCATCTGCTTCTGCTGCTACTCTATTCAATCTACTCAGCCGCACTCTCTAGCTGATTTGTTTGAGCGCGCCAGTGAATAGCAATTACCCATACGCGGCTATGCGGGTAGCATGGTTGTAAAAAATCAATCGCAAACCGGTTCAATCGAATGCGAGCAACTGGGAATATAACTCTCAGAACTTTATATATTTTTGGGCAATAAAATTGACGCTTTAATAAGCTTGAAGCTTTATTAAAAAATTGATTTTAAACAATTGATTAATAAAATTGAAAAAAATATTGCAGTTGGAATGTCAGACCATCTTTCTGTACCATTTATTATTTCTGAGGTTTCACACCTGTGAATAGGTGGATCACTGGTTAACCTGGACTCGATTATAGTCCTTCTTACAAGTATGCATCGGGGTATAGCGTGATAATAAAGAATGGACGTTATTTGTTATCGAAAAAAATATTTTTTAACATGTTCTAATCAGGTGCCGAGTAAAAGGACATGGGCTAAAAACCTATGCAATATTTTTTGGTCCAATTAAACCGCGATGTCTATACAGACTGAATATACATGCATAGCGTTGTGAGTTGTGTCAAATAAATCAACAGATTCTAATCTGCTCCAACAAAACTGCCGAGTTACTTGAAGCTCTCAGGCAATGCGCAGCATCCGATAGCTCAGCTCCATCGCGTCTGTGGACAGCGGCGTCATCTCCTGGCTGCAGCTGCCGCAGACGCGTTTCATGCCGCCGATTTTCATTCGATTCGAACTGCCGCCTCCGCTGCTGCTGCTGCTGCGCACTCCGCAGATGCATCCGCCGCCGCCTCCGCTGCTGCTGCCGGCGCCGCCGCCTCCGCCGATGCCGCAGCCGCCGCCGCCGCCGCTCACGCCGATGCCGTCGTCGCCGCAGCGGAATCTGGCTACGCGGCCGCGGCGCTGGTTGGCCGCCAGCTGGCGCGAGTTGGCGCAGCAAATCAGGCCCAGCAGAGACTGGCGGAACACCCTGGTAGTGCAGATGTAGATGACGAAATTCATCAAGCTGTCAATCTGCACCAGCAGGTTCACTAGGAACACCAGCACCGGGTTTTTCAACTGCACGTAGGCGAAGGCGGCAGTTGGCAGCTCCAGCGCGGCAAACACCAGCGCCAACAGGAGGACCATCCTGGCCGCCCGCTTGTCCCGCCTGGCCAGCGACTGCTGCGAATTGCTTGGCACCTGGCGATGCCGGCGAAGCCGATGCGAGATGAGGACGCCGGCGGTCAGCACCAGGACGAAGGGCAGCGCCGTCTGCATGGTGTAGAAGCCGGTGGCGAAGGCGCTGACGCTGCTGGGATGGCAGGCCGAGTCTTTACTGGCCCCCGAGTGTTGCGGACGCAAATCATCTGTCAAGCTGGGCTGATCCAAATCAGCGCTCCAGCCAGCCGCTGACAGTTGGGGTTTAAGTTTCCGGATAACTGAAGTCAATGATTTTGCTTGTGCACGTTTTTCTGCAGACTGCTATAGACAACTGAAAAAATACAAGGACATCTTTAGTAGACTTAACAAGGCGCTCCTAGTGGTCCTTGCAAAATCCCGATTTTCCCGATCTAGCTGCCGGGCATTTTATCCCAAAGTAATTAGTTCTCACGTGTTTTTTTAACAGGAAAAACCACCATGTCTTAGTGGCAGGTGGTTCAACTGAAGCTCCACCTGATTTGGGGTTCGTTGGTATCTTCTCTGATGAACTTTGAATTCATTTTCGCATCCTCTTGGCTAAGCGGATTTGGCGGCACAGCTGTCATAATCCTGATCCAATCTATCTTGCCTCTGATCCCTGGTTTGGCCGCTGCGGCCCTAAGCCCGAAGATTATTGATTTTGTTGCGTGCGAATCTGGCTTTGCTTTATTGATATATACGGCCCCGCGATGCACTGGTGCAATTTTAATATAGAATCAAGACAGGCCTAGGTATGGCATGGGATGTGATCCCCCGTCCTGGAAATCCACCGAATGGATTTCGTCATCTCAGTGAAAGTGCAAAAAATTCTTTTGATCGCCTGGAGCGGAATGCGCTTACGATGTTGCAGTGCGACAGACAGACAGACAGACAGACAGACAGACAGACAGACAGACAGACAGACAGACAGACAGACAGACAGACAGACAGACAGACAGACAGACAGACAGACACACAGACAGACAGACAGACAGACAGACAGACACACAGACAGACAGACAGACAGACAGACAGACACACAGACAGACAGACAGACAGACAGACAGACAGACACACAGACAGACAGACAGACAGACAGACAGACACACAGACAGACAGACAGACAGACACACAGACAGACAGACAGACAGACAGACAGACAGACAGACAGACAGACACACAGACAGACAGACAGACAGACACACACACACACACACACACACACACGCACACAGGCCGACAGGTAGACAGACAGACAGACGGACTGAGGGTGACAAGGACTGAATTAGTTAATTACTTAGTTACTAACAGACAGATGGCCAGCTAAACGGCCAGCCAAGTGTAGGCATTTATTTATTTTGCTCATTAAAATGTTTTTGATAGATGTTCTGTCAAAACATCTATAGATAGAAATGTATCATGAATTAACAATACCCTGTGCCATTAGATGAAGCGCATTAAAAATGCAGGACGATCAAAAAGATGATTCGCATGAGAAAGCAATGAGGCAAAGTCACGAATTGTCCAGAGAAATTCGGCTTGCAGGACCTATCGCGGACTGCAGTTTCTGATTTTCTGGGGCACGCTTTCTCTGGGCGATGCAGGGCGCCGACCCCTCGCCCCCGCGTGTCCCCAGCTGCTAATGAATATTAATGTGAAGCTTTCAGAGCCTTGTAGCTATTAACTGACAACTCAGTTCTTACTTGAGCTATCTGCGTTTTTGCTCTGCTAAGAGAAAATCAAACAGACTGTTTTTTTAAATCCCCAATTCCACGGAGACTTAAAAACGAAACAAGATTAGAGGATGCGCAGTTGTGAACTGGGAAAGGAAAGGTTTTGGCACTTTTGATAAGGGAGAATTGTAGAAATTTGGGAAAGTGCAAGCTCAGATGAAACTGTTGGAGAAAAATGGGAGTAATTAGAATTGAAGTGCAATTTCAAGATAAAAGTTTTGAAGAAATTTAATGGACTCAATTAATTATGTTTTACAAGCATACGTGACCTGTTATTTAGAGTTCCATATCACCGTTCCATTATTGAGTCACCCGTTTGAGCATGATATTGACACCTGTTAGATTGAGATTTTCACGTGTTAGATTGAGGGCGTCACCTGTTAGATTGAGGTTGTCAGCTGTTAGATTGAGGGCGTCACCTGTTAGATTGAGGGCGTCACCTGTTAGATTGAGGTTGTCAACTGTTAGATTGAGCGTGTCACCTGTTAGATCGAGGGTGTCACCTGTTAGATTGAGGGTGTCACCTGTTAGATTAAGGTTGTCACCTGTTAGATTGAGGTTGTCACCTGTTAGATTGGGGTTGTCACCTGTTAGATTGAGGGTGTCACCTGTTAGATTGGGGTTGTCACCTGTTAGATTGGGGTTGTCAACTGTTAGATTGGGGTTGTCACCTGTTAGATTGAGGTTGTCACCTGTTAGATTGAGGGTGTCACCTGTTAGATTGAGGGTGTCACCTGTTAGATTGAGGGCGTCACCTGTTAGATTAAGGTTGTCACCTGTTAGATTAAGGTTGTCACCTGTTAGATTGAGGGTGTCACCTGTTAGACTGAGGTTGTCAGCTGTTAGATTGAGGGCGTCACCTGTTAGATTGAGGGCGTCACCTGTTAGATTGAGGGTGTCACCTGTTAGATTGAGCGTGTCACCTGTTAGATCGAGGGCGTCACCTGTTAGATCGAGGGTGTCACCTGTTAGATTGAGGGTGTCACCTGTTAGATTGAGCGTGTCACCTGTTAGATTGAGGGTGTCACCTGTTAGATTGAGCTTGTCAGCTGTTAGATCGAGGGCGTCACCTGTTAGATTGAGGGTGTCACCTGTTAGATTGATGTTGTCACCTGTTAGATTGAGCGTGTCACCTGTTAGATTGAGGTTGTCAGCTGTTAGATTGAGGGTGTCACCTGTTAGATTGAGGTTGTCAACTGTTAGATTGAGCGTGTCACCTGTTAGATCGAGGGCGTCACCTGTTAGATTGAGGGTGTCACCTGTTAGATTGAGGGTGTCACCTGTTAGATTGAGCGTGTCACCTGTTAGATTGAGGGCGTCACCTGTTAGATTGAGGGTGTCACCTGTTAGATTGAGGGTGTCACCTGTTAGATTGAGGGTGTCACCTGTTAGATTGAGGGTGTCACCTGTTAGATTGAGGGTGTCACCTGTTAGATTGAGGGTGTCACCTGTTAGATTGAGGGTGTCACCTTTTAGATTGAGGGCGTCACCTGTTAGATTGAGGGCGTCAGCTGTTAGATTGAGGATTTCACCTAGTTAAACCTATTACAATGTGTGTTTACTTGTAAAATTATCCCTTACCCTGTTGAATTCTTATTTTCCATTCGCTTGCAGGATTTCGTTTTTTTTATTGTCTCCAGCTAGATTTTTGTCATCTGTTTATTATGAACAGACGATTTCATTGCAAAAATCTGTTTATTTACCAAAAATCACAAGCACCCGTTTGGAAAGCAGATTCGTGTTTTTTGGCGTCTGATTGTCGCAAATAAAATGCAATAAATCACGTGAAAAAATGGGCTGCCATTTCTGAATAGTGGCTGACTGTAGCGGTGACAAAGGAGATTTTTTTACGGTAAGATAAAAAATGCTATCAAATAAAGGCAATAAAAAAGATGATTCGTTTGATGTAAATAATTGTCTTCATTTAATTCATTGTTTGATAGAGATGAATCTTCGGTTTAAGAAATTATAAATGCTTTTTCGGCTTCTCCATCGCTTTTTTCCTGTTTAAATGGTAAGAAATAACAAATATTAGAAATATGTTGACCTAAGACAGTAAATCTTCTAAGCTGGCCTGCAGCTTCCGCAGAAGCGATTCTCTAACTATAGATGCAGATCCGTGAGCCGAAACAATGCGCGATCATGCTAGCCTGCTTGAGAGAAGTCTGTCAAACCGCTTTTCTATTTACGAGCGTATGTACTTTTTAGAAGTCTAGCAGCTGAGATATAGTACTTTCTTTTCTAAAATAACAGAGAGCTGAGAGCCTGGTTTATGGTGTTGGGACATTCATACACGAAATGATCAACTCTTTCCGTTAGATTTTCTTTTATCAGTAAGCAAGTCGTTTAACTAACGTTTTTCTTCAATTTTCTTTTGATTTGGTTCTTTTGAATGGACACTGCTTCGCCTGTAGCTTGCCGCCCGTATGCACGCTTGATGATTCGCGTGTCGTGTGGCTGCTTTATTGGTCCCAATTTCTATAATTCTAAGGTAATCTTGATCAATTCTTTACCGTGTTCTGATTGGCTGAGGCTGTCCGGATTACATAACATGTGTTTTTTCTCACTCTCTCGGTGGCATCTGATTGGCTGGCGGGGGCAGTGTTTTTGGGGTGTGTGTAAGCTAGTTCGAGCTCTCACCCAACCTCCGCGAGCGGTTGCCCCTATATTTAGCCAGACATTATTTAATTAAAATCTTAAAGCAAAAAACTGATGGCAGTCACTCTAAGGTGTTTCGGGTTCAAATGAAGTAGATCGGCAAGGGAGAGGGCCGCCCCCCCCCCCCCGAAGGCTATGATCTCCCGCCGCCCACGCCGCTCAGAGCGACAGCGTCATCGCTGCTCTATTTTTAAAACTACCTTCCTCTCTCTGATTAGTCAGATTTTGCTGCTAGCTAAGTCGAGCCCATCTGCTTCTGCTGCTACTCTATTCAATCTACTCAGCCGCACTCTCTAGCTGATTTGTTTGAGCGCGCCAGTGAATAGCAATTACCCATACGCGGCTATGCGGGTAGCATGGTTGTAAAAAATCAATCGCAAACCGGTTCAATCGAATGCGAGCAACTGGGAATATAACTCTCAGAACTTTATATATTTTTGGGCAATAAAATTGACGCTTTAATAAGCTTGAAGCTTTATTAAAAAATTGATTTTAAACAATTGATTAATAAAATTGAAAAAAATATTGCAGTTGGAATGTCAGACCATCTTTCTGTACCATTTATTATTTCTGAGGTTTCACACCTGTGAATAGGTGGATCACTGGTTAACCTGGACTCGATTATAGTCCTTCTTACAAGTATGCATCGGGGTATAGCGTGATAATAAAGAATGGACGTTATTTGTTATCGAAAAAAATATTTTTTAACATGTTCTAATCAGGTGCCGAGTAAAAGGACATGGGCTAAAAACCTATGCAATATTTTTTGGTCCAATTAAACCGCGATGTCTATACAGACTGAATATACATGCATAGCGTTGTGAGTTGTGTCAAATAAATCAACAGATTCTAATCTGCTCCAACAAAACTGCCGAGTTACTTGAAGCTCTCAGGCAATGCGCAGCATCCGATAGCTCAGCTCCATCGCGTCTGTGGACAGCGGCGTCATCTCCTGGCTGCAGCTGCCGCAGACGCGTTTCATGCCGCCGATTTTCATTCGATTCGAACTGCCGCCTCCGCTGCTGCTGCTGCTGCGCACTCCGCAGATGCATCCGCCGCCGCCTCCGCTGCTGCTGCCGGCGCCGCCGCCTCCGCCGATGCCGCAGCCGCCGCCGCCGCCGCTCACGCCGATGCCGTCGTCGCCGCAGCGGAATCTGGCTACGCGGCCGCGGCGCTGGTTGGCCGCCAGCTGGCGCGAGTTGGCGCAGCAAATCAGGCCCAGCAGAGACTGGCGGAACACCCTGGTAGTGCAGATGTAGATGACAAAATTCATCAAGCTGTCAATCTGCACCAGCAGGTTCACTAGGAACACCAGCACCGGGTTTTTCAACTGCACGTAGGCGAAGGCGGCAGTTGGCAGCTCCAGCGCGGCAAACACCAGCGCCAACAGGAGGACCATCCTGGCCGCCCGCTTGTCCCGCCTGGCCAGCGACTGCTGCGAATTGCTTGGCACCTGGCGATGCCGGCGAAGCCGATGCGAGATGAGGACGCCGGCGGTCAGCACCAGGACGAAGGGCAGCGCCGTCTGCATGGTGTAGAAGCCGGTGGCGAAGGCGCTGACGCTGCTGGGATGGCAGGCCGAGTCTTTACTGGCCCCCGAGTGTTGCGGACGCAAATCATCTGTCAAGCTGGGCTGATCCAAATCAGCGCTCCAGCCAGCCGCTGACAGTTGGGGTTTAAGTTTCCGGATAACTGAAGTCAATGATTTTGCTTGTGCACGTTTTTCTGCAGACTGCTATAGACAACTGAAAAAATACAAGGACATCTTTAGTAGACTTAACAAGGCGCTCCTAGTGGTCCTTGCAAAATCCCGATTTTCCCGATCTAGCTGCCGGGCATTTTATCCCAAAGTAATTAGTTCTCACGTGTTTTTTTAACAGGAAAAACCACCATGTCTTAGTGGCAGGTGGTTCAACTGAAGCTCCACCTGATTTGGGGTTCGTTGGTATCTTCTCTGATGAACTTTGAATTCATTTTCGCATCCTCTTGGCTAAGCGGATTTGGCGGCACAGCTGTCATAATCCTGATCCAATCTATCTTGCCTCTGATCCCTGGTTTGGCCGCTGCGGCCCTAAGCCCGAAGATTATTGATTTTGTTGCGTGCGAATCTGGCTTTGCTTTATTGATATATACGGCCCCGCGATGCACTGGTGCAATTTTAATATAGAATCAAGACAGGCCTAGGTATGGCATGGGATGTGATCCCCCGTCCTGGAAATCCACCGAATGGATTTCGTCATCTCAGTGAAAGTGCAAAAAATTCTTTTGATCGCCTGGAGCGGAATGCGCTTACGATGTTGCAGTGCGACAGACAGACAGACAGACAGACAGACAGACAGACAGACAGACAGACAGACAGACAGACAGACAGACAGACAGACAGACAGACAGACAGACAGACAGACACACAGACAGACAGACAGACAGACAGACAGACACACAGACAGACAGACAGACAGACAGACAGACACACAGACAGACAGACAGACAGACAGACAGACACACAGACAGACAGACAGACAGACAGACAGACAGACACACAGACAGACAGACAGACAGACAGACAGACACACAGACAGACAGACAGACAGACACACAGACAGACAGACAGACAGACAGACAGACAGACAGACAGACAGACACACAGACAGACAGACAGACAGACACACACACACACACACACACACACACGCACACAGGCCGACAGGTAGACAGACAGACAGACGGACTGAGGGTGACAAGGACTGAATTAGTTAATTACTTAGTTACTAACAGACAGATGGCCAGCTAAACGGCCAGCCAAGTGTAGGCATTTATTTATTTTGCTCATTAAAATGTTTTTGATAGATGTTCTGTCAAAACATCTATAGATAGAAATGTATCATGAATTAACAATACCCTGTGCCATTAGATGAAGCGCATTAAAAATGCAGGACGATCAAAAAGATGATTCGCATGAGAAAGCAATGAGGCAAAGTCACGAATTGTCCAGAGAAATTCGGCTTGCAGGACCTATCGCGGACTGCAGTTTCTGATTTTCTGGGGCACGCTTTCTCTGGGCGATGCAGGGCGCCGACCCCTCGCCCCCGCGTGTCCCCAGCTGCTAATGAATATTAATGTGAAGCTTTCAGAGCCTTGTAGCTATTAACTGACAACTCAGTTCTTACTTGAGCTATCTGCGTTTTTGCTCTGCTAAGAGAAAATCAAACAGACTGTTTTTTTAAATCCCCAATTCCACGGAGACTTAAAAACGAAACAAGATTAGAGGATGCGCAGTTGTGAACTGGGAAAGGAAAGGTTTTGGCACTTTTGATAAGGGAGAATTGTAGAAATTTGGGAAAGTGCAAGCTCAGATGAAACTGTTGGAGAAAAATGGGAGTAATTAGAATTGAAGTGCAATTTCAAGATAAAAGTTTTGAAGAAATTTAATGGACTCAATTAATTATGTTTTACAAGCATACGTGACCTGTTATTTAGAGTTCCATATCACCGTTCCATTATTGAGTCACCCGTTTGAGCATGATATTGACACCTGTTAGATTGAGATTTTCACGTGTTAGATTGAGGGCGTCACCTGTTAGATTGAGGTTGTCAGCTGTTAGATTGAGGGCGTCACCTGTTAGATTGAGGGCGTCACCTGTTAGATTGAGGTTGTCAACTGTTAGATTGAGCGTGTCACCTGTTAGATCGAGGGTGTCACCTGTTAGATTGAGGGTGTCACCTGTTAGATTAAGGTTGTCACCTGTTAGATTGAGGTTGTCACCTGTTAGATTGGGGTTGTCACCTGTTAGATTGAGGGTGTCACCTGTTAGATTGGGGTTGTCACCTGTTAGATTGGGGTTGTCAACTGTTAGATTGGGGTTGTCACCTGTTAGATTGAGGTTGTCACCTGTTAGATTGAGGGTGTCAGCTGTTAGATTGAGGATTTCACCTAGTTAAACCTATTACAATGTGTGTTTACTTGTAAAATTATCCCTTACCCTGTTGAATTCTTATTTTCCATTCGCTTGCAGGATTTCGTTTTTTTTATTGTCTCCAGCTAGATTTTTGTCATCTGTTTATTATGAACAGACGATTTCATTGCAAAAATCTGTTTATTTACCAAAAATCACAAGCACCCGTTTGGAAAGCAGATTCGTGTTTTTTGGCGTCTGATTGTCGCAAATAAAATGCAATAAATCACGTGAAAAAATGGGCTGCCATTTCTGAATAGTGGCTGACTGTAGCGGTGACAAAGGAGATTTTTTTACGGTAAGATAAAAAATGCTATCAAATAAAGGCAATAAAAAAGATGATTCGTTTGATGTAAATAATTGTCTTCATTTAATTCATTGTTTGATAGAGATGAATCTTCGGTTTAAGAAATTATAAATGCTTTTTCGGCTTCTCCATCGCTTTTTTCCTGTTTAAATGGTAAGAAATAACAAATATTAGAAATATGTTGACCTAAGACAGTAAATCTTCTAAGCTGGCCTGCAGCTTCCGCAGAAGCGATTCTCTAACTATAGATGCAGATCCGTGAGCCGAAACAATGCGCGATCATGCTAGCCTGCTTGAGAGAAGTCTGTCAAACCGCTTTTCTATTTACGAGCGTATGTACTTTTTAGAAGTCTAGCAGCTGAGATATAGTACTTTCTTTTCTAAAATAACAGAGAGCTGAGAGCCTGGTTTATGGTGTTGGGACATTCATACACGAAATGATCAACTCTTTCCGTTAGATTTTCTTTTATCAGTAAGCAAGTCGTTTAACTAACGTTTTTCTTCAATTTTCTTTTGATTTGGTTCTTTTGAATGGACACTGCTTCGCCTGTAGCTTGCCGCCCGTATGCACGCTTGATGATTCGCGTGTCGTGTGGCTGCTTTATTGGTCCCAATTTCTATAATTCTAAGGTAATCTTGATCAATTCTTTACCGTGTTCTGATTGGCTGAGGCTGTCCGGATTACATAACATGTGTTTTTTCTCACTCTCTCGGTGGCATCTGATTGGCTGGCGGGGGCAGTGTTTTTGGGGTGTGTGTAAGCTAGTTCGAGCTCTCACCCAACCTCCGCGAGCGGTTGCCCCTATATTTAGCCAGACATTATTTAATTAAAATCTTAAAGCAAAAAACTGATGGCAGTCACTCTAAGGTGTTTCGGGTTCAAATGAAGTAGATCGGCAAGGGAGAGGGCCGCCCCCCCCCCCGAAGGCTATGATCTCCCGCCGCCCACGCCGCTCAGAGCGACAGCGTCATCGCTGCTCTATTTTTAAAACTACCTTCCTCTCTCTGATTAGTCAGATTTTGCTGCTAGCTAAGTCGAGCCCATCTGCTTCTGCTGCTACTCTATTCAATCTACTCAGCCGCACTCTCTAGCTGATTTGTTTGAGCGCGCCAGTGAATAGCAATTACCCATACGCGGCTATGCGGGTAGCATGGTTGTAAAAAATCAATCGCAAACCGGTTCAATCGAATGCGAGCAACTGGGAATATAACTCTCAGAACTTTATATATTTTTGGGCAATAAAATTGACGCTTTAATAAGCTTGAAGCTTTATTAAAAAATTGATTTTAAACAATTGATTAATAAAATTGAAAAAAATATTGCAGTTGGAATGTCAGACCATCTTTCTGTACCATTTATTATTTCTGAGGTTTCACACCTGTGAATAGGTGGATCACTGGTTAACCTGGACTCGATTATAGTCCTTCTTACAAGTATGCATCGGGGTATAGCGTGATAATAAAGAATGGACGTTATTTGTTATCGAAAAAAATATTTTTTAACATGTTCTAATCAGGTGCCGAGTAAAAGGACATGGGCTAAAAACCTATGCAATATTTTTTGGTCCAATTAAACCGCGATGTCTATACAGACTGAATATACATGCATAGCGTTGTGAGTTGTGTCAAATAAATCAACAGATTCTAATCTGCTCCAACAAAACTGCCGAGTTACTTGAAGCTCTCAGGCAATGCGCAGCATCCGATAGCTCAGCTCCATCGCGTCTGTGGACAGCGGCGTCATCTCCTGGCTGCAGCTGCCGCAGACGCGTTTCATGCCGCCGATTTTCATTCGATTCGAACTGCCGCCTCCGCTGCTGCTGCTGCTGCGCACTCCGCAGATGCATCCGCCGCCGCCTCCGCTGCTGCTGCCGGCGCCGCCGCCTCCGCCGATGCCGCAGCCGCCGCCGCCGCCGCTCACGCCGATGCCGTCGTCGCCGCAGCGGAATCTGGCTACGCGGCCGCGGCGCTGGTTGGCCGCCAGCTGGCGCGAGTTGGCGCAGCAAATCAGGCCCAGCAGAGACTGGCGGAACACCCTGGTAGTGCAGATGTAGATGACGAAATTCATCAAGCTGTCAATCTGCACCAGCAGGTTCACTAGGAACACCAGCACCGGGTTTTTCAACTGCACGTAGGCGAAGGCGGCAGTTGGCAGCTCCAGCGCGGCAAACACCAGCGCCAACAGGAGGACCATCCTGGCCGCCCGCTTGTCCCGCCTGGCCAGCGACTGCTGCGAATTGCTTGGCACCTGGCGATGCCGGCGAAGCCGATGCGAGATGAGGACGCCGGCGGTCAGCACCAGGACGAAGGGCAGCGCCGTCTGCATGGTGTAGAAGCCGGTGGCGAAGGCGCTGACGCTGCTGGGATGGCAGGCCGAGTCGAGCTCGCTGGCGTAGGCCAACGGCGCCCCAACGACGGCCATGGCGGCGAACAGCAGCAACGAGCGTCGGCCTTTCAACGCCGAGTCGCCGCCGTTGCGGGCGCTCAATGGTCGGAGGACGGCGTTGAGGCGGGACAGGCCGATGACCACCACCGTCCAGTTGCGCAGCGTCAGGGCGGCGCGCAGGACGGCGCCGATGGCGACTAGCGGAGCGCGGGCCGCCGGCCTGACCGACTCCGTGCCGTTGTTGCCGCCGGCATCGGCCGGGCAGAACAGGCGGCCGCCGATGTCGTCCAGACGGACCTCCGCCAGCTCCAACGGCGCGGCTTGCAGAGTCACGGTGAGCAGCACGCACAGGTTGAAGAGCAGCTCGAAGGCGCTCAGATGGCTCAGCAGGTGCCTCACCTGGGCGCACATCTCGCGCCGTCCTGTTGACTGGAACAGGTACAGGGCGTAGCCGCTCTGCGCGAGGTTCACCGCCCCCAGCACGGCGAACGCTGTCCCGGTGATGAGGCCGAAGTGGCTGTCCGCGGTGGCAGTCGCTGTACAGTTTGAGCAGGCGGCGCTAGCATTCGGCTGCGTCATTTTGTTGCTATTCACGAAATTGAGCGTCGTGAGTTGAGATCTGCCGGTGCGAGCCTTGAGTTATCCCTTTTTCTACTGCCGCTGCTCCATCGCATTGCTCGAAGGCTATTCGCCCTGCAGCGGAGACAGTCTCAGAGACAGACTGCCTGACTATATTTAGCCAGCTCTCAGCCAATCAATCCATTGACTTCTGCTCCCAGCCCGCCCTGTGCTTTCTGTCCGCTCTTGGCAATCGGCTTTGTCTAGGGACTGCAAGCCGGTCCTGGGACTCAATAGGAGCGAGGCTTCTATTGTGACCCGTTTGCTTTTGTTTGATGATGATGATGATGATGATTTTTGAATAAGGCAGAGTGAGTTGGCTCGCTAAAATCAGTATGGATTTGTTTGTTTGGGAACCATTGTTTTTAAAAACAAATTTGCTTTTTTCTGCTGCTAAAAGTCAATAAGCGGGAACACTTAGCTTAGCGAGAAAATGCTTCATCAGAAATGAAACTAGATAGATAGAATAGACTATACAAATATTAGAAATAGATTAAAGAGAGATGGGACAGGGGTGGGAAGAATATGGCAGATAGATAAGGAGATAACCGGCAGGTAGATGGGAGATAACTGGCAGGTAGATGGGAGATAAACGGCAGGTAGATGGGAGATAACCGGCAGGTAGATGGGAGATAACCGGCAGGTAGATAGGAGATAAACGGCAGGTAGATGGGAGATAAACGGCAGGTAGATGGGAGATAAACGGCAGGTAGATGGGAGATAACCGGCAGGTAGATGGGAGATAACCGGCAGGTAGATGGGAGATAACCGGCAGGTAGATGGGAGATAAACGGCAGGTAGATGGGAGATAAGCGGTGATAGGAATGCTCCAGTGAGAGTTCTGCCTGCTCAAGTAAAGAAACAAAAGACAGGCTGACCTGGCTACGTCTTCCCGCCGATAGAATTTCAAAATATGTTTTTCCAACTTCTCCCCGTCAATGTTTAAAATCGTCGCGTGCAAAAAAACTAGTTTCAGAGCAATCAGTAAATACGAGCTAGTACAATTGGCCTTCAGCGATCCTGAGTGTCGGGCATTAAATAGCTGACAATTCTAAAAAAACATGTATATATCAAACTGATTTGCATAGCTGCGGTTAAAGTTTGTCTAGTGCACATGTTCTTTTACTAATTGCTGTTCGCCGCAGAGTGTAGGTACTCGTACTGTTACTCGTTAATTACTTTACAGCTATGCAGATCCATTTTGTTTTAATCCAGTTATACGGCAGCGTTTTTTCATTTTCTTTTCATTATTTTTCGCCATCCCATTAGGCAGTGAAACGTGACTGCTCTTGCACTTTTTTCCATTCGTTTTTTTTCGTGATGCTTTTTGAATTTTTCAACAATGCTAGGCAGATGATGAGTTGATTAGTGAAGCGAGAACAGTTTCTGAAATAAATCAATAATTGCGTGTGCCGTGGGCATGCGATCCAGCCCAGAGGGACTGGGCGGTTGGGTATGACTACTTATTTCTTATGCCCTACTGTTAGTAATGCATCACGATTATGCTATAGAAACTACGAGCTATTTTATCAGTTTTAGGTATAAAAAATAATGGGTGGTCTTGTTGAAGCTCAGTTTATGCATGAAAGTTGTCACATAGTGTAGAAAGTCCAAACAGCTAGGCGTTTGTGTGCTAGGCTCGCTAGCTGGCAGTAAAGGCTTGCTTCGGCCTAGAGCTAGAAAGGCTTATTTTATTTACTAGATTTAGAGCCAGTTACGTAACACTAAACGCACGAAGTGAATGGTAGCGTGAGGGACAAAAGCTGTACGTTATCGATGTACATACATTTACGCTGGGGCAGTGGCAAGCGAGCGAGATATAATAATAGTACAGGAAAGAAACCACTGCCCCACACATAGCATAATTAATGGGTCAAAGTGCCTTCACGCCAGTGGACTTGCCCGAGGCTGCGACCACTAAGAGTCAGAGCCTCCTTTTGTTAGGCAAAATCAGCCTATTCTATCAATGAGAGCCTTGTCAGGTAGTTGCAGGCAAACACTTCTCGCTTGTTGTAAATTCATTGCCACTGTACGGATACGGAGCATAACAATGTATACAGGGCTTACCGTATGTTGAGATGATAAACGCATAAAGGTTGCTACGATGGTTGTTAGGCTAGTTACTTTGCAGGAAGTTTAACTTCTTTTTTGGCTTTAAATCTTGTGCCTGAGAGGCACGCCTTTCCAAGCCTATCCGCATCCTTAGATTGAAGTCCGCTCCTTTACTGAAAAATGGACAGCGAGAGGGTGAGTTTTGGGCTATACGAGTTACCTGACTTACTTGTACTCGGTTGTCAATGATTAAAATTTTTTTTAAATCTAGCCCCTCCATCTCATCACCATCTCATCTCAGTCTCTACATCTCATCTGCTGTCTCTCTATTGCATCTCTCGTCTATCATCTTATCTCGAGTCTCAACATTTCATATCTAATCTCTCCATCTTATCTCCTCCAGTCTCCCTATCTCATCTCCAGTGTATGCATCTCATCTCCAGTCTCTCCATCTCATCTCCAGTCTCTCCATCTCATCTCCAGTCTCTCCATCACATCTCCAGTCTCTCCATCTCATCTCCGGTCTCTCCATCCCATCTCCAGTCTCCCTATCTCATCCCAGCGGCTCCCCATCAACCCTCAGGCCCATCGCCAGCTGGAGGCGGAGCGCGCCCAGCGCCTGCTGCACCGGTACTCGGAATTCGGGGTGCTCCGACGCGGCCTCTCCGCGGTCAGCACAGCCGGGCGCCTTGAAGTCAGCTTCGATTCTGCCGAGGCCGAGGAAGTTGTTGGCGCTGATGAGGCGTCGCTAGCTGACGGCTTCGACTTGGCAGCCGAGTTGACCTGGGAGCCGAGCGTCGTGGCCCAATTCGACAGGCTGCCGCCGCTGCTGCCGGCTCCTCCCGTGCTGCCGCCGATTTGCCGACGCCAAGGCGGCCGGAGGCCCGGCGACCCGCGCTTCCGTCTGCGCCTGATCGCCGGGGCCGCCGACTTCGACGCCGAGCGCGAGGCGATCGCCAATCTGACGGCCGGCCGACTGCGCCGCTTCGGCCGCAGCCTCGGCGTCGACTTTCGCCTGGAGGATCCGCGCCGCGGCAGGCGCTGGCTGGGCGCCGCCGACCTGCCCGACGACGACGACAACAACGAAGCCGCCGCCACGAAGCTCCGACTGTTGATGCTCGGCGACAGCGTCGGTCAGCCAGTCTGTCCAGTTGAAATCGGAGCCAACGAGTTCTGCCTGCTGCGCTGCGAGCTGGCTGACACGGCCGAGGCTGCCGCTAATTCTGCAGCAACCGCCGCTGCCGCCGCCACGTCATCCGACGGCAATCGGCCGCAAGCTGGCGAGCGAAAATTCGGCCTCGGCGGGACGAAAGCCGCCCTGTTGATGCTGCGACAAAGCCAAGTTGCCGACACGGAAGAAGAAGAAGAAGCAGAAGAAGAAGAAGACGCCCATGAGGCGGAGTCGTCCGTGACGACAGCTCGAGAAGATGACCGGCCAAGAACTTCTCAGTTGAAGACGCAGCACCAGCAGCAGCAGCAGCAGCAACCGAGGCGACGCCAGTCTTTTTGGCCGCAGCTTTCGAGGCGTCGTTTGAGCTCGCTGGCGCGGACGCTCGGCCGCACCCTGGCCGCCTTGAGACCGACTGACGACGAAGATTCGATGGAAACTTCGGATGCGTCAGCTAGTCGCCAAAGACCAGAGGAGGCGGCGATGGCGGCCAAACTGATGGACGCCTGGTACAGCCAGGAGGCCGACAGAGAAGTGTCGAACGAGAACGAGGACAACTCGGAGGAGCGACCGTTCCGACTGCGACCGCCTCCGCCGACAGAGGACGAATCGGCGCTAGGCGAGCGTCGCCGGCGCGACCGCCTGCTGATGACGGCGATGACGGCGGCTGCAAGGCGACTGGCGCGTCGGGGCCGGCTGGTTGAGGCGCGGAGCGCCGTGCTGAGAGCGGCTGCTGCGTCCCCGCTGGAGGTGGAGCTGCGGCGGTAGGTTTTTTATTGCACCATCAGCTCCCTCACCCTCTGCAGCACCGTCTCCCTCACCCTCTGCAGCACCGGCTCCCTCACCCTCTGCATCACCGGCTCCTTCACCCTCTGCATCACCAGCTCCCTCACCCTCTGCATCACCGGCTCCCTCACCCTCTGCAGCACCGGCTCGCTCACCCTCTGCAGCACCGGCTCCCTCACCCTCTGCAGCACCGGCTCCCTCACCCTCTGCATCACCGGCTCCCTCACCCTCTGCATCACCGGCTCCCTCACCCTCTGCATCACCGGCTCCCTCACCCTCTGCATCACCGGCTCCCTCACCCTCTGCAGCACCGTCTCCCTCACCCTCTGCAGCACCGTCTCCCTCACCCTCTGCATCACCGGCTCCCTCACCCTCTGCAGCACCGTCTCCCTCACCCTCTGCAGCACCGGCTCCCTCACCCTCTGCAGCACCGTCTCCCTCACCCTCTGCAGCACCGTCTCCCTCACCCTCTGCATCACCGGCTCCCTCACCCTCTGCAGCACCAACCATGCAGTGCAAACCTCGAGCTTCCATAATCCCACACAACCAACCGCTCTGCAGCTACCTGCCGCAGCAGACTTCGACATCCGATCGCAGTCCCAGCCTGGTGCTGATCCTACGCAGCTTCGATAACCTTCGCGACTGTCTGGACCAACCCTCGGCTGGTCGATTCACCGACCTGCTGCCCGGTCGGACGGAGGTCGACCTGGCGGCTGCCGGCCGGCTGGCCCGACTGCGGATGGACGCGGAGGCGGCGTGCCTGCCGGATCGGGTGAGTGCGACCGTTGGCCGCGTACTTTTATTTGCACCCAAACTGACTGGTGACGTCACTCATACCGCGGCCGCTCAGGTGCACCGCTGCCAGTTGGAGTGGAGCCCAGACGGCGGGGTTAATCCGCGAGCGATCCGCGCTCACGATGCCTATCTTCGTCGGCTGTGCGGCTCCGTCTGTCGGGCTGTTGAGCCGATGATGCTGCGGGCTGCAGAGAATATTAAGTCCGAAAATGGGTCAGTGTTGGGGCGGAGCTGCTGGCCCAGCTTTGATCCGGATCGGATGCGAGTTGAGAGCGAGGCCTTCTGTGTTAATCTGTGAGACTCAGATTACTTTAATTTAGTCACGTGATGGTTTGTTACTCTGGTCACGCGATGCTTTGTTACTCTGGTCACGTGATGCTTTGTTACTCTGGTCACGTGATGCTTTGTTACTCTGGTCACGCGATGCTTTGTTACTCTGGTCACGTGATGCTCTGTTACTCTGGTCACGTGATGGCTTGTTACTCTGGTCACGCGATGCTTTGTTACTCTTGTCACGTGATAGCTTGTTACTCTGGTCACGTTATGCTTTGTTACTCTGGTCACGTGATGGTTTGCTACTCTGGTCACGTGACGGTTTGTTACTCTGGTCACGTGATGGTTTGTTACTCTGTTCACGTGAAGGTTTGTTACTCTGGTCACGTGATAGCTTGTTACTATGGTCACGTGATTCTTTGTTATTCCGGTCACGTGACGTTTTGTTACTTTAGTATTGTAAAATCCCTTTAGTAAAGTTTAGTAAAAATGTTTCAAGACAAGGCTGTTTTACGTAAAATTACACTCAGCCTCTTTCAAACTCCCTCTATTTTAACCTCCATCCAGCGCCCCGGACGCAGAGAGCCTGCAAGATCCGCTGACGCTGATCCGTTCTTACTCCTTGTCGGACAGCATGTTGCCCCTGGTGCTCCACGGACCACCGGCCTGCGGCAAGACTGCGGCAGCGTTCGCCAGTCTGAGCGCCTGGTTGCCACCCGGATCCGCCCGCCTGGTGCGCTTCATTGGCCTGTCGCATCGGTCAACCAGCTGCAGGCACGTGCTGCTCAGCCTGTGCCGTCAGCTGGACGAACTGCTGCCGACTGGGCCACTGCAGACGGCTTTGAATAATGACGAGGCGATGAAGCGCCTGCGGAGACTGGAGAACATGGTATGACGCTGTCCAATGAAATACGCGTAGAAAATTTTTTTCCCTAATCTTTAAACAAAAACATCTCCCAGGACCTGCCTGGCATTGCAAACGAGTTCGAGCGGTTACTGACTGCGGCTAGCTGTGAGAACGGCAGCAGTCGCAGAGTTGTCATCCTCCTGGACGGCTTGGACCGGCTGACTGACGCTCCGATTGGCGCTGCCGGGCGCTCCCGCTGCAGCTGGCTGCCTCAGAGGTTGCCCAAGTCTGTCAAGCTGCTGCTGCTGCTGACACGGGCTTCAGCAGAGTCATCTGGAGACTGCTGTCTGCAACAGCTCAGGGACCAGTTCCCGCTAGGTTGGCCGGGGCATTTTCTCGAGCTGCCGCCGCTGGCTCCGGCCACTGTTTCGCGTCTGCTGCGACGTCGAAAATCGAATCGTCAACTGGTGCGCGTCCTGCACGAGGCTCGCGCCGATGACGCCTCCGCGGCAGTCGCCGATTGGCTGGCCCGAGTGGAGCAGCGCCACGGCCAGGCGATGACGCAGCGCGCCCTCGCCTGCTTGACCGCCTCGCGTGACGGCCTTACTGAGCCGGAACTCTTGGACCTGGCCGACGCGACCAGCCTGGCCTGGCGCCGGCTGCGTGCCGACCTCGGCGACTGCCTGACTGAGCGAATCGGCGACGCCTCCGTGCTGCTCGGCTGGACCGACGGAGTTGTCCGGCTCGCCGCTGAGCGCCGCTACCTGCTAGATGACGCGGCCAGAGCGCAGTCGGCCCGCCAGACCCTGAGCGACTATTTCAGCGGCCAGGCCTGCAGCTTCATGCGGCCACGCCAGGCCCGGCCCCCATTGCGCAGCAGCAACCTGCGCCAACTGTCTGAACTGCCGCGTCTGCTGGAGGCCACGGCCGGTGCCGGAGCTGTTGTGCGCCGCTGCCTGTGCCGCTACGACTTCCTGGCGGCCCAGCTGGCCGCTGCTCCGGTCCGCGACCTGCTCGACCTGGTCGACGCCACCGAGTCGGCTTTGGCAGACGATCCGGCTGCTGCCGCCGAGCTTCAACCCGTAGCGGAGGCGCTGCGCCTGTCTCGGCGACACCTGGAGACCGAGCCGGGCGACGGCGGCGCTCAGCTCGCCCAGCAGCTGCTCGGCCGGCTCGCCAACATCGCCTCCGAGCCCGACAGCTGCAGCGCCACCCTGCGGCGTCTATGTCGGAAGGCAAGGCGCCGGGGGGCGGGCATTCTGGCACCGTCCAGCGCCTGCCTGACCCCGAGCGGCGCATCTGGCGCCACAGCCGCTCCCCGACTGCAGGGCCACGCCGGGCCTGTCACCGCCATGTGCGTCTCAGCTGACGGCGCGGTCTGCTTCACCGCGGCTGCCGACGATACAATCAGGTGCTGGAACGTGGCCGAAGCTCGGGTCCGCTTCGTTGTATTCAGCAGTTGCGGCAGCCGCGTCACCGACCTCCTTCTGGGCCTGGGCGACCGCCTCCTCGCAGCCTGCCAGCCGAACCGCATCGAGCTCTTCTCCGCCAGCCACGGCCGCCGGCTCCACAGCCTCCGTCTTGATGACGATCCGTGCGCCGCGGTCCTGGCTGGTCCCGCGGCCGATCACCTGGTCTGCTTCCACCACGGCGTCTGCCAGATGCGCACCTGGTGTCTTCAGCGTCTGGTCCGCATAGCCCAGCATGAGGCGGCGCCGGCAGCTCCTGACGCTGTCCTGCTGGCGGCGGCGGCGGCGGCCTCCTATCAGGTCTTGTGCGCCGTGCGCGGCTCCAACACTGCCAGCCTGGTGGACTGCCGCACCGGCCAGGCGTCCGCGCGCCTTGACTGCTCGGATTCGGCCGCCCTGGTGACCGGCGTGCAGCTCAGCAGTGATTACGCAATCCTGGCCTGTCGGGCAGCCGCTGCCGGCCTGGCTGTAAGCCGCGAGTTCGTCACCCACCTGGAGCTGTTCAGCACCGACACGGGCGAGCTGGTGCGCCGACTGCGCGGCTGTCCGGCTGACCGGCCGGCTCAGCGGCTGCTGCTGACTCGGTCACAGCTTCACATTGTTGTGCTGAACCCGTCAGAATCCAACGGCTGCACAGACGTGGTTGTGTGGAATCTAGAAACCGAGGAGCACGGGCACTTTGCCCGACGGCCGGGACTCTGCAGTGTCGGCGCGGTGCACAACCTGCGCCAGGTGCTGATTGCCGACGGTCCAGACGGCGACATCGGGGTTTGCAGTTTGTATAACTGCTTGCAGCAGCAGCAGCCGCATAGCGCCCAGCGTCACGGAGCTGCTGCACCGGTGGATCTTCAGGTGCACTCTAGAGGATCCGGTCGCTACGCGCTGGTTCTGCTCGAGGGCAACGCCGCGGTACAGTTGTGGGACCTCGGCAACGGCAGCGCCGCCTGCCGACTGCTGCTGTCAGCTAGGGGCATCGCCGAGCATCGAGACACCGTGCTGCTGCACGAGCGTCGGGCCATCGTGCTCTCACAGCTGGGCCACTCGCCCAAGGTGCAGTGCGCATTCATCTTTGCCCAGCCTGTATTCGACCTCGCCCAGTCTGTATTCGCCCTCGCCCTGTCTGTATTCGCCCTCGCCCTGTCTGTATTCCCTCAGCCAGTCTGCATTCTCCCTCGCCCAGTCTGCATTCGCCCTCGCCCAGTCTGCATTCGCCCTCGCCCAGTCTGCATTCGCCCTCGCCCAGTCTGCATTCGCCCTCGCCCAGTCTGTATTCGCCCTCGCCCTTTCCCGCAGGCGCCCAGCTCCCTACCAGTGTACCAAGCCCTGCGCATCTACAGCCTGGAGCTGGAAAAGTTCACCAGCCAGCTGTCCAGCCTGCAGATCGTGGCCGGGCCCCGCGCTGACTACCGCGTGCTGCCCGGAGGCACCCAGCTGCTGACTGTCAACGAACAGCGCACCGGGTTCACCGTCTACAGCCTGGAGTCCGGCGATGTCATTCGCAAGCTGAGGCCGGACTTCAGCGAGGCCACCAGACTGGACGCCGTCCAGCACCAGCGCGACGAGTTCGCCGACGATCCGGCCGAGTTCCAGGCCTACCTGCGCCGCCGGTTGACGACGCCGCTCGGCACGCCCTGGCAGCGACGCGCCGAGTCGCCCGGCGCCAGGAATCGGCGCCATCGGGTCGAATGGCGCAGCGCCAGGCGCCGACGCGCCGCCGAACGTCAGTCGGAGCGGTCGAACTGCCTGTCTGCCTACCTGATCAGCGAGGACTGCTCGACTCTGCTGGCCGCCTACGATGCGCATCACATGTGTGCTTTCGACGTTGCCAAGGGCAACCAACTGGCGCTGCTGGAGCATCCGGGCGCGCTGCTTCATCTGCACACGGCGGCGCTTAGTCGGGACGGCCGCCATCTGGCGCACACCGCCTTCGTTGAGGCTGCCGACGGTGGAGGCGGCCGGCGGCTGCTGGTCTGGGACTGCCGGACTGGCCGACTGCGTCGGGACCTGCCCGAGCTTCTGGCTGCTGGTGGGTCTGACACTTTTTATCTAGCCTGACATCCCTACCGATCAGCTGACTGATTGATCTGACACTTCTACCGATCAGCTGACTCATTGATCTGACACTTCTACCGATCAGCTGACTCATTGATCTGACACTTCTACCGATCAGCTGACTGAATGATCTGACACCCCTACCGATCAGCTGACTGATTGATCTGACACTTCTACCGATCAGCTGACTGAATGATCTGACACCTCTACCGATCAGCTGACTGATTGATCTGACACCTCTACCGATCAGCTGACTCAATGATCTGACACCCCTACCGATCAGCTGACTGAATGATCTGACACCCCTACCGATCAGCTGACTCAATGATCTGACACCCCAACCGATCAGCTGACTGAATGATCTGACACCCCTACCGATCAGCTGACTCAATGATCTGACACCCCTACCGATCAGCTGACTGAATGATCTGACACCTCTACCGATCAGCTGACTCAATGATCTGACACCCCTACCGATCAGCTGACTCAATGATCTGACACCTCTACCGATCAGCTGACTCAATGATCTGACACCCCTACCGATCAGCTGACTGAATGATCTGACACCTCTACCGATCAGCTGACTGAATGATCTGACACCTCTACCGATCAGCTGACTCAATGATCTGACACCTCTACCGATCAGCTGACTGAATGATCTGATACCCCTACCGATCAGCTGACTCAATGATCTGACAACCCTACCGATCAGCTGACTGAATGATCTGACACCTCTACCGATCAGCTGACTGAATGATCTGACACCTCTACCGATCAGCTGACTGAATGATCTGACACCTCTCCCAATTATCTGACAGAAAATTCCACAGGCTGCATTCGGAACTCAACAATTTAGGAAATAAATTTCTGCATCCCCTGAGCACCACGCATCCTCGCCGGCAGGACCCGCCGACGCTGTTGCTGCCCTGGCCATCAGCCACAACGCCAACCAGCTGCTGTGCGGCACAGAGCGCGGCCGACTCCGACTGCGCGTCGAGGCCGCCGCAAATGACGTCGCTAGTTGTTGGACGGAGGCGGCGGCGGCGACGGCGGTAGCGCTGTCAGGTTTCCAGCAGCCGGGTAGCTTCATCCGCCTGCTGCCGCCGGGAGGCGATGACGACACCCGGGCACTGGTGCACGCGGCCGGAGACTCGGACTGTCCAGCCGACCTGTCGCTGTGGAGTCTGCCCGGGCTGGTCCGCCTCGCCCGACTGTCACTCGACTGGACGCTGCAGTCGGCGAGCCTGGCTGTCGGCGGCCGCGTGCTGGTGCTGAGCAGCCGCCTGCTGCAGCGCCCAGTGACGGTCAGGCTGGACTGCCGATCTGATGCGGCTGCCGGGGACGGAGAAGCTGGTGACAGTCTGGATCAAGGATCTGAAGATGATAGCGAGTCGGATGAGGTTCAGTTCGAGGATTATGAATAGAGGTTTGTCTATTATTCGTAATCCGTTTAACTTCCCAAACACAAACTTCACAATCCCAAATCTTCCCAATCCTCAAGCTTTACAATCCCTAATCTTCCCAATCCTCAAGCTTTACAATCCCTAATCTTCCCAATCCTCAAGCTTCACAATCCCAAATCTTCCCAATCCTCAAACTTCACAATTTCAAATCTTCCCAATCCTCAAACTTCACAATCCCAAATCTTCCCAATCATCAAGCTTTACAATCCCAAATCTTCCTAATCCTCAAGCTTTACAATCCCTAATCTTCACAATCCTCAAACTTCACAATCCCAAATCTTCCCAATCCCTCAAACTTCACAATCCCTAATCTTCCCAATCCTCAAACTTCACAATCCCTAATCTTCCCAAGCATCAAACTTCACAATCCCTAATCTTCCCAAGCATCAAACTTCACAATCCCTAATGTTCCCAATCCTAAAACTTCACAATCCCAAATCTTCCCAATCCTCAAACTTCACAATCCCTAATCTTCCCAATCCTCAAACTTCACAATCCCTAATCTTCCCAAGCATCAAACTTCACAATCCCTAATGTTCCCAATCCTAAAACTTCACAATCCCAAATCTTCCCAATCCTCAAACTTCACAATCCCTAATCTTCCCAATCCTCAAACTTCACAATCCCTAATCTTCCCAAGCATCAAACTTCACAATCCCTAATGTTCCCAATCCTAAAACTTCACAATCCCAAATCTTCCCAATCCTCTAACTTCACAATTCCAAGTCTTTCCAATCCTCAAACTTCACAATCCGCTAAAATACGAGCAAATTTTAGTGCTGCTTCCAAGGTATCACACCAATGTTTTTTTCATGGAAGCAAGTCAAGCGTGTATCAAAATCTATCCACTAGCAATAAATGACGCGTTAACTTAAAGTTAGCAAACGTACTTTTAGCAACATTAAACATGCTCACACAGAATGAGTAACCGAACAACAAGAGCACTTAACCTGGGCTTGCTTGCTACAATCACTAAACATTCGAGTTTTTACACCAGGTGTGAAAATGCTTGACCATTTGCCTGCCAAATTGTGTTATCTGCTTTTATCGAGCCGGGTTTTTTCGCTAAGTCAGCCAGCACAAAAAACGGAGTGAAAAAAAACCAGAAAAGTCATTGTATTTTAGCGCGGCCAATGCGACTATGCAGTTTGATTAATAAAGCAATAATATCAACGCAGCTGACTTGCTTTTAAGCAATAAATTAAATTTAAATCCAGGACTGCGAGACTGACTGCAAAACTGTGTAAGTTCACTCTGTCGGATGCAGACTGTTAATTAGGCTTAACCTGATGTCTTGTTGCCCTCTTCTTTACATTCAAAGGAGAGACAGAAGCCTTAAAAAATTGTGGCGTTTTACAAAGCCTCGCTTATCAAACAGGTAAATCAAATAATATGATAGACATTTCTTAGTCAAAGTTCTATAAAGTCCTTTCCAGGAAACAGGAAGAAGCTCTATTTAGATCATTCACGTAGCTAGCTAGCTGCATAATTTCGTTACCTTTTCGTTACAAACCAATAGTTTTAGTGCAAAAATTCTGTCAGATAGACATAGCTAAGCTACAGAAGTGTTTTTAAACAGTTTTGAAGCATTTTTTAAACTAAAACTCTTTAGCACTGATTCACAAATATCAGTTTTTTGTGCTAATAGTCATGATATAGACTTTCCCAAGTACAACGCTTGCAGCGTCAGTAACTTCTACCTCGGAACTGTCTCTATGTAAACCGTTTTGCATCCAATAATATTAAGCTTACTTTATTAAAGTCGTTAGGTTTCAAGCAGGAAAATTTTGGCCCGTTAGATTGTCAAAAAACAACCTCGTTGCATTTAAAGTTCATAGTACTCATTAATTTCTGTGAAATCAAATTTAAAAGAAGGCCAAGAGAATTTGTGTCGCGTAAAAAAGAATTGTTTCTTATCAGCTCTTGTCAGCAGACAAGCGACTGTTTGCAGTCGCACTTAGCACTCAAAACCCCAGGTTTAATGCAGGTCAAGCTGGAAGCATTTGTACGCAATGCAATGAAAACTAACCTTTAATGTTATTTTAGCTAATTAGTACTTCGGCTACTCTGTGCAGCTTACTTGTTTAGTGCTCTACTCGGTTGTCATGGAGATCACAATTGACGGTCCGTCAGCCTGGATTGTAATTTTCGGTACGAGTTAACCATTATTCGCATATAGTCTACTTAAAGTAGAAAAGTGAACATATCAACAGAATTTTTAGAATAAAATAGTAGCTATTGGATTTCGATATAAAAATGCAATGTAATTTCAGGCGCCTTTCTGATGCAATTCCTCGTCATCGGCTACCTGAAGTCCACCGGAATTCTCATGCGCGAGTTTCAGGCCTATTTTAACTGCTCGAATACGCTGATCTTGTTTGTCACGTCCGCTACGCTCTCGCTGATCAATATTCTCTGTGAGCTTGACTCTTTCCTACTAGCACTAATTTTGACTTTTTAAATATAATTTTGACTCCGTTTTCAGCTCCTCTGTTCAGCGTTATTTCTCGCCGGGTGCCGCTCCGCTGGATGGTGACAACCAGCGGCTTGACAATCTGTCTATCAATGTGCCTGCTGTACACGGCATTCAGCCTGCCACTGTGGGTGGCCTGTCTGGGCTTCTGCACAGGAGCCTGCCTGTCCGCCTGCTACAGTTCCATTATCTGCAAGGTCAACGAGTGCTTCGAGCGGCGCCGAGACCTCGCTAATGGGATCTCTTTTGCCGGCAGCAGCGCCGGAGCCATTGCTATGCCGTTGGTGTTCACTAAAGTGGCGGATCGGTACTCAGTGTCCGGCTGCTGCCTGCTAATCGGCGGCTACTTTCTGCACATGGTCATTGCTGGCATGCTCATGCCTACTGGCATTGTGCGGAGAGGCCAGGCGGCCCACAGTGTGGCTGAGAAGGACGCGGCGCCGACTGAGGCCGCGGCCGAGGCGCTCAGCGTTAGTTTCGTCGGCAGTTCGTCGCAGTTCGGCAGCAGATTTGGGGAACTGGCTGGCTGTCCTACGCCTACTGAACAGCATGCAAGGTATTCCATGAGATTGTGTTATTAAGGTAACAGTAGTTGAATAATATTTTTGCCTGTCAATAACTCGAGCATAAACTGTAAGTGAACGCATGAGGTCTTTAATTCTGTGTTGAAACTGGGGTAGTCTCAGTAAATAAGAATAAAAATGAATCTATGTATATTCAGCTATACTTGTAATATATCTACGCTCAGCATAGAATCTAGTTACACTGAGCTATGTCTGAAATATTTTTACGCTGAGAAATATTTACGAGGGTGTACTTTACTCGTAGAATCTACACTGGAATGTACTTAGAATCTATGTAGACTGAGCTATATTCAGAATCTATGTACACTGAGCTATTTTTAGAATCTATGTACACTGAGCTGCACTTAGAATGGATGGAACGCTCAGCTATATTTAGAATCTATGTACACTGAGCTGCACTTAGAATGGATGGAACGCTCAGCTATATTTAGAATCTATGTACACTGAGCTGCACTTAGAATGGATGGAACGCTCAGCTATATTTAGAATCTATGTACACTGAGCTGCACTTAGAATGGATAGAACGCTCAGCTATATTTAGAATCTATGTACACTGAGCTGCACTTAGAATGGATGGAACGCTCAGCTATATTTAGAATCTATGTACACTGAGCTGTACTTAGAATGGATAGAACGCTCAGCTATATTTAGAATCTATGTACACTGAGCTGTACTTAGAATGGATAGAACGCTCAGCTATATTTAGAATCTATGTACACTTTGCTATATCTAAAATCTATTTACGCTGCGCTATATTTAGAACTATATGTACACTGAGTTAAATCTGAAATCGATTTACGTTGAGCTATATTTAGAGTCTCTATTTACTGATCTATTTTTAGATCGTTATATAGTACCCCTTCTGACGGCGCAAAAATTGGGGAAATCAGAATAGATATTACTAGAAATGGTGGAGTTGCGCAACTTGTTCGCGCTCTTGAATCTTGATTTTCCTCGTCGCAAATCTTTGTAGCAGGTCCTCGATAAGCAGCTCCTCCCAGCATCAAAAGCGACAGCGCCAGGACAGTACTGTTCGAGGTCGCTTAGCCAGTTTGTCTCGAAGCCAGCGCCTTCTAATGCTAGTCTACACAGCGACCACGATGCTCTCTAACCTGGGCTTCACTACCCAGTACGTAGTTTACCCGCTGTTCTTGGCTGAGTTTGCCACCCCGACCAGCACAACGGCCGTACTGGTGGCAGTTAACGGTGAGGCCACAATTTTCTTATAGCTGTTAAAATTGGAGTAACTATATTGTTGGTTGTACGCTAGCTACCTTGGACTAAGGTACAAAATAATGCCTTACATAAAAGTACATTCTGGATGAATTCATCATTATTAGGCCTGTCAGACCTGTTCGCCCGGATTCTCACGGGCTGTCTATCTGACCGGTACTCCTGGTGGCGCAAGTCCACCATAGCCATCTTCGGTATGAGCACGATGGGCGCGGTCTGCATGGTTACCGCATTCTGCTCCAGCCAGCTCGCCGATCCGGCCTATCGCACCGGCCTGTTCGCCGCCTACGCTGTCGCTGCCGGCGCCTCTGGCGGCATTTACATGGGCATTGTGACCAGCATTCTGGTTGTGTTTGTTGGCGTGGCCAATCTCAGCATCGTCCACTCTATTGTGTGCTCGTCCTGGTCCCTGTCCACCTTTCCAGGACAGACGCTGCTTGGTGAGTTCGGGTGTACTTTATCATATATATAGTAACAATGAATGTTATATGGCAAATATTGAAGCCTTCGTGGGTTGTGAAAAATTATTTTTGCCATCAATTTGTTCAGGCTATCTGAGAGACAGAACCGGCACATTCAAATACAGTTTTGCATTGGCCGGTTTGTGCATGATCTGCGCCAGCATTGTACTCTTCCTGGAACGACTGGTCAAGCGCGATGAAATCGAACAAAGGGAAGAGACTGGGAGTCTGTGCAATAATAACTTGATTAAAGCGCATGGTTCGGGAAACACTCAAGTGGAGCAGTCGAAACCAGGCAATATTGATAGAGATGATTGTCATACAGCAGAAAATGGAGCCCAAAATAGATTATATAGCAAGTAAAACTAAAAGCTAATTTTCGAGCTATTCTGTGAAAGAATTATGTCGTTTTCGGCAACATTTTTATCCTACGTAAATGATGAGCTGACGCATAATGACATGATCTTTTTTTAAATATGCATTGTAATTATTATATTACAAACTACCTGGCTGGATCGCCAGGCTATAAGACATATATCGCTGGCTATAAGACAATTTGTTAGGAGATAAACATCGCGACTTTTCACATACTGTGAGAACTAAAGCAAAAAATATATATTTCTAGACATGATTATTAATAGATAGCATTATGTTCGTTACTTAATGGAAAAATGTTTCTGGACAACATATTTTTGTCCCGAAAAAAAAAAATTAGGGAGCTTGAATAGGCGAACTTAAAAATTGCCGCAAATAATTTTGAAACTATTATAAATTTCCATAAATTTAACTTCAGGGACCACTAAGAGGCCCCTGTTCTTAAAATTTTCTTGTACACCCCAACTGTACATTAAATAAGGTAGATGTTTTTAAATTATCTTTTTGCGGAAAAAATTAGTTTAAAAAACAAATATAAAAAATTTAGCCGACATAGTAAAGCTGTGTTACATATTTACATGATATATAGTAAAAGCGTCAATATTATGCGTAAAACTAAAATTGATTTAATGGTGACACTTATATTTGTGGCACTGCCTGTGTACATTTCATAATTCAAAATTTCAACCCGATACTAGTCGGAAAGTCTGAACGTGAATTGTCAATTTTTAAGTGAACAAACAAATTTACCTCTTTGACCTAAAATTTCGGCTATTAAATTAAAAATTGTCTGTCAGTTGGTTCCAAAAGCCAAATTTGCAACTCAGCCTACCTTCTTGCGACATGATGCAAAGTGTCGACGTCATTTAATCCCATTATTTAACTTTTTATCTATAAACGTTTTCATACCTGCCTTTTAGTGCTACAGCCGTTTTCAATTAACACTCAAATCATCTGTGACTGGTGTTCTATAAAGTAAATCAGTCCACTTTTGCTAGTAAAATATAAACCTAAAATCATCGATTTTAGTTCAAGAGTATGAATCAAATATCTTTTAAAATTATTCTTATTATTTCATCAATTTTACTTGCTTACATTCACTTTACACATGCTGCTGAACTGACATTTGAGCTTCCTGACAAAAGAAAAGACTGCTTTTACGAGACTCTAGAGTTGAATTCAAAGGCTCATCTCGAGTATCAGGTTAGTGATTTTGTAATTATACTAGACTAAATAGTAGGCCTATTATTAAATAAATTAACAATTCATATGCAATGAAATAATGGACAATGTTTTGCCTTTTGTTTTCATAAATTGCCATTGTTGTCTTGTATGAAGATAAACCAAGTCTAAAGGAATTAGACTTTGAATTATAAAATTTATATGGTAACTGGTGCTATGTGAACATATTTTTAGTAGGCCTAGCAGAATTTAAGTTAAACCAAAAATGTTCTTCTGGAATAATATTAAAAATATAACTTAGTCTGGGTTTATTTTTTTGCTAGGCACAGGATGCTAAATCGCATCCTGTCCTTAATTTTAGGATGCAATTTTAGGGTTTGGGATTCAATTTAAAAAAACTCTCATTTAAGAGGTCTTTTATTATGAAGAATAAAAAAAATCTGGATACAAAATCACATCCTATATCAAATTTCAGGATGCAATTCTCAAAGTCAAGATGCTATAGTATCCCTATCGCACAAAAAATAAACCTAGAACTTAGTAAATCTAAATAATAATTTGCTTATGAAAAATCCTTTATTAGTTGAGAATATAATATTTATTAGCAATAGGCATATATGGTTTATTTCAAAGTTTGAAAACTTTTAACCTCTAACCAGTTTAAAATAGATATTTCTATATTGAATTTATAGTTTCTAATAAAAATATATTAGCTTAAATACTAGCCTTTCTGAGTCTTTCAGTATATAAGGAATAAAAAATTTTTTTATTTTGAATGTAGCCAATAAAATTTTAGTTATTTTAAATGCAAAAATCTATTAATACTATGAACTATTTTAAATAATTTTTGCAGTACTTTTAGAATTTCTTATATTAAGCCATATATAAATAAATTATTTCAGAAAAATTTTGGCTAAATCCCTATAGATTCAGATCAAAATTGTCACACAGTGAAAAATTTTATTTTTAAAGCATAGAAAATTAGCCAATTATAGTTTCAAATTAAATATATGACTATATTTTGTAAATACCACAAGCAATTTAATTTTATATGAGCTACTTTGTTTGCATTGGCTAGTTGTAATAACAAAAAAATTCGTTAAAACATAGTAGATTTAGAAATCTTTTATAACTCATATGGTTTACTTCTTTTTACCATCCCTAAAATAATCAGGTGATCTCAGGTGGCAACTATGATGTTGATGTCCAGCTTTTTGGGCCCAGCGAAAATACAATCTACACTGGGCAAAAGAAGCAATACGACAGCTATCACTTCACTGTTGAGAAGGCCGGCGTGTACAAGGCCTGCTTCTCCAACGAGTTTTCCACATTCACGCACAAGCTGGTGTACATTGACTTCAGCACCGGCAAGGAGAAGCCGATAATCGCCGGCGACGAGAAGCCAAGCGTGCACTCGCAGCTGGAGACGTCCGCCATGGCTATTCACGAATCGCTGAAGGTAGTCACCGACTATCAGACTCATTTCCGACTTAACGAAGCCACTGGGCGAATGTTTGCCGAAGATTTGAACGAGCGAGTCAGCCTGTGGTCGGTGTTGGAAGCCGTTGTCATAGTGATTGTTGGCGTCTCCGAGGTGCTGGTTTTGCGCAGCTTCTTTCCCGATCGCAAGCACGGGTCTGGCAGTTCAGGGATCTGATTGATTTATTAGTCATTAACTGGAAATCTCTTGTGCGTTTTCTGGGGTAGATTATTGTTTTGTTAAAGTGCCATGTTTTTAATCATAATCCATTGGTTCAAAGTTAATCTGTAGTCATTAAATTGCTTCCAAGTCTGAGTACACAAAATTTCTCCTTTGGTTTGCAGCATTCATAGTCGCATTAGAAAGCTTAAAAGCTGGTCATTTGCTTTAATTTGTCACCTTCGCTTGCCTAATCAGTTTTTCTTTTGTTTTTAAGAGTCCCCAATTACCTTTTGACCCGAAAATTCGGATGTTTTGTTACGTCATTCGGCTATCACTTTTGTGTGTTATATCTGTGACTATAATCGACTTTTATTTCCTCGTTTAGTCTTAAAAAATCAAATTTTTACTACTTAAATACTTACCTACTGTTATTTATTGAAAATGAACAAATCAAAACATTTTTTTCTTATGTTGCTACTTACAACCCTGTACGCTATATAGAGCCATGTTTTTTTGTTAAATCCATTCGTATTATCAAATTTATTCTTGGTTTAGCGTCACAGTTTTTAATTTCTACTCTTTCACAATAGCCGGTAGCTTATTATTGCCATTCTAACATCGTTTTTACTCATTCTTAGTCTGATTGTATGTAAGAAAATTCGGTGTTGATTAGGCTACTACTACTACTACTACTACTAGTACTACATCATAGTAGGTAATGATGCGTGTGCAATGTGTCATTTTTTCAGATCCTATTAATAAAAAGAACATTTAATGAATGCGTGCCTCGGTTTTAAGGTTACCTGATGATTTTAAATTGAAAAAATCTAGCTTGCTTTGTCTTTGTAAATCGCGGATGGAATTAAGTGGGCCCTGAAACATTACTACTCCTAATATCAAACGAATTTATAATAAGGAGAACTCGGACCACACATTTTTGATAACGATATTCGGAGCGACAGGAACAACAATTACGAGTAGACGCAGAATATTTTCCGTCTTGTATTTATTGTTTGCTGCGGAGTTACAATTTCTTCAAATTTGTTGATTTGTTTAAAAATTAAAAAACGTTTAGTTTGTTTAAAAAAGCAGGATTGGTAAATAACAAATAAGCGAGTGCGTTGTAATTATTTTTGTTTTGGAGTCAGTTTCGGCAACAAGAGGACAAGATGCGGGCCGACGGGCAAGTAGCAAAAATAGTGCAATCAGGCGGGCAGAAGCAAAAAAAAAAAACTGGCTTACTTCAAAGAAAGCAGAGAAAAGTAAATTTTCAGGCAAATACTATAAAAAAGATTCTATCAAGGGAAGTTTATGAGAGAGGAAAATTAAGGTTCTAGTTTAAGCAACGTCAAATAAATATATGCCGACGACCTGAGAGGGTTTCAATAGTTAATTAATTTAACAAGTACACGCTGCACTTTAAAAAAAGGGGGTTATTAAGTTTAATATGAATCGATAATAAATCACGCATAGAAATTGTCTGTTGAGGTAAAAATAAGGAAAACAACGAAGAAACAAATCGACACGGACTAACAGTCCATCTAATAAGGTTTGCAGGGACCACCTAGTTACCGTAACTATGCGAGGACAACACGAATGTAAATATAGTCTCTGTCGTGATAAAAACGGGCTTTATTTTATAGCGCGCACGAATAAGTACATGGAGACAAGAAGCGAACAACAAAATGTTATTTACAAATTTTTAAAGAAAATTTTACACTTTATAAAACAGATATTTAAAAAAGTGCAAAAAACATAAATCGAGAATAAAGCAAGTTTTGTTCGGGATGACGAAGGGGCGTCGGGGGTTGATGCTGCCATTCAGCCTCTTCGCTATATTGTTAAAAATAGGCAATCGTTAATAAGTTTTAAAGAATCAAAGGGCCGGAAATGACGACAATAATGGACTAAATAGAATATTTGTTCCTTATAAGATATCGCTCAGAGGTTGCCGGACGCCGGTCCATCCCCCCTGTCCCCTCTAAATAAAAACTAAAAAGCAAATCGCAAAGCAAAAATAATAAACAAAGCGCAAAAAAAGATTAATAATATTCTAGTTGTAATTAGGGCAAGGGAAAATGCAGCAGCAGCAGAGAAACAAAAGAGATTTTCTGAGTAACTGTCCAGTCCCCCGGCGTCACACAATCAGCGTGGACTAGGTGTCTGATGCGGTCAGCAGAGGAGCTATCAATCACACATCATTTTTATAAATTAATAAACTAAATTTATTTGATAAAATAATTATAATACACAGAAAATATCGGCGCAATGGATTATTAATGTTGCATTGCTTTTGATTGCAGTAGCAAATGAGAATAATTACGCAACATCGCCTTGACCAGCTGAGTCTTTGTTTTTAAGATACTGTGCTTGGTTGGGTCATTAGTTATTGTGTGTTCATTACTGAAATATCGATATATATACTATATTACTAAGCGCTAACTGGAATGCAAATGTCGACATAGACGCATTCCCTAACTTTCGAATTAATAATTATGTATTAATGTTAATATTGACAATGTCACGTGACTGAGCAGATCGGCAGGCGGCGCAGTCAATGCTTAAACCTGCTGACCATCTTCATAGTTGTCGCCCTGAACTGTCACGGGTTTCTTTCCTGGAGCGCTGGCCTCGTAGGCGTCCTGCGGGCGTAGGTGTTTCATTCAGATTGCACGCTAATTAATGCCAATATGAGGAAAATAGTTATCTATGCGCGTGGCAGCTACTGCAACTGAGCAATCAGTAGTAATATAAGCATTTTGTGCAAAAAATGTTGCCTGAACGGTAAAAAATCGATTACTTCGTTTAGAAACTTCTAATACCTGAAATAAAGCTAAATAATTCACAGAAAGCTATCCAATTAACTAGAAATCCCAACCGGATGTAGGCATTCAAATTTGAATAAAACTTGATAGCGCAAAATCCTAGCAATATCTGAATAGCACCGATTTTGCACGCAAAACGAGGAGTGTCAGCAGGCCAAAAACATCAAGTTGGAAAGAAGAAGATTGGAGTCAGACACGCAAATTGAAATGCCCCAATCGGTTTTCTCTCTAACTAACTATTTAACATTTTATATAGTAAAATAGTAAAATAAAATTCTAATAAATTTCACGAAAAATTAGCACTGATACACAAAACATGCCAACTGTTACTTATCTTTTTCTTATGAAATTACGTATCTATACTTACGTAACTACTATTACGTAATAATTATTCAAACGTGCTTTTGATTAACTTTTTTAAATTTTGGTAGTTTACAACTGTTGAGGCGTGGTAAAACTTGAAAACACTTGTACGTTGTTGCAATGAAAGTACATGCAGTAATAAACCGTTATCTAATTATCCATAATTAATTAACGAGTGACTCACAAAACGATTAAATAAGCTGCCAAAGAAGAATACAAAACAAAGCATTTTTCAAGAAAGGGTTTTCCCAGCAATTACCGCGCCCCGCCCCCCAAGGAAAATAGGCAAATATGCGCGTGGCTACACATAGAGACAGAGCTGTCACAACACACACCCCTGGTTGGCATGCAATTTTTAATTTTGATAATTAGGGTTAATAACGGAGTTCAGTAAGTTGGCCTACCTTTCTTGAACCTGCATTAAGCCAGTACAAAGTGGCTCAAAGTGGCAGCACCTCCTCACTGCCTGTGTGTGCGTGCTTTCATAGAAAATCTCCCAATATATATCTAGATAGACATTGCCTGTTTAAAATAGCCTCGCAGCTGGCTGCGGACCCGTCATGAAAATCGAAATAAGCTAAGAATTGCTATGGAAACAAGACGCTGAGATAGACAAAAAAGCCTGGCGTGAAAATATTTCTTTAAACTATAGTAAGTCTAATTAAATAAATAACGGATAAATAAAACAAAAATATACATCCAATATTCCGATTACATAATTGAACTCAGAAGAAAATGAAAATAAAATATCTATAGATTTTATGACAGCGAGTGAGTGCCAGATTCTGGGTGCGCAAATCACATTGATACACAAAGTGAGTGAATGATATTCTACTGCTGGAATACTAAAGCCAATAGCCTTTCCTACTTTCCTACTACTTGAACAAGATTAAGATCAAGAGAGACAGAAGATACTACTGATATTCGTTTCGGTCTTAGAAATGAAGCTGCTTATTATTTTTGGTCCGCAGCTCAGCTATCAGACTGCCGTTGAGGGCATGTCGTCCAGTTTCCTGGCTGCTGGTCCTCGACGTTCCTGCGGCGATCGAGAACCATTGGAAAAAGAGAGGAAGAGGGGGGGCGGGTGTCCGTGTGATTTCCCTGTTCAGCTGGCGCTTGTTTTACTTAGTTATATTGCAATCTCAATTGATCAATACATAGATCGGCTTATGAGGCCTAAAATTTGTAAGAAATTAGCAAAAAATAGAAAGCGCACCAAAGTGCTAAGGCACGCACACACAGGTCGCTAATCAGCAATAGTATTGAATTCAACAATCAAATGGTGAGCGAAACAATTTATTTACTGATTGCGCAATCAATTATCATGTTTGAGGATAGCACTAAGTTGATTAAGTAGCATTCTTGCTCACTTTCAGTGTCAAAATTGTTTTATTGACATATTGGCCCTAAGTCATAGCTCCCGGGTTCGAATCCGCTGTTTTTTCTCTCGGTCTTCTGTAAATTGCAGGACAGGACAGCCTGCCGCTATAGGGAGGCCAATATCCCACACAGTCCTGTATACATTGCATCCATTTATATTGATACTCGCCATCAATAATAAGCAGAAATCTTATCAACCATTGCCAACTAATGAGAAATTTTCTTAGTGAAGCATCAACACGGCAGAGCACTAACCATTATTTTAAATTTCATAAATCACTTTCCGGCAGTTGATTCAGAAACCACTTCGCGGTCAGGCCCTAATAACGTACACGTAAACAACCATAATAATATGAATGGTAAAGATTAATTGATTACTTACAGCATGATTATGCGCAGCTAACATGGCAATCACCAATCACCAATTATTTATAATAATAACCCACAATTAAAGATAAATTTAAACAATATCGTTAGATATGATTAGACAGATTAATACACACACAAAACTGACGTCACAGACACGAAGGATTACGCGTTCGTTAAGTTATTAAATAGGCATGCCACCAGAAATAAATGACGAAACAGACACAAATTGATTAGATACGATAAGTAGTAAAACTAAAATTTGAATAAAAAAACAAGACGATTGTGCAAGCCGGGTCACTTCATAAATAGGGAATAGTCAACAAGCCCCCTGTATAGTATAAAACTGCTCCCATTGCAATTGTCTGATTCCAGAGAGTGTTATTTTCTGACACAAGCAAAATTCGCACTTACGGCGTCGTTTTGACCGACTTTGTCGTAACGCTTGTCGCCGGGGCTGAAATTGCATCGGATACGGAGTGGGAAATGAGGAGGCTAGTCCGCAATGATGGGGCGCTTTCAGTTTTAAGGACGAAATTATTAAACCTAGTTTAGGTATCCTCAGCCAATGGGACAGGTGCAGCCAATCAAAAAAAACAAACACGTATATCTATTGAGACAGAAACTGAGCTAAATACATTGAGGAAACACGCAATAACCTCGCTGGCTATTGAATAATTGCTTATTTTTGCATGTGTTTCGATTTAATAGGGTACTGAGAGGCTGTGGGTACCGGTTCTGGGCACTGAGGGGCTGTGGGTACCGGTTCTGGGTACTGAGAGGCTGTGGGTACCGGTTCTGGGTACTGAGAGGCTGTGGGTACCGGTTCTGACTACTGAGAGGCTGTGGGTACCGGTTCTGGTACTGAGAGGCTGTGGGAACCGGTTCTGGGTACTGAGAGGCTGTGGGTACCGGTTCTGGGTACTGAGAGGCTGTGGGTACCGGTTCTGACTACTGAGAGGCTGTGGGTACCGGTTCTGGGTACTGAGAGGCTGTGGGTACCGGTTCTGGGTACTGAGAGGCTGTGGGTACCGGTTCTGACTACTGAGAGGCTGTGGGTACCGGTTCTGGTACTGAGAGGCTGTGGGTACCGGTTCTGGGTACTGAGAGGCTGTGGGTACCGGTTCTTGGTACTGAGAGGCTGTGGGTACTGGTTCTGTGTACTGGGCACTGAGGGGTTGTGGGCAGAGAGAATTGTACATACTGAGGATTTAGGGTACTGAGGGGTCCTGGATACTGAGTGTTTGGGTAGCCAGTGTCAGACTTAAAATTAATTCATCACTTTTTTAATTCTGATAGCAACTAAATAAGAACAAGACAATAGAAATTTGTTAATCGGCTTGCCATGACATTAAAGTACACGTTGCTAAGCATTCTATGATGCGTCTATAAACAAGCGAGCAGGGAAATGACTAAGCAATCTATAGCTAGGGGCGTGGTTAGTACGGCATTCCAATGCTATTTAGTTGGCTGCCTATGTTCTTAATGATCAGCCAGTGTAACCAATTTACAACAAATGCGTTTTTTGGAACTGAAAGACACTTAAGACTTGGGAATTGATTTTAAATGTAAATATGTAAATAATTTAAGGTTAATAAAATTTTGCCTGATAATAATATAACTACACAATGCGCAATAATAATATAAATACGCAAATATTAATTTAGAAAGACAATAAATAAGCCTGATAAAGACTTCACACCTCGAGTGAAATGGTTTACTCACCCATTCTTAGGAGTGGAATTCCGACGCTTCAAACAAATGCCGACGGCCGACACGATCACAATAAAGATAACGACAACCGCTATGACAATGCCAATGGTGATCATTGCCGAGTTGGGGGCTGCAATTGGGCAAAAACTTGAATCATTTAAAAAATTGGGGCCATAAAAAATAAGCCGATTAAAAACTGTATTCTGTATTAGTTCACAGCTGTGCAATTATGCAATAAATACAGGTTGGCAGACACATAAATATGAGTACGCTAGCACTCTATTTAATCATTTCGCTTTCCCCTTTGGTCTGGTATAAAAAAATAAAAAAACAATTAAAATACGGGCCAAGCCTACTGACAGTAGCACAGTTGGGATTGCACATTGACACAGCGAGAAACTAGTAATTAAATAGTAATGCGATACACAGCGGGAGGCTGGCGGCAGGCGTCAAAGGCCGCTATCTGAACCAGGAGGCCAATCCCGTCCAGAGAAAGTGGAGACAGGGGATCGAGCAGGGAGACTTTGGGGATGTTTCTTTCCTCTCTCCCTCCCCTTAGACCATCTCGGTTTCCTTCTCAGCAGCGCCTGAAGAGGAAGAAAACGGAGGATGGAGATTTGATGGCAGCTCTCACGTGACAACAAGCGGACTGGCCTGAAACGAAAAGTACAAATGTGAAGGCCGGCTGCTCATCCCATTTCGCTCTTACTTTTTGCATCAAACCATTCCAGCCTCATCTCCCACCCCCCCAGGGGAAGCTTCAAGCAGGCAGCTTCGAGAAGGAAAACGCAAAAGCAAAAATACAGAGAGAGACAAAGTGGGAAAAAAAGAGAATTTCATTGCTCTAACAGGCGGGCAGGCAGGCAGGCAGGCACTCAAGCCAATTGCAAGTAAGCCAGAGCGAGTGCACGCTCCACTGACTCGACTCGATGGCCTCTCCCAAAAGAAACGAGCATAGAATGAAATGAATGTCCATGGAGAAGAAGTAAGAAATGAGAGAGCTGGGAACTAGGGAGGTCCTGATGGATCATCTGCGCCACGTCTTTACTCAGAGCTTGTCAATTCGATCCTCATGTACGAATTGTCCAGGGAGAAACAGGGGAGAAAAGACAAAAAAAAGAGATATACGCGCTAGATAATCCATCCCGGGAGAAACGGCTGTATTTCGAATACGAATTATATGCACTTTTGCAGTTGGAGAGTGGGTGCTGGGTCGCAGGGTATATGAGAAATAATTGAGAGAAAAATAGTCCCAGATGACAATTACTGTCATAATTTTCCGCCAGCTGGGATAGAAATTTTTAGGACCAGTTTTCAGCGTCAATTACATCGAGACAGAGTGATGCCAGAGAATCATGGATAACTGGAAAGGGGAAACGAGAAATGGAAAGTTCTGCTACGCGGAATGCATCACCAGGCTAAGCTAAACTTATCTTCCTTGCGGCTTAGTAACAGCGACAATTGGGATAATTCGTTTTCTTACTGTCCGAGACTGCGCCACTGTCAGATGGGATTTTCTTTAACCGCTAGCCACACCCCGGTTACCGCAGAGGCTGTCGTTGACCTGATCATTCTGCTTCTGCGCCTGTGTGTGTGACGCCCAGTCACACAAGACCGCATATTTTCCAGAGCCGAACAGACAAACAAAAAGCACAACACAAGGAAGTGGAAGCGGCCAAGTGGAAACACAGCTACCCAATTCTGTACAGGAATGCCTTCTAAGCGTTTTCTAATTTTCAGTCGTCTTTCACTGCGCCTAATTCTTTCTTTGCACTTTTAACAGTCGAAGCTGTAAATTAAGGGGGAATTTTCATGCCATCTGGTCTGATTTTCATTGCGCTGCTTGAAAATCCCAACCATATTGACAATCAAAGCACTAAGGGAAAGTAGCAGCTGGGGAACTATAAGACGGAAAGAAAGAAGAAGACCAATTATCAAAATTAAGCTTGGGACAAGCGGCCGCTCGAGGAAAGTGGCCCGCGACCCCGTTTCCCATCCCGATAGCGAAAAAAAACGAAAATAATTTGGCCAAATTATCGACTTGAGGGCACACAAATTCAATAGCCTGAAGGGGACAGAGGAATCCCGCGTATTCTTCCCATCTTGTTTTCAAGATTCGAGTGCAATGTGTGTTTTGTCCTAGCTGAGCATGCACGAATTTCTCTCCCATAGTTTTATAGTTTCTTTCCATTTCCTCTTTCCATCAATTTACTGCTTCCATCCGGAATTTCCATAACACCAAAAAAACACACGCAACGTGCCCGAGCCCCGCCACATGGACCGGTCAGTGCATTAGGCCGGACAAAATCCCTGCTTAACAAACTCCCAGCCTCATCTGCTCCGGTTACTGATGCTCTTATTTCGCCCGATTACTCGGTCCCCTTTCGTTTGGCAAATTAAGTCTCCCCAATCCCCATCTCTCTCAATCAATCTGGGCAATTTCAGGCCTGGAGAATGTCAAACCAGCCTATCATCCTTTCCAGTATTTTTTTTCTCCATACCCAACCCTCCTAGCCATTCCCATAAAGTTAAGCTAATCCCCGATCCCAGATTGACGCCCGAGTTCCGAGCCTAATGGGATGCTGATTGAGCGGTGGAAGGCCCACCAGTCCCTTCCCCTACCCAACGGCGCAGCAACAGATATTTGATGAAGAGTCCGAAAAAGCGGGACAAAGAATGGGGTTGATAAACACATCGGTTCAGTTCACGAGTACCAGTACTTTTAAGTGCTATTATTCTAGCGCATCATGTATTGTTTTGTGAGTTTGAGGCAGCACGTACTGCATCTAGCTGAAAGCTAATTTAAGCTGCACTTTGTACCAGCCTCAGCCAGTCCAGTTTGGAAGTGGTCAGACCCGCTGAATAGATGGATACACTTGCAGATTGATGGCTAGATAAAAATATTCTAAAAAGAGAGAAGTAACGCATACGCTAGACTTGCGGCACACGCTTATAGCTTGTACAGACAAAAATGTACAGAAAAAGATACAAGACTTCAACCAGTGTCTTGGTGAGAAAGCATTAAACAGCTAGTGCGCTGCGCAGACAACTGAGTGGTCCAAAAACAGTAAATACCAATGTGGTGCATTCTCTCTTCTTTCTCAATCGACTATCTTTGTCCCTTCTCTGACTGAGACCTGCTAAACAAGCACTCCAACACAGTGCCGCATCATTATCTCCAAATACGGCTTTTGCTGCGCAAATTAATAGAATTTTGGGAGCACAAAAAAATGCACAGCTACATTCAAGCATTATTTGCTCAAATAATTTCTGCCTTAACTGGACTAAAGCGACGCCATAACGAGTGTTTAAAACTGCTTAAGTATTTTTTTCTATAATTGCCCGAGGGGAAGTTTATGTTTGGTTAGAACTGTCTGTCTTCACTATTCACTAACAAAACTGATAATAAACCTATGTGTGAACTAGAAGCGGGACAGCATATCTGGAGTGGGTGAACCCTTTTAGCGAAAGTTTAGGTAGGGGTGAACCCTTTAGCCAAGGTTTAGGTACGGGTGAACTCTTCAGCCAAGGTTTAGGTACGGGTGAACCTTTTAGCCAAGGTTTAGGTAGGGGTGAACCCTTTAGCCAAGGTTTAGGGAAATCGGAGGATTCGGAAAGGTAATGACTTAGGGGAAAGAAGAAACTGTGGAGCTTGCTTTCATGAGGCGGAGCGGCAGATTCTGTATGAGAGGTCAGGGAGTTCAACCTTGGGGAATTTGAAATTCTCCAGTTGGTACTAATTTTCACTGCCATCCTAGACACAACAGCAGCAGCTCCCTGCAGCTATCTGCCTGGCTATCCAGAGGTAGGGGAGGGAGAGGCATAGTCGGCCAACAGACGGACCTCAACATACTTTCCCATAACTCGCTCCGCCTAATGCCCTAACCCACTCCTCTCATTTGGCCTCCTTCGCTGCTTCCACACTTTCCCTAGAGGGAGGGGCTACCCGGTCTACTAATAAAAAGCCGACACATTTCAGCGAATGATGAGGAACTATGCGGCAGATGCGGGCGAAGCGAACACACTAGGCAGGCAGGCAGGCAGTGACGAGGCACGGGGTTTAACTACAGCGCCGCGGGGGCAGCAGGAGGCAGCTGGCAGCTACTAGCTAGTTCGTGTGTGTGTGTGGCTGGGTGTCTGTCTGAGCGGAGAGTGTGAAGAAAGGCTCTGAAGTGGACGGGCAACCTAATTCTGTCTATATTCTAAAAAGCACAGTTCCCCTATTCCCAATTCGAATATTGAAAATTTGGCCTCCCGGTGGTCGAGGTTGAATTACCGAACGAGCGGGGGGAGTTACGTGAGCCACACTGTACGCGGCGGCTCTATCCTAACTCTGTCTTTCCTTTTCTTTTAGAGGAAGAAAAGCCTTCGAAACATTTTGAAGTCAATTCTATCCACCATTCCCTTATAGCTTAGGCTTAACCTCATTCTCCTTTCTTCGTAGGACAAGGACCCTATGATTTGGCTGAAAGACAGCTATAGCTTAGCTTAGCATGGCTAAACGCTGACTCACCGCCTTCTCCCCCATTCTTCAGCGCCCGCGCGCGTCGCGCAAAGATATCTAATTCAGCAGAGAAAGGGAAGGGGATAAGAAGACAGGGATCAGAGCTTTAGGCATAGATAGCTATACGGATCAGTGCGATACAGCTTTGCATGATTAAGTCTCTTTTCATTTATCTATCCGTCAATTGTAGTTGAAACTGGCTAGAATAATCTTGCTTGCATGCATTTATGCGAATATGGATTAAAGGCTGGCTGCAGGTGCAGCAGGTGCAGCTGGGCCACGCGCCTCGGTAGGGGAAAATACTACTGCTTTCTCGCTCTAATCGTTCGAAAAATTCCTAAACTCGTGCGCGCGAAAACTATCGCATACATCCTGTTTTAGAGAGAGATTTCAGAGGGAGCAGGGAAATAGAACAGAAAGAAGCATATGAGAGGAAGGGGAAGCTGACGAAGGGAAGGTGGGAGCGTGTTCTAAAAAAAGAAATTCGCAAATCTTCTGCACACAGTCTGTGAGTGGATCAGAATCCTAGGCAGGATGCGGCGGGATGGACTAACGAAAAACAACGGATGCAAGAAGGGCAAACTGGGGATAGAGCGGAAGTATTGGGCGCAGGCCGCAAAAAGGCGAAAGTCTTGCGGAAAAAAAGAAGAAACCCACAGCCGATTTAGCCCAGAGAGGCTTTCCAATTAGCGGTTTAGAGGTCTTGGACCCGCCCCCAAGCCTGGCCAAATGCTAACGTAAAAAATAACAGAAAAAGTCTCCAAATAAGGGATAATTGGTTTTTTAAATACTACACAGTAAACAAGACGACAGAAGGGGACATAAAGAAAACACACCCAATCTATATAATGAATAGACGAAACACAAATTAAAACAGAAAGCAATCTTGAACATCTACGAGCTATAGCTATCTATCTAAAGATTAGATTTGAATCCAGATTAGAAATAAGAAGAAAAATGGCAATATTTTTGCCTGAAAAGCAAAACAAATTGGACGGCGACGTTGGGGGAATAAGGGGGAAAGAGAGACACCCTGGAGGCACAGAGCGAGTAGGAGGGAGGAGAAGAGGGAGCGGGAGGTGGAGGCGGTTGGACACTGGTAGACTCAAAGCAGCAGCAGCAGCAAGCAAGCAAGCAAGCCATAGTAAATGCATTTATCAAACTGATGGCCAAGCCAACAGACGCCCCCAAGCCTGGCACGCCATACAGGCGCGTCAAAGCTTGTGAGCGCCACCACAGTGTGTGACAATAATTTATTTTGGCTTGCTTGTACACCCCCGCACATACACACACACACACACAGAAATTGTCTGTATCCAGCACAATAATCTCTCCCCTCTAGCATCTCAAGAGAGAGAGCAGCCCAATTTATTATTTTCCCCATACAGAGTGGGCGGCTGGCAGCTGATGGACGGGGGCGTCACACTGTACATCCAACACTGACGCATCTGAAGGCGTGGGGTTGATTACCTAAGTAGGGGGGTTGGATAGGCCCAAAAAATCCCTATACTAGGGAGCTAAAAATAAAAGCTAGAAGTGAAGGGAAATTTGGATCGAGGCTAATGGAGGAAGGGTTGGTGAACTGGGGAGAGGCGCAGGGGGATACGGCGAGAAAGAACAGGAAGGGAGTTTTGCAGAGCTTCAAGCCAGAGGATGAGCCACACACACGCCGCAGCCCGGCAGGCACGGGAAAAATCGATCCAACCCGGAGGCTGAGAGCCAGAGCCTGGTTTGCAAAAAAATCGCCTCTCCACGCATTCCCTGCTAAGCTACTCAGGCTTGCTCTCTCTCTCTCCGACTCATTATCGCCGCAGCAGGCCGCCTCCGCGCTCGATCTAGCTCAATTCTACTAGCTCAAGTTGACTCATACTATTGTATATACTTGACATCAGTCGTATTTGTGGTGGCCAGCCAAGACAAGAAGTTCATTCCCCTATTTTGTTTATCCGCTTCCCAGTTTCTCGCAATGCTCGGATGTTAGACAGACATCAAAAGACAGACATGCTGCAGACCAAAGGGGAAGACGTTAACTAATAATAATAATAATTTGATTGAAATATTCCTAACAACCCAAATTGAGCCCTTGATAATATCTGACGCACAGGTAATTACCAATCGTACTACACACCCCCTTTATTAGCCAAGCATGTAAGCACGTGTATACACGATTCAATCAGCATTAGTATAAATATATATGATAACTATTTGATGATTAAAAAAATACGTGTATAAAAACAGTGATAACAAGTCTGGCGGCGTGTGTACGTGTGTGGAGGTTAAAAAAATACATATTTATCAAACAAATGGCAGGCAGTAAAAACGACGCATTATTTAGATAAAATACGGCAGCATTAGCTATAGTGTCGTTATAATTAAAAAAACTGGTTGGGTTAAAATTATATGGTTTCTAACTCGACTGCGTACTAGGACGGACCCGCTCACGCAATCGGACTTGGACTTTTAAGTAGTTCCCGCCTGCTTAATGATACAAATACACTTACTGGGCAATTGGGCACTAATAGTACTATTGTGGCTGGTAGATGCACCGATTCGGTTGCCGACGGTGCTGGTCTCTGTAAATATGTCATCATATCGCGGAATAGGATAACTATATTCTGTTTTAGATTACAAAACTTTAATCATCAGGCCGGGACGTAGCAGACAGACATTGCAGATAGACATGAAAAAAAATATTTGCAACGTACGATCCTTCGGCTCCACACACAGCTTATTAGTACTTAATGAGCCGGAAGGGTGTCGACACAAAAACAACCTGCAGCTTGAACGACTTTGACGGTCGGCCAAGCCGCACACAGAGGCAGACGGGCGGGCGGGCTGCTCTCCCAAACACTCTTACTCTCTCACTCTCCCAGTGGGCGAGGAGGCGCTGATAACTGTGCATTTAGAATAGAATAGGCCACCAATTAATCACCAACTGTACCTTGCGTGGAGGCTTCTACACCTAAAATAAATAGGGGAAAAGAGGGAGGGAGGAAAGCGAAATAGATTGGCGCGGCATGCGGGATAGATAGAAGTTTTATAATAATAATAATCCGAGACACTCTTCATATAATATAGTATCATATCGCGGAATAGGAGCTGCGTAACTTAGTAACTTGAATAAGCCACACAATGCAACAGTTATGCATGGATCGCCTATCTAGAAGGCACTTTAAGCCCTACTCGCTAACTGTACAAGAGATTGAATTGAATGACACACACTGGAGAAGGCCAGCTGCACACCTTCGATCTCAGATAACTGACTGCAGGAAGCAAGCTGCACACCTTCGATCTGGGATAACTGACTGCAGGAAGCAAGCTGCACACCTTCGATCTGGGATAACTGACTGCAGGAAGCAAGCTGCACACCTTCGATCTCAGATAACTGACTGCAGGAAGCAAGCTGCACACCTTCGATCTCAGATAACTGACTGCAGGAAGCTAGCTGCACACCTTGGATCTCAGATAACTGACTGCAGGAAGCAAGCTGCACACCTTCGATCTGAGATAACTGACTGCAGGAAGCAAGCTGCACACCTTCGATCTAAGATAACTGACTGCAGGAAGCAAGCTGCAAACCTTCGATCTAAGATAACTGACTGCAGGAAGCAATTATAAATGCTTCGTTATATTTTATGATGCTTATCACGGCAGTTTAACTTCTAGATAAGCGATCCATCATAACATTGCTCCAACTAGCATAGCTAAACAATCGATTTAATACGGATGCCACTAAAACATTTTAATAGTGTTAGACCAAGTGACTGATTCTTTCAGCATCAGACTTCAGCTGAATAAGGCACACAAACTTGCATAGCACTCTCGCTAGTACGACTGGCACGCTAAAAGCATTTAGTACTAGCAAATACAATACTTAATTCCCCATTGTATAATCTAACATAGGCACGCAAAATGCGCTAGAGGATTTAAGAAGGCAGGTCTAAAAAATGCAATTGACTAGTTGAATATAATCCGAAATTGCCAACTCACCGACAATCTGTATGGTCCTTGACACGGGCGCTTCGGCGCCACCCTCCAGGCCGCAGGTGACGGTCAGCTCCGTCGGGTTAGCCGATGCCGCTCCGCTACTATCCTTGAGTTTAATAAACGCTTGAGACAAGCCGTCTTTGGCCTCGTAGCGCGGATAGCCGGCTTGCAGCAGGCTGGCGGAGTCCTTCAGAGTGACGACCAACGGCTTGGCCGGATTATTGGCCAGCGAGCAGATTCTGATCTCTTCGGTGGTCTGGGTCACCTTGTCCGGAAACTCTATGGCCGAGTGGCTGGCGCCGTCTGCATTGGTTGAAATTGGGAATACTTGCTTCAAATTACTGGGAAGTGATCTCAACTTATATGGCAGTCTAAGGTCTCATGTGAGACAACAGACTGGAAGCTCTCCCCAGCAGTGTTGCCACCGACAATATTGAAAATAATATCGCAGCAAGAAAAAAAAATCGCCAGGCAAGACCAAATACCGCCAGGCACAATTTTGCATATGAAAAATGATAATATGACAAATGTCAACCATATACCTTCTTCATTTTAACATTGAGTAAGCATATGACGAAGTATAGATTGCTTTTCCTGCATGGTTAGTTACACATTGGTGGGAGAAGAACATAAATTTGATTAGATAAAAGCTTCACTAACATAAATTCATCTCACTATATCACCAGAAATAGGCGAGAGCTTTTTTACGAGTATTTATTGTATGAAACTTTTCTGGTCATCAAGTTTTGTTATAAGATGTTTTCTTCTTTTGAAGTTTGTAGGTTTCATATTTTTGGTATTAGTAGCCCTCGCCCATTCTGTGAAATTAGAGATACACGGGTGAAATATAAGATGGCAATAAGATGGAAATACAACATCCGCTTCCGCATTTTAGCATAGCAATTACCAAAATATACAAGGAAGGTGCCAGCTCGTACAAGCAACACGAAAACAAATTACAGTGAACAAATTGTTGCGGAGTGCTGAGAAACTACAGTCTGGAAATGACCACCAGTATACATTTTTACATTCATTTGCGAGGCGCTAGAGTCTAGTCTCTATAGAGTGGTAGTGGTAGCATTATAGAAAATACTCTCCAGTCTCCACTCCAGTCATCAGTTCTTCTTAGGTACTTTTGGAAGCGCCAAAAGCATAGCCTGCTCAGCCTGCCGTTTAAGCCTTGCTGCTTCTTCCGCAGTACGTTGCACAACTCGGTCCATCGCCCGCTGTTCAATCGCCAGTCGCTCTGACTCCATCTGACTCAGACGAACAGTCCCATCCTGCTGCTCGCTTTGAGCCTGACGCAGCCTCTCGATTGCACGCTGGACCTCCCGCTCTGCTTCTATACATGCTGCCGATGTTTCAGCTCTTCTGGCGATGTGAACCACTCTGCATTCGCAAGTTAAGCAACCTGACTTCAGTTTGAAGGCTGCTTATGTCTGACACCGGAACCACGTGAGGGAGCTTTTTGGCAACAAACGCAACAGCGTCTTCGCTGATTTCGACACTGAAGTCCAGAAACTTCAGGCAGCGAAGAACGCGGTTCTTTAGTGGCAGATTGTCTTGCAAGTATGTTGCCAGCTCCAGATAGTACTTCTTGAAACGGAAGAGCAATGGCCGCTGCTGCTCCATCAACTTTCCCTGTGGTCCGACTGCGATCTTGTCCAAGGGCAAGTGCAAACTAGCATCGGTGAAGTCAATGCGTGCAACTGACTTGTTAGCATCAGCAAAGGCAGACGGTTGCATGAACTGAACAGCAATGGCTTGTAGCAAATTGTTCAGCTCATGGTGCAGCTTATGGATCAGGACTGTGCAGCTCTGCTGAAAGGACTTCTCAAAACGGCTTGCTATCTTAAGAGCATGGATAGCAAATCGAACACAGACTCGGGTGTCTGCATTCTGGAAAGCTGCTCGCAGACGTCGCAGTCGATCCGAAGTGTCGGCTTCTTGATTTTTGGCAAAGTAGAGAGCGAGAGGAGCCCACTGGTCTTCAATGCGTTCCAGGCAAGGAAGGAGAATGAGCCAGCGCAGTTCAACATTACGCTTTAAAGACAGTGCTGACGTACCAAGCGCCTCCTGGACATCCCTGAACTCATTGGCACGCTTTAGACTTCTACTAAAGCAGGCATGAATATCGTCCGCAAGCTCAGAAACAACATTGAGATGCTTTTCTGAAGCCTTGCGATAGGCGTTGGCAACTGTGTGGAGGGTGCAACAGCCGACATCAATCAAATGCTCCAGCTCAGGTGCTTGGCGCAATGTCCTAGCAACTCCAGTATGCACTCCTGTCATGACACTGCAACCATCAGAAAAGTTACCAACCCACTTGGCTAGTGGAAGGTTACTCTCTTCAACACACTTCCGAATGGTCTCAGCACATGTTGCAGCATCAAATGAAGATAGCGGCACCTGGTCGAGCATCTCAACCACAATGAGGCCCTAAACTAATGGGAGGAAACCACAGGAAATAAAAAAAACATATTTGTAAAATTAGTGACAAAAAATCGCCAAAAAGCATGAAAAGTAGAAAAAAAATCTCCAATCGCCAAAAAAATCGCCAGCGATTAAAATCTCCGCGAGTGGCAACACTGCTCCCCAGGCATTAAGCCCCTCCTGAGACAGAAGGCTAGAATCTCACCTGAAATAGAAGACTAGAATCTGACATGAGATAGAAGGCTATAATCTCACATGAAATAAAAGGCTAGGATCTCACATGAGTTAGAAGGCTAGAATCTCACATGAGATAGAAAGCTAGAATCTCACCTGAGATAGAAGGCTAGAATCTTACATGAGATAGAAGGCTAGAATCTCACATGAGATAGAAGGCTAGAATCTCAAATGAGATCGAAGGCTAGGATCTTACATGAGATAGAAGGCTAGAATCTCACATGAAATAGAAGGCTAGGATCTCACATGAGATAGAAGGCTAGTATCTCACATGAGATAGAAGGCTAGTATCTCACATGAGATAGAAGGCTATTATCTCACATGAGACAGATAGAGCGCTAGAACATCACATGAGATAGAGCGCTAGGATCTCACATGAGATAGAAGGCTAGAATCTCACATGACAGATAGAGCGGTAGAACATCACATGAGATAGAGCGCTAGAATCTCACATCAGATAGAAGGCTAGAATCTCACCTCAGAATCAGGGCTAGAATCTCACCTCAGAATCAGGGCTAGAATCTCACTAAGATATAGCGCTAGAATCTCACATGAGATAGAAGGCTAGAATTTTACATGAGATAGAAGGCTAGAATCTCACATGAGATAGAAGGCTAGAATCTTACATGAGATAGAAGGCTAGAATCTCACATGAGATAGAAGGCTAGAATCTCACATGAGATAGAAGGCTAGAATCTTACATGAGATAGAAGGCTAGAATCTCACATGAGATAGAAGGCTAGAATCTCACATGAGATAGAAAGCTAGAATCTCACATGAGATAGAAAGCTAGAATCTCACCTGAGATAGAAGGCTAGAATCCGACATGAGATAGAAGGCTAGAATCTCACATGAGATAGAGCGCTAGAATCTCACATGAAATAAAAGCTAGAATCTCACATGAGATAGAAGGCTAATTCCCAGTACCTTCACTTAGTCAAAATAAAACAAATTTAAAAGATAGAAAAGCACTCACAAGCGGGCACAATGGTAATTTGCTTAGACTTCTCGGTACCAAATCCGTTGTGCAAATAGCAGCCAATGATGACGCTAGTCTGCTTAGGCACCAAATAGACGAACGTGACCCGACCATTGTCCTCCGCAGCTGGAGTCTTAGTAACCAAAGCCTGGTCTCCAGCCTTAATAGTGTATTGGGGCACAGGCTGAGCAGTTCTAGCGGTGCACGTGATGCTAACATTAACGCCGGCGCTGACTTCGCCATTGTCCGCTAGAGGATTGATCTCGCCAATTTTTCTAACCTCCAACTGGCTAACCTCGGGCGTATCGTCGCCAACAGTCAGTCTGACGTACTGAGAATTCACGCTAGTCTTAGAAAAGTCTCCGGAGATGAGATGAAACGCGCAGCGATATTCGGCGGCAGTCTGGTCGCTGGCGAACACATTCGACACAGTTATGGAATAGCAGCCATTTGGCGTCACTGTTGCAGCTTGAAATTCTTTCTCCAGACTGCGCTTGAGTTCGGTAAACTCGGAGCATTTCTGATCGAATTTCACAACATCGTCAACTACGCCGTTTTTAGTGCGAGTTAGAAAAAAGTAGGAAACGGCAATGTTCGGAACGGCAGCCGTGGTCGAACACTCGAATACTACGGGAGCGCCGCGGACAGCCGACTGAGGCCTGATGGTCAGGGTGGCTTCGCCCGTCTGCTGCACTGACAGCTGGGGCGCCGCTGTACAAATGCAGGCATTAGCAGGGAATGCACTGAGTATTGTACAAAGTAAAATAAAAAACTAAATAGCTAAATAATATTAATAAATTTACAAATAATGCCAAGCCAAGCTATTAGATAATCCAGGCAAAAAATAAGGCGAATAGAGTCCTACTATGCATAGAATTTTAAACAGTAAAGTATTGCATTAAGTAATGTTTAACTGAGTCGAAAATAAAACATATGCCTTGTCTTGGACACATATCAAAGGGTTGAGACAAACAGTGATTGCTGATAAATTAATGTGAATTTTTGATTAAGACAAAAATGATAAAAAATGTGAAAAAAATTCAATTCAACGAAATGTAAATTAAATTTTCTTTTATGCACATTATTCAATATTTTAACAAGAAATTAATCTAACAAGCAATGTCTTGGACAAAGAAACAAATAAACATGATTTTAAATTTGAAATACAATCTCTTAAATGAGTTTCTTACTAAAAAATTGTCAAAGATCCATTTTGAGTTCACTTAATCCAATTGATAGTTATCCAAAATGGCAAATAAATAATAGCTAAAACCTTTACATAGATTTTCATTAGTACATTATTTTGAAACTTTTTGCAATCACTTAAAAAAGCTAAAGAGGTTTGATATATAAAAAAATTTGAATGAATACTTGGAAATTTTAATCAAGACTCTAACATAAACATATATTTATATTTAGTAGCTATTTCTTGCTTTACAATCAAGGAAATCCTATGAAAATAGAGGGATTGCTATCTTAAATACTGCCATCAAAGCTATAAGTAACAAAATAATTTTTTAATTATTATAAGTAATATAAGTAATAATATTTCAAAGATATTTATTATCTATTATACTTTAATCTTGTTTATTAGTCCTTGACCATTTCTTGTTTATTAGCTATTCAATAGATTATAATTTATGCATTAAAATCTTAATCCTTTATATGGAAAACAAATTAAAAGAAATGCACAAGTATATATACAAATAAAATAGATTGAAAAATGAATAGCTATAAATACTAAATCCTTATAGGACTAGTTTACTCTATTGAGTAAAAATGATATTATTAGTTACTATGATTGGCCAGAGGTAACAAAAGCTTTCCTTTGGATTCCTGCTCTAAATTATTTTGACCCAATTTTCAAACTTTTGAACTTTTTGTCATGTCAAGAGAGGCACAGGGCATTGCTCAATGTCTACTATTCCCAATAGATCTGCTAATAGCCTAGCTTATACTGCTGATCATCAACCAGAGCATACTCCCAGGAATACATATTATAATGGACCAATGGGCTATATACAACATGTTGGTCAATCACCTAATAATCAACCATTCACTGTACTTCAAGGACCCTAAAAACCCTATGGCCTATAAAAATACTATTGAGGAATGTGGGCACATTGCAAAGCCAAATTTAGAGTTATGCATAGAACTAGTGACAATTTTTTGCCATAAGCCTGCAGGAGTTCATGTGGCACCAAGCATGGTCAACAAAAATTATTGCTTGGTTATTAAAATAGAAATTATTTTGATTTTGTAATTCATAATCTTCTTTTCATTTATAAAGAAATTTACTATATATTTTTATAATTCATAAAAATGATATAAAAATGTAAGACACGTAATACTTTCAACATGCAATAATATCCCTAATATTGCTCAAAACTTGTTTATACTAAATAAAAATATTGTTTTCTAGTAGCTATGAATTTCATTCAGAATTGTATACCTTTTATTCATTATGATTTTAATTCATTTTTATAATAATTTAAACTGTCATTGAGATAAAATTATAAACTTATGCAGAAATTTTGCTCAAGATTCTGTGTAACACATTAAGAGACTAAAATAAGAAAGTAGCTCTAAAAATTATTATAAAAACTAGTAGGCATGTAAGTCATTACTAATTACAATTAAGGCTTCAATCATGCTACAGAACAAAAAAATTACTCACCTGACAAGAATAGCAGAGCAATGAAAAGAATTAAGCCCATCTAATTAAAAATCTTGCTTCCTAGAGGAATATGATCGAATAAAATTTAGACTTCTTTAATTTAACTCCTGTCAAAGAAAAAATTGAAGAGTATTTAGGAGAAAGTTTAAATGTCCAAAAAGAGATACGCAAAGAGGGAGTGATAGCGCCTGTTAATCAATTAAATTTTAGGGTATCAATTACGCTGCCTGATGCACTGCAATAAAGAACTTAACCGAACTAATTCGTTGAATCTTTTTTAATGGATAAAATAATTATCATTATTCAGTGAGTTTAAATTATTAAGAATAAAAAAATCAAAATTATTTTAACAAAACTGCAACTTTTATTCACTTCTTTCGTGTTCAGAACACAAAAGATCATAATTTTTTTATCTACTGATAATACAAATTTTTAAATCCCCATGAAGAGTAGCTTTTATAAATAGCAGGAAGACTAGTAAATATTAACGATTCTACGTTGATAAGTGGGAATAGAAGAGTACTCCTGAGTACCGCCCGTCAGTATAATTGAACTGGGACCTGCCACAAGCCACCTGTGGAAGCAGACTCCCAGAAACTGCCACCAAAAGAAACGGCGCTTCGGGCGATGATCCGAAAACTGTTTCAGGGAATCAGCCAGAGTGTAATCGATTGAAGGCATCCTGCTTTAGGGCATGGAGATGAGTTGAAAGAACCTGAAACGCTATAAAGAGACAAGCTGAGAACAGCATACGATTTGTCTTTTCTGCCAGAACTTCAGAAAACTTCGGACTAGTGAATTTGCGAATTACACGTTACTTACTGACGGCCAGTGAGTTGCTTATAGTTGTGCTAATAAAAGGATCCGTTGTTTAGGGAGATTTTATTCCGAGCTGAGGATCGCAGCGAAAGATTAAAGAAGCGATTTCTATTCGCTACAGTCCGTGTAAGATTTTAAAGGTTGTTAGAGGGTAAAATTATCTAAGGCCCCAGGGGCGCTCTATTTATTGCTTTTTATTTTATGTTATTTTATTTGGCTTCACATTAAGAGAACATTAGGGGTGGCTTCAAATCTCAGCTCTGATCCCGACAAAGGCGCACAAGCGATCTAAGCCAAGAACCGGATAGCTTTTATGAGCAAAGAAAAACTGAAATAATTAACTTGATAAATTTCTGCGCTGTTAGTCCTAAACCTATAAATCAAACCTTCAAGCGTGATGTATAGAAATTGCTACAGGATGACACAGATACAGGCGCACGCAAAGCAGAAAACCAAGGCAGCAGAAATTGTTGAGAAAGCTCCACTCAGCCGCTTGAAGTTCGGCTACGGGCAGATTGTGTCAAGTTTGCGATCGTAGGCGCACTCGCCGATATTGATTTAACTCAAAACTTCGCTCACGGAATGTAGGGCGGAAGGATTCTTCTGACAAGGAGATCCGGACATAATCTATCAGTCAGGACGCCACCGGAATGTTATGTCGATGGGGGGCATTATGTTCTTGTTGTAGTGGCTTCTCCGATAGTAGTCTGGACTGGGGAGACGGGAGTCGACCTGCACGTCTAACAGGGACTTGATAAGCATCTCGGAGTGCTGAGAAATTTTGACCTGGAGTCGACCTGGAGAACTCGCGGTGACTTACAACACATTAGCTACATTTGTAATCATCCTGCCGTTTCTAATAGTTACGCATGCCCAGCACCAACGCACAACAGAGAGAAGCAAATTTGAAGATCTGAACTACCGGCACCTGTTTGCACCCAGCGATCCCTACGATGTGCCCCAGACTTAGCTAGTTCCATAGACCAATGAGCCCTGACTCTGACCTGAGACCGAGTGTTCTTCGTGTAGCCTTTCACCTTGTGTCATAATTACGAGTGTTATAACTCAAGTCAAGACAAATCAATGTTGCATCCCAGTCGTACTACAGGGCACGCTTCGGGTCGGTACGCTGAAATACCGCACTCTCAAGACCTGCGTGATGAGGGCTGCTGGCGAAGCTAGCAGTCGACCAAGGCTGTGACACCATCACGCTGCAGGAAGTGTCTATCAGGGACGACTAGGTAAGTTCTTCAAAGTGAAGACCTGGTCTCTGGGTGAATTCTTCTGTACTGAAGCCTCTCTTGAGGCTGTGGAGGAGCCTGAGCGCTGATAGAACCAAGGCTGCAACCGATTTGTCGCTGTATACGTCTATCGCGGTCGCAACGCTCACCTGCTCCCCAAGCCACTGGCTGGGCTGCAAGCGCGGGTGTCGGAGCGAATTGTCTGTTCGCGACCCGCTCGGAAACGCCAGTCGATCCTGATTGTTATCCTTGTTGATCTCAAGAAGGCTTTCGGCTCGACGTACTCGCCAAGGTGCTTCAGGCGTACAACATTCAGCATTCATGGCGATGTACCGTGACACGACTGCTGCTTTTTCAACTCCAAACGGCCTTTCAGACTTCTTCGAGACATTCTCCGGGATGCTTCAAGGAGATATGTTGGCGCCGCTGCTGTTCATTCTGGTACTTGACTGGGTGCCACGGACGACGGCTTTCTGCTGCACTGGAGAAGAGAAAAGACGAGAAAGTTCATACAAAAATTGCTCGTATTTGACTGACGCCCTTGATTCTTGGAATTGACTAATCCAAAGTTTAACCTATCAATCACAGAGCATGCGGAAATTATATATTATTTCTGCACTAAAAGGCACACGTAGGTAGGCAAAATTCCAAGAACCAAGTGACAAAAAGTGGGAAGCTCACGAAAATTAAAAGCAATGCAGTTTAAAGATATGAGCCACTCAATCTACTCGTGTATAAGCTATAATTTCTTAGCGTTGACTTTTACCTTGCAATCACTGCTCAAAATTTTGTCAACTGCTACATTTTTACGAAATTTGCCGAAAAAAGTTGCCTAATCTACGGCTACTGTTGCACACGCCCTGCCAACTAGCTGCCAAGATTATTTTAGACCGGTTTCAGATCTGAATATTGCTGAAAAAATGACATATGGCCTCTCGCTTCTTGTTGGGAAGTGGCCAGATAGGCAGTCAAACTGTTTTAAGAGTTTCTGCTATGGAGTTAAGGACGTTAAGGAAGGGCGGCACTGAGCAGTGCTGGTTGATAAAACTGAAGGACGAGCCGTGACGAGTAAGCTGGAGAGGACCAAGTAATGAACAACGTAACGAATTCCAGCAGTAGCTGCTACTCTTGTCCCTGCTTCTCCATCCAACAAGCCTGGTTAATTTACCACCAATGGTATCAAACTATCATCTGCTGCATCGGCGTAGTTGCCAATGCACTTATACTAGCCACGCTGATTGCCGCTCGCATTAATCATTCCTGTCATGTCTACGTGCTAGGCCTGACCTTAGCAGATCTGGTCTACTGCTTGTGCAGGCTGGCTACCTTCAATTATAACCATCTGCCTAGGGGCAGCATGGATCTGTGGCAGTGCCGGCTTATGCTCACCGCCTACAACTTGGCCAGAGGCTTCGCCAACTGGCTCATGGTGCTGCTGGCTGCGGACCGGCTACGCGTGGTGGCAGCGCCGCTGCGCACCCACGCCAACGGGCCTCGAACGCAGTGCGCCGTTGCCGGCACCTGCGCACTATTTGTAGCCTTGCTGGCTGCCAATCTGCCCAGGTTTCTCTACACTACGGAATTTCGCGACATTGATTACGAAGGTAAGTATTACGGACCGTACTGCTACCTAAGTTTGACGGACGTGGCCCACGTACTGCGAGGCGTGGAACTGGCGCTAACCATTCACATCCCGGTGGTAGCCAACGCTGTTGTGAACGTAATCCTCTGCTATTTTATCTGGGACATGAGGAAGCGGCGAAGACGCATGTCCCACATTCCTAGTCGACCTAGACAGGTGCAAACTTCATCTGCTGACGAGTCTGAACGCCAGCTCACGCGGATGCTGCTGGCCACTAGCGTTATTCACAGCGTGTTTTCACTGCCAATCGCTTGCTTGGAGGCTGTCAATCTGAAACAGGCATTCTTGAGGACCAACGATTATTTTCTCTACCTGTGCATTAACTACGGCATGGCTATCTTCTACAGTTGGCAAGTGTTCGTCAACTTGCCCATCTACTTGCTGTACAACACCGCCTTCAGGCAGCAATTCCTGCGCCTTCTGCTGCCCTGCTGCTCCATTGGTAGACGTGGGCGAAACTCGGAGATTCGAAGCAAAGACTTTACTGCGGCATCGGTGTCGCACGCCAGCGAGACAACCATTTGACTCGACATGAAGACCGTGTAAATACGAATAAATTTTTTGACACTTTTTTTCTCTTGTAATTCCAAAGCTTCATAATCTTGGTGCATTGTCAGCCATCAACGCATACGCTACTATTTTACCAATTACTCAAACTTTAAGTTTTAACAGAGGCACATCGCTTTACAGCTTATCCGATTTAATCATATTAATTAAATAATAATTGATTATATCATTACTAAAGTAATAAATCAGATGATTACTTGGGTGGCTGACTGGCACATACTTATATTGTGTTCTTCGTGATTTTTTACCTGGGAAGATTTTCGACCTGCTCGGAAGGATTTTCTATAAGCTTGGGGGGATTTTCTACCTGCTCGGGGGGATTTTCTACCTGCTCGGGTGGATTTTCCACCTGGTCAGAGGAATTTTCGCTGCTGGAGAGATTTTCACACGCTCTGGAAAATTTTCTGCCTTTCTGGGGATTTTTTTAAATGCTCTGGGAGATTTTCTACATGCTTGGAAAGATTTTCTAGCTGCTTCTGAGATCTCTTATGCTGTGTAAGCAAGAGATTTAAACTGTCTGTCTGCGCCCCCCCCCCCTGGGGGGCCCAGAAAATCTAGCAGTTTTTAATCTGCTTCAAGACCAATGAATTCCTTGAAAAAAGGAAGGAAGCCATTGAGTTATTTTCGGCAATTTTAGCATTCATTTAAATTAGACAGCCGACCTTTCGACCAGATGTAGCTCGTACAGCTCACGGCACAACCAGCATCCGAGTGATGTGTACAGCTGCTCAGTCCTAACTAGCTGGAAAGACTGCAAAACCTAACCAAATTTTTTTTCAGTTCACACTTGGTACCCACTCTCAGCTGGGTGGACTGAAGCAATGCTGGATAAAGCGCCTTGATCAAGGGCACAAATATTCTGCTCATAAGGCAGTCGTCCAAGCCACTGAGTTACGACTCCTCCTCAATAAATCGTTTTAATTGATTGAATGAACATTTAGTCTGTTTGACCAGCTTAAGTTAACGACAGGGAAAACTGCAAGTGTCTTAAATCGTGGTGTTACAATAAGGTTAAGACAATCATTTTAGATTAAACACGTTTTCATCGTATGACTGCATGTTTATTTTCGAAATTTATGTTCAGCACATCTCGTAGAAAGCAAGGATTAAATTTCTTGATTTGAATTTTGAATAACAATAAACTGGCAGTATTTTAGAGGAGCAAATGAACTCTGTTTTCTAGTCAGTTTGATTCAAGAAAGCAAAAGCTTGAAAAGAGGATAGAAGTAAAAATAAGCGATCTATTTTTAAGCATTTCATACGGAGAGTAAAACAGCATAGCAAAGAAAGGAAGCTCCAGCAAGCAATTATTTCAGACGAAATAAATATTCGAGAGATTCGAATGGCTGGTTTAAAAACACTTTGAGCAAAACATTTGAGAACAGAATAGTCAAAGGAATAATACAAACATTGCTTGTCCTTGAGAAATAATGAGGCAATTTATCTTGACAAAAAAGCGGTAACGGATAAAAAAATATTTTTGATGCCGCTTTGCACCAATCACTCTGAGGCTTCAGGACTTCAGGTGCAATATTTCAGTCATTGAATGGCCAGTCAGCGGCGATAAAAAAAGTTAAAAATAAAAAACAGGATTATTAATATTTGATTAAAAAATGTTGTGTACTGGAACTATTTCATCTTTCAGTCGACTAATCACATCTCCAACAGGTGGTCCAAATTATCCTCATCAACGTCAATATCCTGCGGCTCCACGTGCTGCTCATCTGGCGAGATGTCCATCTTCTTTGCTATGGCCTGCAATATGGATAGGTAGATAGATAGATAGATAGATAGATAGATAGATAGATAGATAGATAGATAGATAGATAGATAGATAGATAGATAGATAGATAGATAGATAGATAGATAGATAGATAGATAGATAGATAGATAGATAGATAGATAGATAGATAGATAGATAGATAGATAGATAGATAGATAGATAGATAGATAGATAGATAGATAGATAGATAGATAGATAGATAGATAGATAGATAGATAGATAGATAGATAGATAGATAGATAGATAGATAGATAGATAGATAGATAGATAGATAGATAGATAGATAGATAGATAGATAGATAGATAGATAGATAGATAGATAGATAGATAGATAGATAGATAGATAGATAGATAGATAGATAGATAGATAGATAGATAGATAGATAGATAGATAGATAGATAGATAGATAGATAGATAGATAGATAGATAGATAGATAGATAGATAGATAGATAGATAGATAGATAGATAGATAGATAGATAGATAGATAGATAGATAGATAGATAGATAGATAGATAGATAGATAGATAGATAGATAGATAGATAGATAGATAGATAGATAGATAGATAGATAGATAGATAGATAGATAGATAGATAGATAGATAGATAGATAGATAGATAGATAGATAGATAGATAGATAGATAGATAGATAGATAGATAGATAGATAGATAGATAGATAGATAGATAGATAGATAGATAGATAGATAGATAGATAGATAGATAGATAGATAGATAGATAGATAGATAGATAGATAGATAGATAGATAGATAGATAGATAGATAGATAGATAGATAGATAGATAGATAGATAGATAGATAGATAGATAGATAGATAGATAGATAGATAGATAGATAGATAGATAGATAGATAGATAGATAGATAGATAGATAGATAGATAGATAGATAGATAGATAGATAGATAGATAGATAGATAGATAGATAGATAGATAGATAGATAGATAGATAGATAGATAGATAGATAGATAGATAGATAGATAGATAGATAGATAGATAGATAGATAGATAGATAGATAGATAGATAGATAGATAGATAGATAGATAGATAGATAGATAGATAGATAGATAGATAGATAGATAGATAGATAGATAGATAGATAGATAGATAGATAGATAGATAGATAGATAGATAGATAGATAGATAGATAGATAGATAGATAGATAGATAGATAGATAGATAGATAGATAGATAGATAGATAGATAGATAGATAGATAGATAGATAGATAGATAGATAGATAGATAGATAGATAGATAGATAGATAGATAGATAGATAGATAGATAGATAGATAGATAGATAGATAGATAGATAGATAGATAGATAGATAGATAGATAGATAGATAGATAGATAGATAGATAGATAGATAGATAGATAGATAGATAGATAGATAGATAGATAGATAGATAGATAGATAGATAGATAGATAGATAGATAGATAGATAGATAGATAGATAGATAGATAGATAGATAGATAGATAGATAGATAGATAGATAGATAGATAGATAGATAGATAGATAGATAGATAGATAGATAGATAGATAGATAGATAGATAGATAGATAGATAGATAGATAGATAGATAGATAGATAGATAGATAGATAGATAGATAGATAGATAGATAGATAGATAGATAGATAGATAGATAGATAGATAGATAGATAGATAGATAGATAGATAGATAGATACCAAAAACTTACAGCCAGCATGCCGCCCATTTGAGAAATCTGGCTTCTCATTTCCTTCATCTTGACCTTCATAGTAATCAGCCGCAGGCTATTCTGGTCCAGCTTCTTGTATATTTTCTCCCATTCGTCCAGCTCCGGTCTCAGAGATCTCTGCAGTTTGTCCCTGGTAATCCAGCGGCCGCTAAACAAATTCTTTAGCCAGTAGCAACTCTCGCCTCTGTCTGGGTTCGGGTAGTAGGCTTCAGACTTGATGAAATAGCGACGAATAAGGCTGAACGGTAGGAACTCCTCCACCTCGAGAACCAGCTCGATCTGTATTGAGTTGAGTGGGCAGATTCTAATGAATAGTTATTTTAAGATGATCCACAGGAACTGGCAGTAGTAAATAGTAGAACGCATTCTCGATATGAAAATTTATTTCATAGCCTGATACAGGAGACTTATTTCATACTACACATTTAGTAAAAGTAACCGGAGGCCAAGCCTCACCTGCATAGCCAGTTTCTTAAGCGAGGCCTGGTTCTGCACAGACTTGATGTCGTCAACGGCCAAACCGACGAGCAGATTCATGAGCACAATGCTCATAATGATGAGGGACGCGATGAACACGATGTAAGCGGCCGGGTCGTAGAAAATCTGCACATTGGCCTGCATGCTGTTAGCCGGGTCGTATTGCGAGTTGAACACGGAATCAAATTCGAATTCGCCCATCATCATCACGGTGGTTTTCAATAGGGATTTAGCCACGGTGTCGTATGGCACCTGGTTGGCCAGGATCAGGTAGAAAGTGATGCCGAAAGCCACGATGAACAACAATAGTACGACGAAGAACTTGAAGAAGGTCTGCAGCACCTCGGTAAACATCACTACGTAGATGCCGAAACGAGGCACTTTGCGGATGAATAGCACAAGATTGATCCAGGCGACCAGGATACCGAAGGTCCCAGTGTTCCATTGCCAGTACTGTGGGATGCATCATGTCAGGAGTGATACACGATTGCAAGTTAATTGTGAGCACTTGGAAAAACTGACTAGAAACTAGAAACGAGTATAAACGCTTAAGACTAGAAGTTAGGGGAGCCTTGATCCATCCGAAAAAAGAAGTCACTAGAAACTAATTAAATCTTTTTACGTTGACCACTTTGAAGTATCGTCTTTTCAAAGCCAACAGACGTTTTTTCCACTTACGGTGCGAACTCCGCAGACCCTTTGACAATCGCTAATGTCAATAACGGTGATGATTGCCAAGATGAAAATTGACCAATCGATAACGTTCTCAAAGTTAATGTACTTCAAACGTTGAGTAAACACTTGGATAATCTCCTTGAGCAGGAAGACGCAGCTCAACACTAGGACGATCCACTTTGCTATCGCGGCATTCGGATTCTGCGCGCAGCCTGGCTCCACCCTTTGCACCTGTTCGCATTCGTTGTTTGTCCAACCGGTCACGTTGTGAGTCAGGTAGTACGGCGAATAGAAGAGGTAGGTGGCCTTGTGCGACAGCATGTACACCGTGAAGGACACCAGGAAAGCCACGTAGAAGGCCAAGTTGGTGTAGTACACCCAACGACCGTAGCAGGCCCATTTGTGCTGCAGCAGGGCCGAGACCAGCGGATGAACCAGCAGGTCTTCTCGCTTCTTCCTAAACAGAGTAAGCGAGGAAATTCAATTTTTTCTTTTAAAGGTTTTCCTATGTGAACTCAAGTTCGTGGTGAGATTTTTGATTAAATTAAGAGAATAGGAGACCAAACAGTCAACTTGCTCAACTCACTTCACCATGACCGTCAGCGGGTGATTTCGCTTGATGGAGCCCTTCACCGAGCTGAACTTGATGTCGCGGCGAAGTCTCCCATCCGGGTCGTAGGCATCAGCGATGACCGACTGTTCGGCAATCGAAGCGGTGTCCGACGCGTTGCTGCCTCCCGTGGAACTCCCTCGAACGCTCTCGCTCCTGTCCTTGAGCTTGCCGGGGGCCCAGCTGTTGAACATGTCGTCCATGAACTCGTAGTAGAAGACCACCTTGTACTTCGGATCGTCGGGGGACTTCTTCTGCCTGTTGTTCTCCACGCACTTGTTGAGCACCTTCTCGGCCACTGTTGGCATCTTGCGAATCAGCTTCCGCATCGGGGTGTCCTTCTCGCCTTTCTCCCCGACAGTCTCGTTGCGGAGAGCCTCCTTCCACTGGTCGGAGTTGATGAGCGTCATGGCCACCTTCTTGTGACCGTGATCAATGGCCGCGTCGAGGCAGTTGCAGTTGTGCAGCGGGCTGCGCACGTCCGAGTACTTGATGCGATTGTCAACCTGGCGGTGGCAACCGTTCAAAATGTTGATTTTAAGTCGATCAGTTTTTTTTTTTAATCTAATTACCATTTTATCTGGTTTTTCTTACATCTTGCTTAATAAATTTTATCCTTTTTTATTATCTTAAACGCTATAACTATAATCTACATAACTGTACTACATAATTCTCGAAACTAATGCACTACAAATATTTGACAGCCTACAATTCATCTCACCCTGGCTCCAATGTTCAGCAGAAGTTCCACCATCTGCACGTGGCCACCTTGGCAGGCCAGGAAAAGCGGCGTCACGTTGGACTTGTCGGCCGGATCGATGGGAGAATCGTTGTCTAGCAGCACCTGGGCCACCTTGGTGAAGCCTTTGGACGCAGCGCAGTCAAGCGCCGTCCAGCCGCGTGAATTTCTCGCCTCCACGTCGGCTTTGCCCTCCTCGATGAGCAGCTGGCAGATCTTCGGCTGTCCGGTCAGGGCGGCCATGTGCAGCGGCGTGTTCGAATCGTCGTCCTCGTCGTTGGCCAGAGTCCGGCTGATGCGAAGCAGCCGCCGGACGATCTGCAGGTGGCCGGACTTGGCGGCCAGGTGCATCGGAGTCTCCTCGTCTTCGTTCTTGTCGTCGTACTTGGCCTTGTTGCGCAAGAGAATTTCCACGATCTCCAGGCTGCCTGAGGAACGGTTATTTGAGCACACAGGCAGAATCTCAAGGACCAGGGACATAATTGCTTGCAATTATCCATTAAATTAATCGAATCAGTAAAACATCAACCGACAAATGCAAGTGAGCAAACCTTGTCCATCACGTTGTAGATTCTATTTTTTGTGTTTTCAGCCTCATAAAATAAAATGAATCTACAAATATTCATAGACAACTCACCATTCTGACAAGCAATGTGCAGCGGCGTGTTGCTATTGGCATCGCCCTCATCGATGACTCGGCTTTCTTTGACCTCGCGGTTCTCGAGCAGAGCCTTCAGGACATTGGCGTTGTTCCACATGGCCGCCAAGAATACGGCGGTCCGCTCGCCACTGTCTCGGCACAGAGCATTGGCGCCTCTCTCCAGCAGCACCTGGAATATCGGTAGTTGCACAATAGCAGTAAAAAACGACAGAACCGTTGCTTATGAGCTAAGAAGGCCTCACCTTGACGCACGCCGGATCGTCCTGTTGACAGCTGGCCAACAACAGCGGCGTCATGTGATCGCAGTCCACTGCGTCGATCACGGACCTGTCAATGTCGAGCAGGTAGGCAAGCAGTTCGGCCTGATTGAATCTGGCCGCTTTGTGCAGCGGAGTCTGTCTGTCCTGAGTCGCGCGCATTCAGCTTGGCACCGTTCTTCATCAGCAGCTCGATCAGGTCTTTGTTGCCGGTGCGAGCAGCCAGGTGCAGCGGCGTCTCTCTACCAGTGTTGCTGGCATTTACGTTGGCGCCTGGCGGTGAAATTCAAGTGAGGAAATTTATTAGGCAGGCTTCGTGTGAACTTGAATTATGTGGAGGAGTTTATAGATGATCCATCAGGTATCTAAGGGGCCGCAGTATTTCTAAAGTAACTCAGATCTCGCAGAATAACACTATAGCATTAACTAGAGGTTCTCAAGAAAATGGAGAGTCTAAACTAAATCTTCTAGCTCTTCGGGAAAGTCCATTTGCCCAAGCATATGGCAATGGTGGCAATCAACCAATGGCCTCACCATTCTTGATGAGCATCTCAGTGACCTCAACGTTCTCATTATCAACAGCGTAGTGCAGACTAATGCTGTTCTCTACGTCGCGTTTGTTGACGTATTTTTGCCGAAAGCCGGGGCTCACAGCTTCGGCAGCCTGCAGCAGGTAGCTGCAAATGTCGGCGTCTCCTTCAGCGCAGGCCAGGTGCAGCGCCGTGCAACCGGTGTTCTCCGTCATCTCCAGGTAGTCTTTATCGTTGGTCTCGGTCTCGATTAGCAGGCGCACAACGGCGGCTTCTTTGTGCGCGCAGGCCAGGTGCAGGGGCGTCATGTTCTCGTTGTCAACAATCTGCGAATGACATTGGGAGATGCCATCGGACTGAGTCACTAAACTTCGATCAAAGCGTAAAACTATTGAACAGCCGTACCCGCCAGATGGGCACCCGGGTGCTGTACAACTCATCCATCTTCTCCCGGTCCCGCTGCTGACTTCGACGCCTCTTCTCGAAGCTGAGCAGAAATCTGGCCGCCTCCGTGTTGCCCTTCATAGCCGCGTAGTGCAGCGGCGTGCAGCCGTAGAAATCTTTGCGGGTCATGTCGGCCCGGTTGCGCAATAGAAAGAACACGGCGTCCTTTTCCTCTTGCTAAAGTTTTTATTTATTTTCATGGGTTAGAGAAATACGTGATAGAGATTAGTGAGCGTTGAGTTCACTGCCTATAGGTCAGTAGCTAGGTCAACATAATGTACAATTGAATGCACACTTTTTAATCCCATTAACTCTGTACCCCAATTTTTTCGGTTTGCTTGCTTAGCTTACTACTGACATAGTAGCCTGCATGAAAGCTTTTAAATTTGTTTTGAAAAATATCCTCACTCAAATTCGAAAGGAATTTTCTAGGAAAAGAAAGTCGACTCTGAAAATGAAACTCACCCGACTGGACTTTCGCGTGTGGTCCTGAAAAAAGCGATAAATTATGGTTTATTAAAATGGTTTGATTAGTTTTATCACACCAGCAATTTAATCTGTTCCATTAAAACAAACGCCAAATCACGGTCAGCTCACCCCGAGATGAAATTCCGCCGATTCGTTGAGGTTCGTCTGCGAGCCCATCTGTTTGATAAATTTTAAAATAGTTGAGAGACTACAGATAGACTGGATATCGCATTTATTAATATAAATAATCATACCATAATATAGAGGTACTTCTACACTTAATCGCTTAATTTAAAAAAAATATTTTTAAATGATTTGAATAATTTAATTTTTAAAATACTAAAAACATCTGCGCCCGTAACTTTCGACGAAGAAACATTGATCCTGGTAGTTGTCAAAATTGCTTCATATATTTTTACTCAATTTCTTTCTCCCACTGGTCAATTTTCAAGGTACAGAGTAACTAATATTGGAAAGCTCATCCTTATTGGGACACAAAAATAAAAATAACAATAATTTAACATAAATAATTGAATGATGCAAATTAATTTTTTCCTTGTTTCAATATGGAAACGATTTTACTATTAATATATTACAATCAATTTATTAATAAAATTATTAGCTATTATTATTGTTATTATCTTACTGTTACGATTGCCACAATAATTGAATTTGAAAACACGTCTACCTACTTCTCTGTACGAAGACCATTTAATCACTTACTGGTGCGGCCGCTATTCCTTTGACCGCTTTGGTGCGCTTGTACTTTGCCGCCATGTGCAGCGGCGTCATCTGGTCCGGGCCCTCGATGTCGACCGTGGCCCCCCGACGAATCAGCACTTCGCAAACGTTCACGTGATTGTTTCTGGCGGCATAGTGAAGCATTGTAAAGTCATTGGCGTCCTTCTTATCAACCTGAATGTTTTTCCGGCCTCTGCCGCCGCCGCCGCCGCCGCCGAAGTTCGGCTGTGGCGGCCCCATCATCTCGTCTAGTTGCTGGGCTCGACCGTCTTTCGCGGCCTGATGAAGGGGGAAATTCATTTACGATTTTAAAAAATCTACCCCATTGTCCAGTAGGTAGGTCCGTCGCCAAGTAAGACCGTCACCAAGTAGGACTGTCCCTAAGTAGGACCTAGGACCGTCACCATGTAGGACCGTCACCAAGTAGGATCGTCACCAAGTAGGACCGTCACCAAGTAGGACCGTCACCAAGTAGGACCGTCCCTAACTAACACCCTTCCCCAGGTAGGACCGTCACCAAGTAGGACCGTCTCCAAGTAGGATCGTCACCAAGTAGGACCGTCACCAAGTAGGACCGTCACCAAGTAGGACCGTCACCAAGTAGGACCGTCACCAAGTAGGACCGTCACCAAGTAGGACCGTCACCAAGTAGGACCGTCACCAAGTAGGACCGTCACCAAGTAGGACCGTCACCAAGTAGGACCGTCACCAAGTAGGACCGTCTCCAAGTAGGACCGTCACCAAGTAGGACCGTCACCAAGTAGGACCGTCACCAAGTAGGACCGTCCCTAACTAACACCCTTCCCCAGGTAGGACCGTCACCAAGTAGGACCGTCTCCAAGTAGGATCGTCACTAAGTAGGACCGTCACCAAGTAGGACCGTCACCAAGTAGGACCGTCACCAAGTAGGATCGTCACTAAGTAGGACCGTCACCAAGTAGGATCGTCACCAAGTAGGACCGTCACCAAGTAGGACCGTCACCAGGTAGTATCGTCACCAAGTAGGACCGTCACCAAGTAGGACCGTCACCAAGTAGGACCGTCACCAAGTAGGACCGTCACCAAGTAGGACCGTCACCAAGTAGGACCGTCACCAAGTAGGATCGTCACCAAGTAGGACCGTCACCAAGTAGGACCGTCACCAAGTAGGACCGTCCCTAACTAACACCCTTCCCCAGGTAGGACCGTCACCAAGTAGGACCGTCTCCAAGTAGGATCGTCACTAAGTAGGACCGTCACCAAGTAGTATCGTCACCAAGTAGGACCGTCACCAAGTAGGACCGTCACCAAGTAGGACCGTCACCAAGTAGGACCGTCACCAAGTAGGACCGTCACCAAGTAGGACCGTCACCAAGTAGGACCGTCACCAAGTAGGACCGTCACCAAGTAGGACCGTCACCAAGTAGGACCGTCTCCAAGTAGGACCGTCACCAAGTAGGACCGTCACCAAGTAGGACCGTCACCAAGTAGGACCGTCCCTAAACAACACCCTTCCCCAGGTAGGACCGTCGCCAGGAAGGGCCATCCTAATGTTATCCCTAATTTTTGGAAGAATTTTGTAGAATTACTGGTAAAATTTTTTGATGCCAATAATGATCGTCCCACAAAAGTACTGTCAACAGATATGATCTCCAAATCCCAGTTTAAACGGGCTACTAACGTCAATCATGTCCATGAAGCTGGCGTGCTGGCTTCGAGTTCGGACTCCAATATCATCGGCAGTTTCGTAGTCGCCGCCCTCAGCGCCAATCGGATTGTCGTCGGTGGACTCGAAGAATCGAACCATCTGGATCGGCATGGCGCTGGCCGATTCGGCTGGCGGCAGCGTCGGGCCGCCGCTGTTTCGATCAGCCATCAGCGATGATGAAACAGCAGCCGGCGTCAATAACTGCTGGCGACTTTTAGTCCGCGGCTCTGGCGACTCGTAGCCGGGAGCTACTGGAGGCTGCGAGCCTTTTTTACCTCGGCTGCCCTTGCCGCCCTCGCTAGTGACGTCAACTTCTGGCAGCGGCCAGGGAACGTATTGCCCGGATCTGGAGTTGTCCTCTGCGCTGTCGGCGCCGCTGTAGCCTTGCTGCTCGCCCTCGCGCAGCTCTGCGGCGCTCATGACCCGTTCGCGTTTTAGGCAACTGGGTGCGGCTCGCTTTCAGAGGGGGCAGGGGGGCGAAAAAACTCGGGTTGTAAAGCGTGGGGTTGGCGGCTTCGGAGACGATGTTGAGGCCGATGGTAGGCGGAGAAGAGGGAAAGAAAAAGAAAGGCTGTGAAGAGTAAATGCTCGAGTTTGGTCGCAGGCGGACCGAGAAATGGGGGCAGAGTTTGTGAGAAGGGAGTGTGCAGGCAAATTCGGTCACAAAACTATTTTCCGCGGAGTAATTGTTAAGCAGAGCAAAATGCAATGATTTTTATTATTATAATCGGTTGGCCATGGCAACAGAGATTACTCCTTACCCCAACCACCTCTCCCTTCTTGCCTTGCCATTACTTTTCATTCTTTCTTTTTCTCTCACTCCATTTCTATTTGTGGAATATAGCTAGCTAGCTAAAAAGCAGCAAGGCAGGGTTTTTGCGCAAAGCCGTTGAGTTGAGTCAGAAGAATTAAGTGCACCAGCGTTAGCTCAGCCTGAGGACTCACCTGAGAGGGCAGACCTACTCTGGTTAGACAAATACTGAACAAGCGCGCACCCTCGATGCACACAATTGCATATTTTTGCGCAGATTTGTTCGGCGGCAAACAGATAAGGCTGACAGGAGTGAGTAGCTAGTTGATGGAGCCTGCCCCCCCCCCCCGAGAATTGGTTGCCATGCGCAATCCTTAAGCAGCCGCAAACCCCGCCTGTACAGCTTCACAGCATCAAATCTTGTAGAATGGTTCAAATCAAATGCACGAGGGCAGAAAAAGAAACTATATGGTCAGAGAGCCTTGAATGCGTAACCTTTCTGTGTGCCTCATTTGAGTTTGCTGTACTATGTTTTTAATTAGTGACAATAGGTCAGATATTTCTATTGCAATGACAGATGGCAAAACTTTTCGTACATTCTTATAATTGTCTTACCGCGAAAAATTGAGTGGTAAGATCAAGCACTAAGAGCAAGTGACTTTTCCTTACCGTAGAATTTTTTTGAGATTTATGTTCCAAACTAGAAATAATACTCGTAATAATTGTTGTGTGATTAAAAAATCCAAAGTATATTTTGCGCTAATTAGCTCGTATTGCACTGACTTTGGCCCTGGCTGCGGAATTGATTATTGCCATGATTTTGGCACTGATAATGGCGTTGATGGTGGCACTGATAATGGCGTTGATGGTGGCGCTGATAATGGCGTTGATTGTGGCACTGATAATGGCGCTGACTGTGGCACTGATAATGGCGCTGACTGTGGCACTGATAATGGCGCTGACTGTGGCACTGATAATGGCGCTGACTGTGGCACTGATAATGGCGCTGATTGTGGCACTGATAATGGCGCTGATTGTGGCGCAACTGCTAGGTAGAAACATCAATTTTTCAAACAGAATAATTTTTTTTAGTATTTATTAATTAAAAAACCGTCGAATCGAATGATTGAAAAAATTATTTGCTGAAAACGCAGTGATCGTTTCCCAAATGGGAATTGAAAAGTGTCAGGGGATCAAGCTACACTTGATGACACAGTCGAGAAATCAAGCAAGACTTGTTGAGCATTTCGAGGATATTGAAATCTCGCATGGGAAAAGGGGTTGCAGCCTATCGAGAGCCCGCATCTCGCTGTCTGGGATCTCGGCACTGCCGACAACGGACTGTTTTGAGCTCGCCTCCCGTGGCAACTACACAACAAAACGGGGCCGCTTCTTTGCACATCATAAAATGAGAGACAGTTGCGAAGCGAATCGAACTGTGGCTTGCTTCTCATCTTGTTGCCAAGCTGCACAGCTGGAACCTGCGAGGATATCCTAGAGTAAAACATTTTTCTTCTGAATTCGATAGCAATGGTGATGGACTGGATCGGCAGAGAGGCTCCGGTCTTGTGGCTCGCCTTGCTGCTGAGCTGCAGCTTCAGCGCTCCGCTGGTCTCCGGATCTGGTGAGTTCCGGAAACTGTCCCAGAATCCGCAAGAATTCTTTTACTTCTCTGCTATTGAAGAGAACCCGAACCCGAGTCCAAATCAGGATCCCAATCCGAATCCCAATCTGAATCCCAATCCGGATCCCAATCCGAATCCCAATCTGAATCCCAACCGAATCCCAATCCAGATCCCAATCCGAATCCCAATCTGAATCCCAACCGAATCCCAATCCGGATCCCAATCCGAATCCCAATCCGAATCCCAACCGAATCTCAATCCAAATCCCAATCCGAATCCCAATCTGAATCCCAACCGAATCCCAATCCGGATCCCAATCCGAATCCCAATCCGAATCCCAACCGAATCTCAATCCAAATCCCAATCCGAATCCCAACCGAATCTCAATCCAAATCCCATTCCGAATCCCAACCGAATCTCAATCCAAATCCCAATCCGAATCCGAACCGAATCTCAATCCAAATCCCAATCCGAATCCCAATCCGGATCCCAATCCGAATCCCAATCCGAATCCCAACCGAATCTCAATCCAAATCCCAATCCGAATCCCAATCTGAATCCCAACCGAATCCCAATCCGGATCCCAATCCGGATCCCAATCCGAATCCCAATCTGAATCCCAACCGAATCCCAATCCGGATCCCAATCCGAATCCCAATCCGAATCCCAACCGAATCTCAATCCAAATCCCAATCCGAATCCCAATCTGAATCCCAACCGAATCCCAATCCGGATCCCAATCCGAATCCCAATCCGAATCCCAACCGAATCTCAATCCAAATCCCAATCCGAATCCCAACCGAATCTCAATCCAAATCCCAATCCGAATCCCAATCCGGATCCCAATCCGAATCCCAATCCGAATCCCAACCGAATCTCAATCCAAATCCCAATCCGAATCCCAATCCGGATCCCAATCCGAATCCCAATCCGAATCCCAACCGAATCTCAATCCAAATCCCAATCCGAATCCCAATCTGAATCTCAACCGAATCCCAATCCGGATCCCAATCCGGATCCCAATCCGAATCCCAATCTGAATCCCAACCGAATCCCAATCCGGATCCCAATCTGAATCCCAACCGAATCCCAATCCGAATCCCAATCTGAATCCCAACTCAACTCGAAATCCGAATTCGAATCCGAATCCCAATCTGAATCCCAATCCGAATCCCAATCTGAATCCCAACTCAACTCGAAATCCGAATTCGAATCCGGATCCCAATCTGAATCCTAACCGAATCCCAATCCGAATCCCAATCTGAATCCCAACTCAACTCGAAATCCGAATTCGAATCCGAATCCCATCCTAAGGAAATCCCTATTTAAATTACCGTCAATAAGATTGGGATTCTTAGAAAAGGAGCACCCCAGGCCTAGACAAAGAAAAAAAATCGATGACCCGCCCGCTCAAACCTGACCAACTTTCCAGCCACGCCGTTGCCATGCAAGCTGCTAGCCAAGCCGGACAATTCCGGGCGCGGGCACCAAGCTTTCCTATTGCTAGGCAATACAGCGTCAGAATCTGTAGACAATACAGTGTACGAATGTGTAGACAATGCAGTGTACGAATGTGTAGACAATGCAGTGTACGAATGTGTAGACAATACAGTGTACGAATGTGTAGACAATGCAGTGTACGAATGTGTAGACAATGCAGTGTACGAATGTGTAGACAATACAGTGTACGAATGTGTAGACAATACAGTGTACGAATGTGTAGACAATGCAGTGTACGAATGTGTAGACAATGCAGTGTACGAATGTGTAGACAATGCAGTGTACGAATGTGTAGACAATGCAGTGTACGAATGTGTAGACAATGCAGTGTCAGAATGTGTAGACAATGCAGTGTCAGAATGTGTAGACAATGCAGTGTACGAATGTGTAGACAATACAGTGTCAGAATGTGTAGACAATACAGTGCCGAATGTGTAGACAATGCAGTGTACGAATGTGTAGACAATACAGTGTACGAATGTGTAGACAATACAGTGTACGAATGTGTAGACAATGCAGTGTACGAATGTGTAGACAATGCAGTGTACGAATGTGTAGACAATGCAGTGTACGAATGTGTAGACAATGCAGTGTCAGAATGTGTAGACAATACAGTGCCGAATGTGTAGACAATACAGTGTCAGAATGTGTAGACAATATAGTGTCAGAATGTGTAGACAATAGTGTCAGAATGTGTAGACAATACAGTGTCAGAATGTGTAGACAATAGTGTCAGAATGTGTAGACAATATAGTGTCAGAATGTGTAGACAATACAGTGTCAGAATGTGTTGACAATACAGTGTACGAATGTGTAGACAATACAGTGTCAGAATGTGTAGACAATACAGTGTCAGAATGTGTAGACAATACAGTGTCAGAATGTGTAGACAATGCAGTGTCAGAATGTGTAGACAATGCAGTGTACGAATGTGTAGACAATACAGTGTCAGAATCTGTAGACAATGCAGTGTCAGAATGTGTTGACAATACAGTGTACGAATGTGTAGACAATACAGTGTCAGAATCTGTAGACGATGCAGTGTCAGAATCCGCAAATGAATTGTCAAACGCTGAATGTTATACGAAATTTCTAAATACCTGGACAGGCGCAATGCCGGTGAATTTTCGCCAGCCAACCGACCAGCAGACTGTGCCGCTGACGTCAGATCCGGGTGTTGCGGGCCTGTACCTGCTCGGCTACGATGTTAGCGTCAGGTGCAGCCTCACTAGCCTGGCATTTCACAGCAACTCGACTTCTGGCTCTAGCTTTGAGATTCGGGTGAGTGAAGTTAATTTGGCGTCGGCCGACAGCCCATGGTTACGCATAGCAATGGAGGGAGAGCTCGAGCTTTGCTAACCCCGTTTAAATTTTCCACGGCTGCCAGGTCTATCGGCCCCAATGCCAGTCAGGAGGCGCCTACTGCTACCTGAGCAACTCCTGCCTGCCCGCCGGACTCAGTTGCTCTCGTCAGCCAAGCGTGCGTGGCATCGCCTGCGTAGGCGGCGCCCTGTGGAGTGCCAGCCAGAGGAGCTGCCTACCTTCTGGTGCGCAACCAGCCTCGCCAGTGCTCAACGGCACCCTGGAGGCTGTCCAGCGGATCACGCTGACAGTTGACGTCGCGGGCTTCAACGCCAAGCAGCTGGTCCGTTCTCAGTACCTCGAACTGCTGCCCGGAGACCTTCTGGCTGTGTCCGACCCCGATGGCGTTGTGTCCATGCGGCCGCCGATGCCAAACCGACCGGACCTGTTCCTGCCGGCCTCCGCCGTTCCCGGCACCGCCGCCTCCGTCTCTGACGGCTCGGCCGCTGCCGCAGCCAAGGCAGTCGACTTTTTCGGCTACCGGGCTGGCCAGCTGACGGCGTCGGTGAACTACACGAACACGACGTGTCCTACAGGGAGTCCGTTCGACTGTCCGGCCGCGTCAATCTACAATGTCAGCGTTCTGCTGACCAATCAGATTGGGACTAGCAGTCTGAGTGGCTTGGTCCGGGTTCAGGTGCCCATATCAGGTGCCCACATTCAGGTACTAGGACGGCTCGTTTCACGGCTGCCAACATGATCTCCAGGGCGGAGTACCAGTGGCAGATGATCGTCTCAAGAGATGTCTGCTCAAATCCTCAGCTTAGACTTGGCCGCCTGCTAAAAGGCCGATTTCGTCGAAACGAAGATATTCAATTGGAGAGCTATTTAGCAATAAACTGTCACAATGCCAGCGTATTGCTGCGCTGGACTGTTGAAGTCTATAACGCTTCAGCCCGAGTCTGGCAGAGCTGCGAAGCGGAACTGATCGAATTCTTCGCTAACCATCCTAGACTCGTTGGCAACCAATCGTTCGTCTATCACAGTCAGGGAATTCTGTACGGGCAGGCGAATTTGCACCTAAGAAGTTTAAGACTGCCAGCCCACTGCTTGCAGGCCGGCCGGTCCTACAGAGTCAGCCTCTACTCAGAGATGACTAGCAATCCCGCATTTAGAGCCAGTCAGAGCGTGGACTTTGTCGTCGCCCTTGAGCCGCTCCAAATCTGCCTGAGGACGTCTTTTTATGACGACGAGCTGTCCGATTGGTTCAATACCAGCAGTCCGTTCCAGGCACGGCGTGGCAACCCGGCTAAAGTGGACCCGAGCTGCAGCTACAATCCGAACGTATTCACCGCAGGCGGCGAGGCCAGCAACCTAACATTCGAGTTCTACTGCTACAGAGCCTGCGAGTCGAGAATTGCACTCGGCAACGATCTGCAGTACGACCGGAACGTCCAGGGCAACGGCTGTCCGGAGAACATCACCAGCGGGCCCGCTATGCGAGGCTGCTTTGTGTCCAACATTTGGGACGCGTACGCGCACCGGCTGAAAACTCTGAGAGCGTCGGACTGGCAGGTGAACCTGACCGCTTCACAGTACAACGACGAGGGCATCAGGGCCATCTATGACAATCCGAGATTCAGCAGCGACTGGCGGTCAAGCGTCGCGCCCAACTATTTGTACTACATGGAAAACGGGACGCTGACGCTGAATACCCGCTTCATGTTTGAGCTGCAGCATCATGTCATTCTTGTCGTGATGCGCGATCTGGTCCATCCGGAGCTGCCGCCCGTGTACAGCGAAGTCCAACTTCTCCTGCAGCGAGGTCCTTGTCCTATTATTGAGACTGAGTGAGTACTTTTAGTTTAGTATGCTTACGAAAATTGGTGTCAGTCAAAGTTACAGACCATTCATTGGTGCTGAACCAAGATCCTGATCTTTTATAACTTTAGGAGTGTAGCCTAGTCGCTAGGGTGCCTGCCTTATGACCGGAAGCTCTAGGAGACAATTTGTGCCCTTGAGCAAGGCACTCAATTCCGCATTGCTTCAGTCCATCCAGCTGAGATCGGGTACTACCAGTTTGAGCTGGGTAACTAGCTCTTCGGTGCCCCCTAGGGAGGCGCAGACAGGCATTTTAAATCACTCTTGTATCGATACTGAAAAGAAATCTCCCAACGAAGCTAGTATATCTCTGCATCAAAATTAATATCTCCCAAGCAGCTTAAAATCTTTCTGTGCATTTCAAAATATTCTAAATAGAAAAAATCTCCCCGATCAGTTAGAGAATCTCCCAACCAGCTAAAAAAATCTTTACGAGCAGCCAGAAAATTTTTGCTAGCATTCGGAAAATCTTTCTCAGCAACAGTAGAAAAACCCTCTTTGCAGTCAGAAAAGACTGTGCCAGCTGTGGCTGCACATCTGGTCGAAAGTTCGGGTGTCTAAATTTATTCATCATCATTTATTATCATATGCAGATGCGTGAGCAACTGTGTCCCATTGCCCATACCGTTTCCTGGCGCGGCGGCCACGAACTCCTGCTCAATCGAGGCCATTAAAATCAATCGGGCAATCGGCATCCGTCTTCGCACGACCGTGTCAAATTACATCGCGCCTGTCAGCTATAATTATCGATGGCAGTTGTCAAGATTGGACGCGCCGTTTACCACCTGTCCAACTGAGTTTGACATGGACAACATTACGAGGCACTTGGACAGTCTGGAGGCGAATAGTTCTTTGGCAGAGCAGTGGAATATAATAGGTGATTTTACCTTTAAAATCCAACATACTCATATCTACGTACGACGATCGAATACATAGCAAAATATATTTTGGTCTTTATTCTCAGTCTAGGAAAATTTAAATCTATACATAGTTGCTCTCACTGATAACGTTTGACGTTAAGTATGCATTCTAGCCATCTCTATGAGATTTAATTTGACAAGTCTTTGTTCACACTCCAGTGAAGTATTTTCGGAGAGTTAAATCCTTGAATTAAATTCCCATTTGCAATTAATAGCCAATAGTTTTAGTTTTTTTGAGAAAGTTACTGAGCCTGAGTAAATATAAAAAATATGATTAGTTTACCTAAATTATTCATAAATATTCATAAAAGTGTGATCCATATTTTACATTTCAGACGGCGAAGACAGTACAAACACGGGTAAAGTTGGAGGACGCTAATCTGATCCGTGGCTCTTTACTTTCTAAGCTTTTAGTAACCAATAGACTCGAAGATACTCATACTTTTGCAAATCTTATCTATTTTAGGCATCGAATCACCTGGGATTTCTATCCCCGGCAACCGAGTCTTCACCAACTCCTCTACCGGCTTTTTCATCCTTCGGGTGAAATCCTGGCGGGGAAATTTTCGCGAGAACTTCGGCTACCGTCTGGTCTACCTGACAGTCAATAGTCCGCCAGATTTGTCTGCGCTGCGTGTGAGAGTGACGCCCAACGAGGGCGTGGCTTTGAGAACCAAATTTCAGATCGACTGCACGGGCGCTGTGGATACCGACGAGCCGTTGGCTTATAGCTTAGGCTATTCGCAACTTGAAAATCCGAGTAGCATGGAAGAGTGCTCACTAATAGCAGATGGTTAGTAGTAGTAGTAGTAGTAGTAGTAGTAGTAGTAGTAGTAGTAGTAGTAGTAGTAGTAGTAGTAGTAGTAGTAGTAGTAGTAGTAGTAGTAGTAGTAGTAGTAGTAGTAGTAGTAGTAGTAGTAGTAGTAGTAGTAGTAGTAGTAGTAGTAGTAGTAGTAGTAGTAGTAGTAGTAGTAGTAGTAGTAGTAGTAGTAGTAGTAGTAGTAGTAGTAGTAGTAGTAGTAGTAGTAGTAGTAGTAGTAGTAGTAGTAGTAGTTGTTAGTAGTTAGTTAGTAGTAGTAGTAGTAGTAGTAGTAGTAGTAGTAGTAGTAGTAGTAGTAGTAGTAGTAGTAGTAGTAGTAGTAGTAGTAGTAGTAGTAGTAGTAGTAGTAGTAGTAGTAGTAGTAGTAGTAGTAGTAGTAGTTGTAGTTGTAGTAGTAGTAGTAGTAGTAGTAGTAGTAGTAGTAGTAGTAGTAGTAGTAGTAGTAGTAGTAGTAGTAGTAGTAGTAGTAGTAGTAGTAGTAGTAGTAGTAGTAGTAGTAGTAGTAGTAGTAGTAGTAGTAGTAGTAGTAGTAGTAGTAGTAGTAGGTAGCTTCCAGGCAGTCCGCGTATTGCCCCGCTCCGCGGCCGAGCAGTCCTCCGCTACCGATACTGTGCGGAACCTGCTCACGGATATTGACTGTTCCCGAGCCGTTGGCAACGTGGACCGGCTAGCAGCCGCTGTCCTTCCCATTCTGAGCACCATTAACTACGAATCGTCGGCCTCGGGCTGGACAGATCGAAGGCAGCTGCGCACTCGGTGCACGAACTCCCTGATTGGCACTCTTGAAAACGCCGTGCCAACCCTGCCAGCCGTCGTGCAGTTCAGCTACCTGTCGCAGATAATCGCAATTGTGCAGCTGGCTTCGCAATCCGAGTCGGAGCTTGAGACAACTGTTCTAGATGAGGGTGCTTGGAGTCTGGGCTTTGCTAAGTCGATCGATGCAAGCGATTGTACATGATCGGCGCCTCACCTTTGAAACCGTGCGGTCAGTGAATCAGCAATTCATGCGCGCGGCGAGAAACATTCTGAAGCCAACGGTGGCCGGCCTGAGCAGTTTCAGCCGTTCGGACGGATTTTTCGAAGCCACAGCGGAGTCAAGGCGGAGCCGGTCAGCGGACAGGCACCGACGTGATGCAGTTGATCGAGCGCTCCGGACGCACTCTGGCTCGTAAAATAGTCAGCCGGGAGACGGTTGCTTTACAAGCCGATGCTCTGGTGCTGAATGTCAGACGAACCGAAATCAGTAGGATGCCGAATTGTGAGTAAAGCTGCTTTGAATTTTTAATCAGGAATTGAATCTGAGGTGAAAGCTAGTCGGTCTTGTCCAAGCGTACTGAGCTGTCATTTCTTCTTCGAGACTGAACTTTCACCGTGAAAATTCACACAACTATCGGTCTTTAAACTTTCCATAACTTCTGTATCATTATGATGCTTGCAGCATGCATTGATGCGCTCTATACTCGTAAATCCACTCCAGCCCGGATCAGCATTCAAGACAACAGTAGCACTGATTGCAGCTACTTTCAAACTGGACTAAACCGAAACTCCAACGACGAGGATGTCTTTGTGGAGCCGGATCCGATCGTGCCGACAAGAAGCCGCCACTGTCAGTCGGTCATTTCTACGGTAAATGAACTAAATTGGTGTTTGAGAAGCGTTGGATAAGTACTGCTACTGCTGTATTTAATGGTATTTACAGAAATTGTTATCTCTTTCACTGGATCTCGACTTCAAAAGCAGAACATATATACGCTCGTACGAGTAGATCGACAGGAGGCCTGTCCAACAGTTTCACTCATTGTTACACCTTTTTCAAAGATCTACGCTCGTATTTCTCAAAATATCGACTTATGCTTGAAGAATGCCTATATACGGTAGAGAATTGTGAATGGAGCTCCTTGAACAGGATTTGATGACTGGGATGTCCAAATACGTGCTGGGTTGATGTGTCTTAGTGGAAGAGGTGCTGGAAGATTATCGAAAAGGTTTATTCTATAGATTTACAGAATACCATAATATATAGCGTAGCGTTTGCCAGTTGTTAGCTAGTAGCATGCCAGTTAAGGACATCCCCTGGAAGGCCTTGGGCTCGAGGCTTAAACTCGAGGAATTTAGAGTGGTTGCTGCAGCACTTCGGGAAGGACTGAAGAACTGCGCACAGTCCTCGGATGCTCTGTGCAGTAAACTATGTGTCTAATAGAAAGGTTGGGTGTCTTAATTAATTCCCTTATCCAATATTAAATTTAAATGAGCCTCTTAAATGCGCTATGAGTTTGTCGCACACTGTCAAACCGCAGCTGGTGAAAAGTGACCTCAACGCCTTCCTGCTCGCGAGCACCGTCAATGCCACGCCAAGCTACTCCTATTCACTGAGCCTGAGCAGCGACAGCGATCACCAATTCAATATCACGCATCTGAATAATGATTCCTGGATCGAGATGCGCCTCGGCGGTAATAATGAAACAGCCAGCCAGGTTCAGGTGGCAACTATCAGAACTCGAACTGTCGGCCTCGGCAACCAGAGGATCAAGGTCAACCGCGGCGCTTCGTTGTTTGTCCGAGTCGACCGGCAGTTTACCATGACGAAAGCCGACAAGGAAAAGCGACCGCTTTGAGGTTTTGGTGTTCCTTAGGCAGGGCGGCCAACCGTCCGAGAATAGTTACGACTACCTTTGTCAGCTGCCCCTGATGAGAGCTTACACCTGCGGTCCGCCTAGCGAACCCGAAAGGCCCAACTCGGGTTACACGGTACAGAAGTGCAACTGCACCGGAGCTTCAGACTCCTCAGCCTGTCAGCCGATGCCAAACACTCCGCTTGGCACTGCGCAGCCTCCGTTGACGGACTGTCAGTGCCTGAACGACACGTGCCATCGAATTTGAGCCTGCTCCGGCGTCCAGGAGCTGCAGCCGGATCCCTGGACCTGCTTCTTTCCTCGCCAAATGCTCAATACGTGAGTTTTATTGTAGCACCATTGGAGATGAAAACTCAACTGAGACCTGAGCAAATCGCATTGCAGCTCAGCCAGTGGTCGAGAATGGCAGATCGGTGTCAGACTATTAAAAATTCCGCCCGAAGGCAGAACTGAATTCAGCCCAGTCGGAGTGAAGACCGGAAGTACTGGGCTGCGAATCAGTCCGAATTTGTACATAGAGGATGAAGTCAATCTGACAGTTTTCCAGCCATCATGCGGCTACGTAGATTTGCAGCAGTTTGCCATTTCCAATACCAATGTCTACGTGAGTAAAAATGTCAAGTTTTTAAGAATTGCAGTGGCCCTTATGTGCATCAAAGGTATTATTTGATTGGGTAAATTTTTTGTTCGATTTTCAAGCAAACCTAGAGACATGTTAGGGCTCAAATATTAAGTATTAAGTAATATAAAATATCCATCTGCCATCTGTAGTTGCGGGCATCTCAAAGCTACTTGCCATCTGTAGTTGCGGGCATCTCAAAGCTACTTGCCATATGTAGTTGCGGGCATCTCAAAGCTACTTGCCATCTGCAATTGCGGGCATCTCAAAGCTACTTGCCATATGTAGTTGCGGGCATCTCAAAGCTACTTGCCATATGTAGTTGCGAGCATCTCAAAGCTACTTGCCATCTGCAATTGCGGGAATCTCAAAGCTACTTGCCATCTGCAATTGCGGGCATCTCAAAGCTACTTGCCATCTGCAATTGCGGGCATCTCAAAGCTACTTGCCATATGTAGTTGCGGGCATCTCAAAGCTACTTGCCATATGTAGTTGCGAGCATCTCAAAGCTACTTGCCATCTGCAATTGCGGGCATCTCAAAGCTACTTGCCATCTGCAATTGCGGGCATCTCAAAGCTACTTGCCATCTGCAATTGCGGGCATCTCAAAGCTACTTGCCATATGTAGTTGCGGGCATCTCAAAGCTACTTGACACGTGTAGTTGTGGGCATCTCAAAGCTACTTTCTAATTTACTTGGTTATTAAAAGCAGATTTTTTCAGAAGATTATCATCTTAATCTGCTTCCCGAATACAGGAGGGCCAGTGCTCAACACCAACAATGATGCAGTGCTACAGCCGGCATCTGACCACATTCATGGCTAACTTTTTTGAATCGCCAGTTATTTTTATTGATGACTCGGCGTGGCTGAAGCTCAGTCTGAATCCTGCGGCATTTGCGCTGACAATTAGCATTATTGTCTTGTACCTGTTTATACTAATCTGGGCCAGGTACAAAGACCGAAAGGATATCGAACTCACGGGGGTGGTCCCACTGATTGATAACTATCCTGCAGATCCATTCAGGTGAGCTTTTAAGTTTTATAATTAAAATTGAAACTCACAAAACTCGGAAAATAACCCTGTTCTTTAAGGCTACTCTGTATCTATCTGATGTGAATAAAAAGTACTTTGCTTTTATAGCAGCTGTGAAGATTTAAAAAAGGGGCGGATCCTGCAAGGGTCGTTTAGTTAAAGAGTGGCAGATCCTAGACGGGTGGTAGAGGGAAAGGGCGGAACCTACAGGGGTGGTGGAGGGAAGGGGCGGATACAACACGGGTGGTTGAGGAAAGGGGCGGATCCTACCAGCGTACATGCGTTATTTGGGAAAGGGTTTGGACCCTGATTTAGCTGGTTTAGAAAAAGAGGTAGGGAAGATGTAGGTTGATTCTATAGGAGTTGCCAACGGACATACCTCTAGGTAATTTCTCATAGCTCTAATAAGAAACGCCAATCCGCAAACTGGCAGATACGAACTGACCTTCTGGACTGGCAATCGCAGAGGCGCCGGGACCACGGCAAATGTGTCCTGTGTGCTGATTGGCGAGCGGTCCAGCACGGGACCCAGACCGCTCAGTACCCGGATGTGCCCCAGTCTCGGCAAAGGCTCCATTGACACTTTCTATTTGACTAAGCCTAACGGTCTGGGCCGCCTGACCCACCTCAAACTGTGGCACGACAATAGCGGCTTGGACCCGTGCTGGTACCTCAACAGGGCTTTGGTGCTGGACCTGCAGACGGGAGAACAGTACCATTTTTTTTTGCGAGGACTGGCTCTCCTGCGTTGAAAGCGACGGTTCTGTAAGCCCTAGTGTTTTCGAATGAAAATTTTGCATGTTCTCCTCAAGGACACCTTAAGTAGAAGGACGGGACACTTCGTTCCTTGGGAAGTTTTTGGAGTCCAATCTTCGCGAAAAAATACACTACGGAAGTAAGAAATTTGCAGTTTTCGACTAAATTAAAGATTGCTCTCGATTGGAAGCAGATGCAGATCTCATCTTTTGATATGTGCTTCTTGCCTTCCTACTCTATCGAACTACGTACGTCTTAATCTGTGAAAAATTGAGCTTCCTATTATTATGTTTGATATTAGTTTAGTTTTTAAATGACAAATAGCCAATCCAGAGAGAATCGAACATTGACATGTGACTGGACCAGCAGTTATCCAAGATACTGATTGATAGAAATGTTCTTTAAATAAAACAGACTTAAAATTAGAAGAGGATTCTCGATAGAGTAAGAAGGCAAGAAGCACATATCAAAAGATGATATTAGCATCTGCTTCCAATCGAGTGCAATCTTTAATTTTATGTCGAAAACTACAAATTTCCTATCTCGGTAGTGCATTTTTTCCGCGAAAATTGGATTCCAACAACTTTCCAAGCAACGAAGTGTCCCGTCCTACTTAAGGTGTCCCTTGGTTCTCATATTGTCGTACTTTTTTATTCAGATTGAGCGGCTGCTCGAACCGGCCTCGGAACAGGATCTGAAAATCTTCGGCTCGGTATTCAGCAGCAGGGCGCACAAGAGTCTGCGCGATCGCCACCTGTGGCTGTCAGTCTTCACCAGGTCGGCTAGGAGCAGATTCACTCAAGTCCAACGGGCTACCTGTTGCCTGGTTCTGCTAATGAGTACGCTGATGATCAACCTGCTGTTGTACAGCCAGGGTCAGTACTCGCACAGTCTCGCACTGGTGGACTTTGGCCCGGTGAAGCTCACTGTGAATGGTATCTACATTGCGGTGCTGGCCAGCCTGCTCGTTCTGCCTGTCAACGATCGTGATCAGTGCACTATTCAAGTGCCGCAAAATTCGCCAAGTGGCGGCGCCAGCTTCCCACCTGACGGAGCCTCGTCTGCGTGACGTGCCGGAGTCGGAGAACATCAGCGCCGAATTGGTCAAGGCGATGTACGCCGAATACGATGACGATGACTCAGGCGAGCTTCGAGACTGCGAAGTTCATAGCGCGGCATGGAGAAACCGGAGCTCCGCCTGCTGCTGCCGCTGCCTGTTGCCCTGGTGGTCTCACATTGTTGGCTACGTCCTGTCAGCAGGCAACGTGGCGGCCTGCGTCTATCTGATCGTTGAATTCGCCGGCCTGCTGGAGGTCCAGCAGACGAGCGAGTGGGTGGCGGCCGTCCTGGCCACCGGGCTGCTGCTGATGCTGCTGGTTTACCGCGCTGCTGGTGCTGCTGCTTGTCCTCGCCAGCTCGCTCGCCTTCGGGCAGGTGGACGACGAGCCGGACGAGATGACCGAGGAGCTGGCTGGCCGCGGCGTGCCTCGAATTCGACCAGCTGTCACCGTGGAGGACCTGGCCGATCCTGCAGAAGCTACGCAGATTCCGAGAATCGCTGAAGATTGCCGAGCCACCCAGGGGCAGCGTTCTCAGCCTGATGCGGCTTCGTAGGTTGGTGGCTCCTTCTTGAAGTTGTATTTCGATGCTTAACTAGGTGGCATAGCAAAAATAGTTGCTACCTCGCCGAAGTAGAGAAGAATTAACTGAACTGCTAGCTAAGCCCCAGAAAGGTGTTAACTAGAGCGATGGCTCAATGTGCAAAATTTTGAATTGTATGCACAGTTGGAATAAATTAAAAGTAGCTACTGGCAGTAGAAATGTTAGAAATTTGTTTGTAAATAGCATTCAAATTCAACGGTTCGCGACGGGATTATCTAGACAGATTTTCAACTGGCTAGCTGGAATAGTAAATACTGCCGGAATCGCTTCCACTCAAACACTTTGCTTCAAGTCCGTTTGTCTGTCTGTATTTACAATATCTCCCTCTGTTCGTCTATTTTTGTAGCCTGCCTGTCTGTCTGTCTGTCTGTCTGTCTGTCTGTCTGTCTGTCTGTCTGTCTGTCTGTCTGTCTGTCTGTCTGTCTGTCTGTGTCTGTCTGTGTGTCTGTCTGTCTGTCTGTCGTCTGTCTGTCTGTCTGTCTGTCTGTCTGTCTGTCTGTCTGTCTGTATGCCTTTCTCTCTCATTTTGTAATTTTTTACACCTAAAACGAATGAATCAAAGTTTTTTGTACTTTGTCTAAACGATCTTAAATGATTTTTCTAATCCATTCTTATCAAGAATTGATCCCAAACATTTTAGACAACGCGAAAAGCAAGTCGACTCAGTCTTGTCCGACTCAATATTCTACTTGATCTTCGTAGTACTGATCATGCTGCTAGCGTACACCAACCAGGACAGCAGGTACTACCTGCAGAATGCCAACGCCCAGACCATGCTGCTCAATCACACAGCCGCACAGCTGTACACTATCGACCAGGTCAGGCTCAACCGTGACATCTGGCAGTACCTGAACAGCACGGTTCTGCCTGCCCTGTATCCAACTCGATGCTACAACGGACAGTCGTGCAGTCTGTTGTCCGCTAACGCCACCGCAGAGCCCAGCCTCCAGTTGATGAGGAATCCGCGACTGCGTCAGCTGCGCCTCCGGCAGCTGCAGGCCACGAACTGTCTGGTGTCGAAGGAGTTCGCGAACAGGGTGCACGACTGCAAGCCCGATTATTCGTTGCTAAGTGACGATGAAGCGGATTATTTACCCGGCTGGATTAGCGGCAATGGATCGGGTATGACCTTTGAAATGTACGCTAGCGATGCTAATCAAATATGATTCCCCGTGGCGCAAATACGGCTAAAATATTAATCTCTACCCAAACTGTCCAAATGTCTACACAACTGCTAAAACATCTATAAAAAATTATTTAAAGCCAACACAACATAGCGCGTCTGCTTTGTGTGCCACTGGTCCAGGTTCGACCCTGCGTTGTAGGTTGTTAATTTTCTCTAAGCGCGGTTTCGTGTGCAGGGTCACATTAATTTGGGGCCTTGTGCACGAATTGGTTGGGCTATGGGGCCAGTTGCGCAATTTACGCCCATGAGGGCAACTGGGCGTGGAAATGAAGGAATAGACAGTGTACTTTCCTGGAACTGCCGCTTGTATTGTGCACCCAATGTGAGTGCGTGACTGGGTCCTAGCCTGGATTTCCGCTGTGCACCGTGCGTGCGTGTTTATGTCTGCGTACGGTATTTAGTGTGACTGAACGCACATGAGGAGTCAGGGAAATGGGCAGTCATGCCAAATCGCTGATTATGGCGGACAATGGCGCTTCAAGGTGCCCTCCTGTGGATTATTATTTATTTCTCAAACAAATCAAACAATACCAAAAGCAGACTGAGGCTACATAGCACAAAAACTGCCCTTGCAGGCCAGCTGTTCCCCGAGTGGAGCTACACGGATGCATTCAACGTGTTCGGACTGCCGCACTGGGGCCAACTGGCCACCTACTCCGGCGGCGGCTACATCGCCGACCTGAGCGCCTCCCGGTCCGACGGAATCGCCGCATTGACCCGTCTGGCCGGCTCGAATTGGCTGGACAGGCGGACCAGTGGCGTCTTCCTGGAGCTGCTGTTGTACAACGCCGACACGGACCTGTTCACGGCTGTGGAGATTCTCTTTGAAGCCTTCCGGGGCGGTGGCCTGCGGGCGGCCCAGCCGAAGCTGCACACCACGCGACTGCGGCGCTACTCGGGGCCGGACGCAGTGCCATTTGCCCTGCTGGACACCGCCTGTCTGATCCTGGTGCTGGTGTTCTTGGTTGGCGAGTTGCTGACGATTGTCAGGATGAGGACGGCCTATTTTAAGGTATTTTAGTTAATTAGTTAGTTAGTTAGTTAGTTAGTTAGTTAGTTAGTTAGTTAGTTAGTTAGTTAGTTAGTTAGTTAGTTAGTTAGTTAGTTAGTTAGTTAGTTAGTTAGTTAGTTAGTTAGTTAGTTAGTTAGTTAGTTAGTTAGTTAGTTAGTTAGTTAGTTAGTTAGTTAGTTAGTTAGTTAGTTAGTTAGTTAGTTAGTTAGTTAGTTAGTTAGTTAGTTAGTTAGTTAGTTAGTTAGTTAGTTAGTTAGTTAGTTAGTTAGTTAGTTAGTTAGTTAGTTTAGTTAGTTAGTTAGTTTGTTTGTTTGTTTGTTTGTTTGTTTGTTTGTGTTTGTGTGTGTTTGTTTGTTTGTTTGTTTGTTTGTTTGTTTGTGTGTGTTTGTTTGTTTGTTTGTTTGTTGGTTTGTTTGTTAGTAAATAATAAAATATAAATCTCATTTCAAGGATCAATTCAACCGCATCGACTTTGTTCTGCTAATAGTTCTGCTAGCTGAAGTTGCCGTGTACATTGCTAGAATTGCAGTGAATAATTTCATTTCTAGCGTTTTGCATAGCAAGCAGCCGAGGTTTATCAGTTTTCAGTGGTTAATGACCTTGGAAGAGGTAAGGTGCATGATTGCTGTAATTTAAGGAGGGAGAAATTTTCACTGCTTATGTGAATGGCTGGTTAGTTTTTTAAGACATAGCTCTCATCATAGCCTAAATATTATTTATATATGAGAATACACTTTATCTAGCAAAAGTATCTGTTCTACTTTTTGTATCTTATTATCTTTTGTCGAGGTGGGCTGGGCTTCTTTTCTCGAGGTAGGTGGCTTCTGTCGACTTAGGTATCTTTTGGCTACGTAGGCGTCTTCGAGGTGGTAGAGTCAGCTCAATAAATCTCAGCTCCCAACCCTTCGTAACAACCGACAGGTCAGCCAAGTGCTGCTCGGCTGCGCCAGCTTCCTGCTGACTATCCGCCTGATGAAGCCGCTGACTCTCAGTCGCCGAGTTGCCCTGCTTGGCGACGCCATCGGCACAGCCGCTCAGCCGCTGCTGATGTTCAGCGTGATGTTTGGCGCGGTGTTCTTCGCCTTCGCCCAGGCAGCCTACCTGATGTTTGCCAGCTCTGTGCGAGAATTTAGCAGCCTGGCCGCTGCCATTGAGACCCTGTGCGCCGTGGCTTTCAGTGAGCACCAGGGGATGCCAATTGTTCCCTCTTATGATTGTTTCTCACTCATTGATATTCCTAGACGAAGATCCCTTGATTTCATTGCTAGAGTAAGTTTCCCCATCGATTTCTTTTTCTCTTCCATTTGCTGACATATTTGCTATTGCAGACCGTCTCAACTTCGGCTCAATGTATCGAAATGGCGGCCCACTGGTTTTGACCTTCATGTTCATCTACATCCTGGTTATTGTGCTCATCACAATTAACCTGTTCGTGGCTATTATGCTGGCGTCATTTCGCAGCGTGCGCCAACGCTCTGACAACAGCCTGCTCTCTGGGCAGCACTCGCTAGTGCGCTATGCCGCCTGGCGTTTGGCCTACCTGCTTGGCTGCTCCTCGGGCAGGGGGAAGCCTCCGTGGCTGATCCGACGGCGCAAAGGTGAGCAAAGGCGCCACCCTGATAACAGGCTGATTGTGCGTGTGTACAGCCGCTGCCCCAACCTCTCTGATAGCAGGCTGAGTGTGCTTGTTTACAGCCGCTCCCCAACCCCTCTGATAGCAGGCTGAGTGTGCTTGTGTACAGCCGCTCCCCCAACCTCTCTGATAGCAGGCTGAGTGTGCTTGTTTACAGCCGCTCCCCCAACCTCTCTGATAGCAGGCTGAGTGTGCTTGTGTACAGCCGCTCCCCCAACCCCTCTGATAGCAGGCTGAGTGTGCTTGTGTACAGCCGCTCCCCCAACCTCTCTGACCCTCTGATAGCAGGCTGAGTGTGCTTGTTTACAGCCGCTCCCCCAACCCCTCTGATAGCAGGCTGAGTGTGCTTGTTTACAGCCGCTCCCCCAACCTCTCTGATAGCAGGCTGAGTGTGCTTGTGTACAGCCGCTCCCCCAACCCCTCTGATAGCAGGCTGAGTGTGCTTGTGTACAGCCGCTCCCCCAACCCCTCTGATAGCAGGCTGAGTGTGCTTGTTTACAGCCGCTCCCCCAACCTCTCTGATAGCAGGCTGAGTGTGCTTGTGTACAGCCGCTCCCCCAACCTCTCTGATAGCAGGCTGAGTGTGCTTGTTTACAGCCGCTCCCCCAACCTCTCTGATAGCAGGCTGAGTGTGCTTGTGTACAGCCGCTCCCCCAACCCCTCTGATAGCAGGCTGAGTGTGCTTGTGTACAGCCGCTCCCCCAACCTCTCTGACCCTCTGATAGCAGGCTGAGTGTGCTGTGTACAGCCGCTCCCCCAACCCCTCTGATAGCAGGCTGAGTGTGCTTGTTTACAGCCGCTCCCCCAACCTCTAATAACATCACTGCTAATCGCTCCATCCAAGGAGTCGGCAAGAGCAGCTGCGACTTTGAGGAGCTCAAGCTGCGCTTGTTACGTATTGAAAGCATCATCGGCACAGCCGATGCTCACTGGGTGGACTTCCTTCGCCGAATCAACTGGCCACAGGCGCTAAAGAAGGAGTCTTCTGAGTTCTCTAGATGGAAGATCTACATGTAGATTTGAAGAAAGTGGGAAACTGACGGAAAGTGACAAGATTTTCTAATCATAGGCTGATTCAGCTTTAGACCTTCGTGCTGTTCATAAACAAATGTTCAATTTTTTTGACAAACAATTTTTTTTGAGAAAAAAACGAGTGAGTAAAAGTAAGAGTATCTTAATGGGTGTTGTCTATTCTTGTTTTTTTCCTCTAAATTACAAATGATATCGGGTTTTTAGTTTCTAAAACCATTTTTTTAATGTCACAATATTAGTTAAAGCTGGAAATCATGCTGCTTTCAACGGATTATTTACTTAATTTTTTAACAAAAATCTAAATTATTTTGAGAAAATTATTATTTCTATCTTTTGCTTCTCGAGTTGCCTGCCAAAGTTTAGATTCAGCTTTTCAAAAAGATTTTTTAAAACTCATGGTAATTATTTGAGATTTTTAACAATTATAAATTGTCAACTTTTGCAATCTAATTAAGCACAGAAGCAACGCAAATCATCCAGTCTTACTATCTCATTAATTAGCCATTACAACCACGCTACATAGCTCGCAAATAGACAATAATAAGTGTAAGCCAGTGCAAAGAGGTGGATGACACTTCAGTTAATGTGATGCTCCCTTTTGACATTTGTTGGTCCCCAGCATTGATGGCCATGGCTGGCTTCTGAAATGGATAAAAATTCATCAATTTAGTCAAAATCACAGGAGCATATCCTATGGATAAGTGGCCTGAATAAGTAACCCCTCCGAATTGCGCATTGATTTAGAGAGACAGCCACCCCAGTCCCTCTGTCCTGCACATTGATATGAACGAACGAACGCTACCCCAACCCCTCCGACTTGTAAATTGAGTCAGAGAGACAGCCACCCCAGTCCCTCTGCCCTGCACATTGATATGAAAGAAAGAACGCTACCCCAACCCCTCCGACTTGTAAATTGAGTCAGAGAGACAGCCACCCCAGTCCCTCTGCCCTGCACATTGATATGAAAGAAAGAACGCTACCCCAACCCCTCCGACTTGTAAATTGAGTCAGAGAGACAGCCACCCCAGTCCCTCTGTCCTGCACATTGATATGAACGAACGAACGCTACCCCAACCCCTCCGACTTGTAAATTGAGTCAGAGAGACAGCCACCCCAGTCCCTCTGCCCTGCACATTGATATGAACGAACGAACGCTACCCCTCCGACTTGCGCATTGATTTGGAAAGACCACCTCCCCAACCACCCGCTCTGAAGATAAATAGAAAGGGGCCGAAATTAAACTAGAACACTACTTACTAATTATAAGCTTACCTGCGTCAGCGGAGCCGCACCGCAGCGCTCAGCCAATTCGGGCTCAGACAGCTGCGTCAGCGGCCAGGCTAGCCTGGCGGCATCGGAGCCGCACAACCGACCAACATTCGCCTCCAGGCAATTGACTAGACGGTGAAATTGGCTTTGGCGCGGGTTCGAGCGAATTAGTAGTTGGTTATTAACTTTCAAATCGGTGATCATCGAGTGTTTGAAAACCTGGTATATTAGTGATCCTCGATATGGAACTGTTTGGGATCTTTGTTGTGGCCCTGTTTGGGATAGTTGCTGAGGGGCTGCCAGGGATTTTTGCTGAGCTGCAGTGTTAAGGATATTTTTGTAGCGATTGTTTGGGATATTTGTTTTTGGGACTATTGAGGATAATTTCGTACGCATTAATCCCAATCCAGGCGATGATTCACAACCCGTATTTTTGCAATTTCAAAACTCCAATAAACTCTCTATCCATGTCTGTTTGCTCCTAACAAGGACACAATTTTTTTTTCATTTTCGAATTCCATATTCAGAACCGTATTCTGACATGCACAGTGGAGTCCGAGTGAGTCACTCTAGCTGACTGACCGCCAGTCAAATCAGTGAAACAAAGTGGCCTTTCTTGACGGCTAAAAACTACTATAATAATTGGATTGGCATAGTTCGAATAACTTTCTAGTAACTAAGGTGGAGGTAGCGGCTTTTATCCCCCTAAGCAGGAACGCTAGCTAATACTAACCTGCACAGGTGGCCCGACCAGTTCCGTCTGTGACGGTGGCAGTCTCTGACCAGCTGGACCCCAACCGAGCGGTAGCACAGAAACACAACCGGATAGTCTGCGGTTGAGGAATTCAACAGGCTCTGTCAGGCACAATTTTCGTCAAGAGTTTTCTTGATGTTTTTAACGGAATTTTGAATTTTTTATTTTCAGAGAAACACGAAAGAGCAACGAACCATCTGGTTTTCAAAGCTTTCTAAAAGAGAAATATAGCCCAGAAAATTAATAATTTAATCATAAATACCAAATTAAGAACTGTCGCTCACCCCACAGACTTTCATCACGGCACAGCCGACCAAAAACTGTCATAAGTGGCCCGCCATCTTCGCCGCCATCGGATGAATCTCTGCGACGACACAAGCCGCCGGCCTCAGCATCGCAAGTTTCAAATTCCTGTGTGAGTCTGTGTGGGAAGTTGAAGTACAGGTATTTGGTGTGTGGCTATGGGGTGATTAACGTGTTTTGGGGTTGGTAGCTTTGTAATTTGTAATTTTTTCCGTGTTTTTGGGTTGCTGGTGTGTACTGGGGTTGTAGGCGTGTGTTTTGGGGTTACTGGTGTGTGTTGGGGGTTGTTGGCATGTTTTGGGGGTTGTTGGCGTGTTTTGCAGGTTGTTGGCGTGTTTTAGGGGTTGTTGGCGTGTGTTGGGGTTTTTTGGCCTGTTTTTGGGGTCTTTGGTGTGTGTTAGGGGGTGTTGGCGTGTGTTGGGGTTGTTAGCGTGTTTTAGGGGTTGTTGGCATGTGTTGGGGGTTGTTGGCGTGTGTTGGGGTTGTTAGCGTGTTTTAGGGGTTGTTGGCATGTGTTGGGGGTTGTTGGCGTGTGTTGGGGGTTGTTAGCGTGTTTTAGGGGTTGTTGGCATGTGTTGGGGGTTGTTGGCGTGTGTTGGGGGTTGTTGGCATGTTTTGGGGGTTGTTGGCGTATGTTGGGGGTTGTTGGCGTGTGTTGGGGGTTGTTGGTGTGTGTTGAAAGTTGTTGGCGTGTTTTGGAGTTGCTGGTGTGTGCTGGGTGTGTGGAGTTGCATATTGGCGGTGGAGTTCATCAACCCTTGAATCCATCAACTCTGTTTGCAAGGCTCCACAAGGCTCAAAGCTCGGCGCACCTGCACGCGGCTTGCATCTGCAGTGGCTGCAGGCTGCCGGTGAACAGCGGACCTGAGCTCGACGTTAACAGGCGCAGCCGGTCGCCTACCCCTCGCCTGCACAGCGTCGCCTTCTTCTCCTCGGCCTCCGGGCACACCGGAAGAGTTGGCGGAATCTTGCCTGAAAGCAAAATGTATTTTTCCTCGGCTATACTGTAAAATCTATCCGACACAATAAATATTTTTTGACTTTCATCGAAAACGCGCAATTCAACTTGCCGGGATTAAAACAAAAATCACTAGTTGCTCCAGCTGATGCACCTCTTTTTCCCTCAGAACCGACTAGTTTCCACTTTGACTTTGGCCTCTATATCCAAGTAAACAAATGCCCTCCTACTGGTGTGTAGGCGCATTTTTCAAGACTGCTATACAGAACGTCTTTGGCGCAATTTATCCCGAGGCTGGGTTGGGAAGCGAGAATCTCCGTATAGTTTATTTGCTTTTGGATTTTTTTTGGATAAGTTTGCTTGTAAGAAGCAGACATTAAAGAATATCTTGCCGGCTGTCTAATGTGAAATAGTCGTTTTAGACGGTGAAAGAATCATTGTAAGAACTTGTGCGATCATAATTTTTGTAGCATATTGAGCATAATAACATAGTTCTCCTGGAGTCATTTGTAAATTACTGAACTAAATGTAGCTGCAGACAAAATTAAAAACAATTTGAAATTTAAAACAAACAACTCACCATCTGATAGGCAGCAAACTAAGCAGAGGACGTGAACTGCTATTGTCCAAATCTGCATGTTACATATTGTAAGTAGATTCCATGAGCCCTGCTCCAGTGTTACGTTCGCTTAACCATGTGTGTTTATAGCCATCTACCCGAATTGGAAGTTCGAATTTCAATGAGCTGCACCAAGATGCAGCAGCCAATTAGGGAAGTGAAGGCCTGGGGTCAGTCAGATATCATTGGCTGGTTTAGGGATTCCCAAGAACTATTTCTAACTGTTTCAGCTAAGGGAAACGGTAAATGCAGTGCGAATTAGTTACATAAATTTTATCACAAATCAAAGAAATTGCAGATTTATTTGAAACTTTAGACGGTCGCTTTAAATTCACAAGGTAGCAAATCAATTTGGAAACCAGCCAAGCTTTTGCTTAAAAGTGGTTTATTATTATGCATAAATCATTATGTTTGAAGCAAACAAAGTTTCCGAAAGTATTTGTAAAGAAAAGATATCGCAGTAACAAGATTTTTTCGATAATTTTTTGCATACACTCAAATGCGTAGCGTAGTTACAGAAGCTTTAAGAAATTAACCCATTAAAATGGTCTGAAATATATTAATTAATCTGTTACCTTGATTTCTAAGTACTGGGTGGCTCACACATACCAGGGGCTGGCGTGTGTTTGCAGTGGTTGGCGTGTGTTTGGGGTGGCTGGCGTGTTTGGGGTGGCTGGCGTGTTTTTTGATTGACTGGTGTGTGTGTTTGAGGGGCTTGCGTGTGTTTGGGGTGGCTGGCGTGTGTTTGGGGTGGCTGGCGTGTGTTTTGGATGGCTGGTGGTTGGGGGTTGGCTGGTTTTGAGCGTTCAATGGCCATTAATTGCTTCAGCCACAGTCACAGCCGAATCCGCAAGGGTTTAAGCACGGCTTGGCACAAACGTTTCGCGTCCCAGGACTGCAGATAGACACGGTAGGCCATTCCCTGGCCGAGCAGAGGCTCCTTGGTGCGCACTGACCGGCAGTGCGCGGCCAGCAGGCTGTAGGGCGCTCCGGAAGGCGCCAGAGCGACGCGTTTCCGGCGCAGAATTCGAACTGCCCGCACGCCGGCCACAGCACAACAAGAGGCCAGCAGAGAGCCAGCAACACCGGCTGAGGCAGCTGCTACTGTGGCAAATGCCGACATTGTGGACGAATGCACCGACGAGGCGCTGTCGATGTCAGCGGGCTCGAAAGGAACCTCATTGAGGCGCACAAGGCAGCAGCCGTCATCTGTGAGCTTCAGTCCGAGCTGCTCGAACGCTCTGTCGAGGAGAGGCGGTCTGCGCCCCCACCGTTTGGCGCAGTCGGCAACTGAAGCTGCTGTTGGGGGACGCTGCGGAAGCATCGCCATTGGCGAGAATGTCACGTGACACTGAGGCTCCGGCTTGGAATATCTGGCCATGGACAAGACCTCGGTGTTGTTTCTGTCGCATGATGCGGGTGGATAAACTGTGAAAAACGATCACTTGTTTTACTGATTCAGTTGCTTCATCACTTTCAGTGCAATGCAGTCAAGTTTTACCTATACATCAAAAGCTGCAGATGGACTTTGTAGGCCTGTTGGTCATTGCGAAACCCTGCCGGCATTGGCACCCTGAGCAGAGTGAAACTGGCATTTCTACCGCTGGCAAACTGCTGACTGGCATGCCAGGTTACATTCATCGGGCCGATGTCTCGAGCGGTCAGCCGGTTGGCATCCTTGAAGGCGATCAGTCGGACTCGATAGGTGCCAACGGTCTCAGGCTTCGGCGGGCTGGAAAAGGCCACCGTCAGGCTGCCTGATGAGCTCGAATACTGCGCCAGTAGCCGGGTTGACCTAAGTTCGAATGGCCCGTTCTTCCGCATTTTTGTACATTATTCGAAAACACTGCATAACGACCTGAGTTTGCCAAAGAGCTAACAATAGGAGCTGTACTTTTGTAATGCTTTTGCTTCTCATGATGATGGTTTAATTAACTTACAGAGCATTTGAAGCAGAATTATGGTCACTTCAGCTGCTTAAATGCTGCAGAAGACATGCGTCTGTATAACTGGGGCCAGGCCATTGTTCATCTGTACCAACCCTGTAATTTAGTCTTATTTCTAGCTGCTGTTTTTTTCAAGGGGAGGGCTCAAGAATAGGGGGGTTGAATGCACATTGCTGTGCACATTTTCTGAGCACATTCGCAGTGCAGTAAGGAGAACTCAATCCTGTAGCTGCCGCATATAGCCTGCTATGCACGTAAAAAAGAACAAGACAAGAACAAGAAACAAAAACAAGCGTTTGGCCATGACAGGCTGTGGCCTGCTTTTTTGGCCTTTTCCTTGTATTTTTCCTGCTATATCCTTCAGCTCTTAGTTTGATTTATAATCTCGAATTTGAATTTCTTTGGAAAGATGTCAGCTACGTGTATTCTTCAATTGTAAGCTGGAGTTAGAGGTGCAATCATCGATCTATAATATTAGAAATCTGTAAATACCTGTAACTTACTAATAGAAACAGACTGTTCAAAAGAAATCAAGAAATACGAGTTGCATTAGTTAAAAAAGGCCTACTAACTTGGTCTTTTCAAAGCCAATAGATGCCTGTTCGCGAGAGAATATTTTTGAATATAATTTTTTATTTCCGGTTTCAAATTCCCAAGCATTATACGAGCGTACATGTATTTTGGTTCCGATGTGAATCATAATTTTGTGCTAATTTTTATGATTAGTCGTACATGCTAAATATGCAATATCCTAAATAAAATAAGTTGATTCGACACAGGTCTTAATAAAAATACAAAATTAATTCATGCTTTGCGTAGTGAATACGGTCAGATAAATGTAAAAAACTGTCAGACACCACATTACAAATTCGACCATATCGTAGTGATCCATCAAAAAATTGCGCATGTTATGCAACAGAAAAATTGATTGACAACAAGAAAATTATTTAATAAGAGAACTTAATGATTGCTGCATGTTGTGTCCCATGCATAGGTTGGAACTAGCCATTATTTAGAACGTATTAGAGCCATAAAAGTGCAGATAATTTAATTTATCATTCCGATCGACAGTTTTATGGGTACCAATTAATGCGCGACTATAAGTAGGGTGTCCAGTGAGAAAATGTTTTTCTGAAATCCATGTTTTTCATAATGCCATGTTATAGCCCTGGATGTTATGAATGAAACGACACCAAACTTTTGAAAATTGATCGAGTAATAAAAAAGTTATTGAGATTTTTGTGTCGAAAAAATGGTGTTTTTTCCTATCTCCAATGCACTAGAAAATGAAGCCGTTTTCATGCAAAAAAACATAATTTTCAAATTTGAAACCTTGTAACTTTTTTATTTCATGGCCGATTTTAGTGCTTCAGGTGTCATTTTGTAGCATTTTATTGCTACTTTATCCTTGCTTTCTTTGAAATGCACAAATACTCTGTGTGTTTACAAATTTACTTATAGTATAAGGTCTCTTTTTTCTAATATTTGCGGGTTAAAACACAACAACTAGTTATAACAACACAAACGAATAAAATTTGTTGCCTATCTGTATTTTTAAGGTAATCTATGATTTCTTTTGATAAGCAATAAACATAATTTTATCTAAATAATTTTTTATCATATTTTCAAATAATTAGTTAATGTTTTGATTTGTTACAGAAGTTCAACTCAGGAATTTCAGCATATTTCTTTTATCGTGCTTAATTTGTCAGCAAACAATACTTATTTCGGTAGACATAAAAAAGTGGTTAATCTAACGAAAATTTTCTCGTAAAAAACAAAAATAAACAAAAATCGAGCAACTTGCTGTTTACTGTATTTTAATAACAAGCATCGTAAAGTGCTAGTTTGACTTCAAATCCTATTAGTTAGGTTTTGATCTTTCACATTCATTTCAGCCGCTTTTACTTAGCCAGGATAAAATTTTTTTCCGAAAATTTATACTGAAAATAAAAATTTGATTAAATTAGCGTGATGGAATAGGTGACTTTTTCACTTTAATAATTAATATATTATTAATATTTATAGATTTAATAATTACTAGTCTTCTTAGCTAGATTCGTTTTTGCCACAGGTTTTAAAAGTTCTTGATTAATATTCAAATAACTGAATTATATTTTTGTGTTAAAATTTTTCTTTTGCTTTGATCAGTTGCTTAAAATTTGCTTCAAAATTGAATCATAATTTTTGGCTAAAAGTTGTATCTCAAGATTTCAATGAATGTCCTGATAATATATGCTACTATATATATGCTAAAATTCAGGTAAAAAATTTATACTAAAATATAAAATGAATTTTTATGTTAAAATTGATAGTAAAGTGACTCGAAAACAAGTTAAACTCTTTTTTTAATTTTAAACGCCTAAGATAATTTAATTTTTTCCTTGTTTGTTCTAATTTTACTTTACTTGATTGATTGTGATTGTACTTTTGTTGTTTTTGATAAATCACAATGCTCTATCGATTTATGTATCTAATGGCTACAAAGTATTTATCAAATTTGTTGATATATGTATCTTAGTACAATGAATTGTTGTTAATTTCAGTGCCATGGCTGAAGAGGTCAGCCCAGCAGTAATCAAAGCAACTCAGAGCTCTTTAGGAAAATATGTTAAGCGGCCGCCACTGACTGAAAAACTGCTCGGCAGGCCGCCATTCAAATATCTCCACGACATCTTCACGTCCGTGATGAAGAGCACAGGCTTCATGGAGGGCTTGTTCACTGGGCCCGAGATGAATTCAGATAGCTTCAAAGACCGCGATTCGAAAATCGCATTTCTGGACAAGGTTATTCGTATGGTCGGTAAGTAGAAAAATTACATAAAATGGGCAGTTAGATCAGAGAGTCTTAAGTTAAAAACAGACTTAAATTTGCTTCAACCTGCACTAACCACTCAGGCCTGGTCAACGGCAAAGAGTTATTAGTAAAGCCGTCAGCAATCGTAGCTGGCAAGGAGGCCGAAAAAACCAACGTCTTTCTGCAGGAACTGGCCGCCGCTCTGGGCAAAAAGGTTAAATTTATGCTTTTTTATTTCCTACTGCAAGTAGCAGAATGCAACTTTACCCATCTATAATAAATTGGATTGCAACTTGAACTAATTGCAGATAAACAATGCCGACTTTGTCAAGCGCGTCTTAAACGGCGAAGGGCCCGCGGCCGCCGCCTCGACCGGTTCCAAAAAGCAGCCGCGCGAGGACAGCAAAGAGCGGCGCCGCGACGAGCGGGACGAGGGCAGCAGGGAACGGAAGCGAGACCGGGAAGAAAGTGGTAAAGACAGAAGCCGCGACAGGGAGAAGGAAAAGGACAGAGAAAAAGAGAAGGACAAAGGCCGCGAGCGAGAGAAGGATAAAGACCGTGAGCGAGAGAAGGACAAAGACCGTGAGCGAGAGAAGAACAAAGACCGTGAGCGGGAGAAGGACAAAGACCGCGAGCGGGAGAAGGACAAAAATCGTGAACGGGAGAAGGACAAAGACCGTGAACGAGAGAAGGACAAAGACCGCGAGAAGGAGCGAGGCAAAGACCGGGAGACCAGAGAGAGCAGGGGAAGGGAGAAGGATCGAGGTCGAGGAGACAAAGATGACGACAAAGACCAAAAACGCGGACGAGGCGACGACAAAAAACAGCAGGTGATTTCCATTTTCAAACCTATGAAAATGAGCCTGGCGTCGGTTTTCTTATTTAATTTTGAAAAAGCCTATGAACAATTTATTGAAATTAAACAAAAACTGCGCAGCGAGAGAAACCAAAGGCCAATCCCGACAAAACTTCGAGCAAACCGGCGAACAAGGAGGCGGGCGCCGGCTCCACTGCCCCGGCCGCCTCCGCTGCCAAGGTAACAGTCATAAACACCCGAGAGCTTAGCGAGAAACGATCAGATGAGAGACAATTCGCATGATAGGAGCCATTCTCACTGCTTGCTGTTAGCTTAGACTTGTGAGCTTTGCACTCGCACCTGTCGCTCACTTATTTTATTGCTTTAAATGGCCGAACAACTCACGCGATCTGCGTCCCCCCTAACAACAACAACAGCAACAAATCACGCTGTCAGAAGGAAAATAGTCCCCCTTGGTCCGTTCGATTTGATAATTAATTTTTTTAAGTACGTATGTACTAACTATAAGTGGAGATTTTACTGCAGGGCTAGATCCCCTCGTTCCCTGCTAACACCGTCAGCATCGCGGCGACGACAACGACGTCCAGTTTGATGAGGGCGGTGGCGGCGGCGGCAGCGGCGGCGGTTCCCGCCAAGGGTCTGCAGTGGCGGAGAAGTCACAGCTGGTCAGATGAAATGGCCACTAAAGGCCCATCATTTAGCCTTGCTTTCGTTACGGATGCCTCCGCTATCTGTGTCCACCACCAACCACCAAGCCCTTTTGCATTTTACCTTCATGAAAATCCGTCTGACCTGTAGATCTATCTATCTATCTATCTATCTATCTATCTATCTATCTATCTATCTATCTATCTATCTATCTATCTATCTATCTATCTATCTATCTATCTATCTATCTATCTATCTATCTATCTATCTATCTATCTATCTATCTATCTATCTATCTATCTATTATCTATCTATCTATCTATCTATCTATCTATCTATCTATCTATCTATCTATCTATCTATCTATCTATTTAGCAGTTATTATACTTTTATGACAGTTTAAAATTTTATTTGTCTGTGTCTGGGTTGGCTGGCTAAAGAAAAAGACAACGCAGGCACACATTTCTGTTTTAATTTTTGTTATTGCGCGAGGAAAATATCTGAGATTTTAGCTGGACTCTTTCTGTCATTTACTGTCACTATTTTATCATAAAATTGAATGTTGTAAAACGATTTGCATGCATAAAGTTTCGTTTGAAAGTTAATATCCTTGATCTGGCAGACAGGTCTATTGTTGCCGTATTGACAAGTTAAACAAAAGTTAACAGCCCTGACTTTTGCCAATCCGCAGGGCTCCAGCAACGACGGCGGCAACAAAGGCTCCAAAGACGACGAGGGCGACCGGATTCCGCGACCCTCCAGCGCCAAAGGCAATCGGCGTCTTCGCGACGGTGAGTTGCCATGGCAATGGCAGTGTTAAAGTCTGAGCTTGGTCTGACCTCCCCGTCACAGTCTGACGCATAGAATTCTCCTTTTCTTATTAACGATAAATAACAAACAGACGACACTAATGTCAGTAGTCTCGCGAACAAATTTTACTCTCTTTCTACAGTAGCTAAAATTCCACTCATTAAAAGTTTACATGGTTACCCATTTTTTCAAATTCAAAATGACAAGAAATTCAATAACTTTAAGAAATTAGAGAAAAAAGTCTAACTTTTCTCTCATTTCAAGGAACCGTCTGATGCGCAGATGATTTAAAGTTTTCGTTTGCGCCACGCCAATTTTCCTTTATTTCTGAATAATTATTTCAGGACGCCGAGCCCCAAATGGTGCGGAATCAGGTTCGGAATTTATATTAAAAAAATGAAGTGTCCCCACCTGCTGTGCAGGTCTCTTACAATCTTAATCTGAACTGTGTCTTAACAACTGTTTTGTGTCTGCCTAGTTGCTAGTCCTATTTGTTTATTATCTGCGATAAATGAGTAGATAACTTCGTCTTATTTGAATATTGTCTTAACTGTCCTATTATTAAAGTAATATGGATTGCTAATCTATCTCTAATGGATAAGGGAAGGGAATTTTGTGTTGCTAATTAATTGATGATGGATTAATTTAGCAATTAAATAATTGCAGCATTATGAGACAAAAATGTTGGCTTAACTACCTATCTAACGTGTTAAATTTTATCAAAATTCATTTAAAAAGTAACAATAAACTTTCTGAGGAGCAAATCTGGCGATCTAAATGCATTATGTTTTTTTAAGACTCTTTCCCCAACGTTAAACACTTTCGTTTATAATATTTAAACATGCAAGATTTATTTTATCAACTATAATATTGCACCAATGTAGCTCGTAATTAAAAAAATGATAATATCAATATTGTAAAAGTATTTAGTCTTTTTCATCACATTTGCACTATCATTTCAATATAATTTCCCCTTGCAGAAGAGGAGCAGCAGCGGAAGCAGAAGGTCGACGCTGACGAGCCAACTGGGTGAGCGAAATTTTTTCTCGCAAAGAATACTAGAATTGGGGTCTGCATGCCGAAATAGGGATAAATAATAAGAGAACATCTCTCACCAAATTCAAGATAGCTAGATGATAGCTAGATGATACATAGATAGATAGATAGATAGATAGATAGATAGATAGATAGATAGATAGATAGATAGATAGATAGATAGATAGATAGATAGATAGATAGATAGATAGATAGATAGATAGATAGATAGATAGATAGATAGATAGATAGATAGATAGATAGATAGATAGATAGATAGATAGATAGATAGATAGATAGATAGATAGATAGATAGATAGATAGATAGATAGATAGATAGATAGATAGATAGATAGATAGATAGATAGATAGATAGATAGATAGATAGATAGATAGATAGATAGATAGATAGATAGATAGATAGATAGATAGATAGATAGATAGATAGATAGATAGATAGATAGATAGATAGATAGATAGATAGATAGATAGATAGATAGATAGATAGATAGATAGATAGATAGATAGATAGATAGATAGATAGATAGATAGATAGATAGATAGATAGATAGATAGATAGATAGATAGATAGATAGATAGATAGATAGATAGATAGATAGATAGATAGATAGATAGATAGATAGATAGATAGATAGATAGATAGATAGATAGATAGATAGATAGATAGATAGATAGATAGATAGATAGATAGATAGATAGATAGATAGATAGATAGATAGATAGATAGATAGATAGATAGATAGATAGATAGATAGATAGATAGATAGATAGATAGATAGATAGATAGATAGATAGATAGATAGATAGATAGATAGATAGATAGATAGATAGATAGATAGATAGATAGATAGATAGATAGATAGATAGATAGATAGATAGATAGATAGATAGATAGATAGATAGATAGATAGATAGATAGATAGATAGATAGATAGATAGATAGATAGATAGATAGATAGATAGATAGATAGATAGATAGATAGATAGATAGATAGATAGATAGATAGATAGATAGATAGATAGATAGATAGATAGATAGATAGATAGATAGATAGATAGATAGATAGATAGATAGATAGATAGATAGATAGATAGATAGATAGATTGCCGTAAAACATTTTTACTTATCCGAAGGGTGTTGCGTGCAGTTATTTTGCAATGGCTCAATAAATCTCTCCACAGCAGTGGAGGCGGCGGCGGCGGCAGCCGGACCCACAGCGCCAAGCCGGCGCCGCTGATGAAGTCGAAGGCCGGCCCAGCCGTTGTCGACGACGGCAGCGGCAAGCGGGTCAGCGGGGTGATCATCGAACGGGACCAGCAGGACTCGGACGACGACCAGTTCGTGGTTGAGGAGGCACCGCCGACCCTGCTAGCTGGCGGATTCGGCGAGGGTGGCAGCGGCGGCGGCCTCGGCGACGAAGACGACGAGGAGGGCCGCGACGAGCAGCACGGCGGCCTCGTCAAGGAGATGCTGAAGTCCAAGCAGGAGTTCAAGGAGGCGGGCGGCAAGGACGCCGGCAAGACGGTGATGACCACGACTGACGCCAACAGGAAGCGGGAGAAGGCGGCGACGGCCAGGGAGATTGACAGGCTGAAGCAGCAGCTGCAGGCTCTGACCAGGGAGGCCAACCCGCTCGGCAAGGTCATCGACTACGTTCAGGAGGACCTGGACTCCATGGCCAAGGAGCTGGAGCGGTGGCGCGCCGAGACAAAGGAAGTCATGACCAGATTGAAGCAGGAGCAGAGGTTTGTCGTCCTAATTTGATGGAAACCTAACTGACACAGCACCAAGCACACACCCACCTGACACAGCACCTAAGCACACACACACCCCACCTGACACAGCACCCGAGCACACACCCCACCTGACACAGCACCTGAGCACACACACACCCCACCTGACACAGCACCCGAGCACACACCCCACCTGACACAGCACCTGAGCACACACACCCCACCTGACACAGCACCCGAGCACACACCCCACCTGAAACAGCACCTGAGCACACACCCCACCTGAAACAGCACCTGAGCACACACACCCCACCTGAAACAGCACCTGAGCACACACACACACCTGAAACAGCACCTGAGCACACACCCCACCTGAAACAGCACCTGAGCACACACACACACCCCACCTGAAACAGCACCTGAGCACACACCACACCTGAAACAGCACCTGAGCACACACACACCCCACCTGACACAGCACCCGAGCACACACCCCACCTGAAACAGCACCTGAGCACACACCCCACCTGAAACAGCACCTGAGCACACACACACACCTGAAACAGCACCTGAGCACACACACACACCTGAAACAGCACCTGAGCACACACACACACCCCACCTGAAACAGCACCTGAGCACACACACACACCCCACCTGAAACAGCACCCGAGCACACACCCCACCTGAAACAGCACCTGAGCACACACACACCCCACCTGAAACAGCACCTGAGCACACACACACCCCACCTGAAACAGCACCCGAGCACACACCCCACCTGAAACAGCACCTGAGCACACACACACCCCACCTGAAACAGCACCTGAGCACACACACACCCCACCTGAAACAGCACCCGAGCACACACCCCACCTGACACAGCACCCGAGCACCCACCCCACCTGACACAGCACCCGAGCACCCACCCCACCTGACACAGCACCCAAACCTACACACGCCCCATCTGACACAGCACATTGCACGCCCACCCCGCCCCCCCGCAGCACGGCGGACGCGTCGCTGAACGGGCTGAGGCACCAGCTGGCGGAGCTGGAGCAGGCTGAGCGCGACAAGCTCGACCTCATAGCAACCGTCAAGGCCAATATTGTACGCAACGACGAGCGGATATCAAAGATGATCGAAGCCATGAGTCGATCGTAAACTATGAATTTCGCTGGCTTAAATTCCAAGCTAGGTTGGGTTGAAACTATCCTCTATGTCTTGTTAAATCTCTCCCGCTTAAAACTTTTACTTTCTGACAATATTCTTTTGTTTATATAGAATGAGTATAATCTACCTGCTGAGGATACTACTCAATAGTAGGCGATATGGCGTTTGTCGCTGGAAATAAAAACTCATTTGAGCATCGTTCAAACTTGTTGTTCCTTTCAATTGAAAACTCTTAATTTTGTGAGTTTTTTGCTTTGTTGTCTTGTCTTAAAGCTCTGCATGTACAAGCGAATAATCTTGTGCAACTCTAAATTATACTGACATGTGGACTGCGATAATTTTTATTTATATTATGTTTAGTGAGGCGTTATTTTGCAAATATCGCCACAAAGACTTGGCATTACTTTGTTCTGATTTACCTCGCATTGCTTGTTCGCTGCAATCTTGCAGAACAACTAATTAAAATCAAATTGATTCTGTGCCACTAGCAGCCTCCCGAACCCCGCCACTAACAGCACCTCCAAAAGCCCGCCACTAACAGCCTCCCGAACCCCGCCACTAACAGCCTCCCGAAAGACGTAGAGACGGTCTCTTACCCGTCGGAAAGCCCGCCTGCATCTGTGCGGTGTGAGTTTCGAATAAGCCTGGAGAGCGCCTTTGCTCTGCTATATCCCAGTGCTCAATCTCACCGTACAGATGGAACAGGATAGGGACCGGTGGTGCTTTGAGTACCGACCTTTACTTACGTAAGTCGAGCTTACGTTGTTTCTGATGAGGGGCTGAAGCGGCACCTGGCGACGATGGCCTTTGTAGCCTTCTAGCCGTGCCCCAGGCGGCCCCGCCCGAACTTATTATAAGGGCGGTGAGACCTGGATGAGTCGTGCAGGTATACCCTCCCACTGATGAGCAGCGTGGCTCGCAGGATCCATTTTTTGGTGACGCGGTGCTCGAGCTGTGCAATGGTTGATGTTCTTCGCCTCCCCCTATACTGGACCCATCTAGTGCCGCTCTGCGGACCGCTTAGCAGCCCCCTGAATCCTGCAGCCCACCCCGTAGGCCGAATTCCCCAGTTAGAGCTCCAGAGTGCTCCTGGCTCCGTGCCGCGGGGGGAGGGGTAGGCAGAGGGTTGCCCAATTGCCTAGTAGCTGAATCCCTCTAGTAAGCTCCCTTGTAAACCCTAACCCAGTTCAGTAATATTCCGCTGGTCATCCCGAGATTTATCTCCTGGTGGCTCTGGCCCGGGGTAGAGTGCCTCGGCATTGATCCCCTATCCCTGCGTTTTACCAAAACAGCCTCTCGAACCCCGCCACTAGCAGCCTCCCGAACCCCGCCACTAGCAGCCTCTCGAACCCCGCCACTAGCAGCCTCCCGAACCCCGCCACTAACAGCCTCTCGAACCCCGCCACTAGCAGCCTCCCGAACCCCGCCACTAGCAGCCTCTCGAACCCCGCCACTAGCAGCCTCCCGAACCCCGCCACTAACAGCCTCTCGAACCCCGCCACTAGCAGCCTCCCGAACCCCGCCACTAGCAGCCTCTCGAACCCCGCCACTAGCAGCCTCCCGAACCCAGCCACTAGCAGCCTCTCGAACCCCGCCACTAGCAGCCTCCCGAACCCCGCCACTAGCAACCTCTCGAACCCCGCCACTAGCAGCCTCCCCTTCAATTAAAGCCAGCCTGTCGCGATGTCAGAAGAAATATCTGCATTCACCTGGCCAGCGGTAATGTAGGCGCCATCCGACACTGGGATAATTGAGCAGAAAAAGAATCAGGACAAAAAGCAAGAAAAACATCCGCCCTTATTTTGTTGCTCGCAGCCGGAGCCAACTCGCGAGTCTCCCGACAATTTCAGGGTTGGCGCAAGCAATTTGATCCGAAAAACAGGACAGAAAGCGGAGGCTGTAAATGACTGAAAGGTAATGAACACGCGGGTGGATCTAGTCTGGCTATATCAAGAGATTGTCAATACTGCTGGGGACTTGATTACCTTATTTGGAAACCTCCGAAGTCCTGTTTTCTTACGGAGCCCTCTACGGTCAGAAGCCCGCTGTACAATTTCGCTTCGGCATTGGCTAGTTTAAGCAGTAAATAAATTAATTTTGAAATATTTACGCCCAGCCTGTCACTCAGCTCCAGGGAGGTTCCCCAAGATGCTATTTGGGTGCTGTTCGATAGAAATTTGCGTGACTTAAAAAAATTGTTTCGGAAATCTCGTGACAGCTTATCCTAGAGACAAGGCGCAATCCCAATAGGGGAGGGGACATAGAATCGATGCAACCGAGGAGTGTGTAAAATTGGCGCCTAATTAAACTCCCCAGGGAGAAAGATGGAGACTCAACTCACTTTGAAATATTTATCCATTGGGTTTTCTTTTCTGATCGAATTTGTTCAACGCCTGGGAAAATTAAACGATTCGTCCATCTGATTGCAAAAATCGAGTAATCTACCTCACATCAAGGACGTGCGGCTGCTTGCTTACGGAAATTAAGGTAATAAAGTGCTATATTGATTTATTACAGAAGTTTCAAAGTTGCCCAAGTGTCTGGCAATCTTTTCAGGCACTTAAAATCTTTTCAATTATGAAAAATCATTGTTTCTTCTATTAATATTTTCACTCTGGCCAATTTCCAAGCAGAAATCTGCCATGAACTCTGTTGTCAAGGCAGTTCGAAGGTACTCTCTGTTGGCAAAAAATAGCCCCTCCAACCTACTGCAGCCTAAATTTAGGCATCTGCAAACAAGCACTGACGAGCTGAAGTGACCAGAAGAGGATCTGACGCACATAGATGCACTGCCTAGGCAACCAACTCCACTGGTGACTGCGACGAGACCTCTCGACCTCTCGGCCTCCTCCCCATACTAAGCATGACGTTTCGGTTCTTTGAAAGCCTTTGTTCGAATATGAGGCACACTGAGCGGTCCAGAGAGTGCCCCCGTCCCCCGCTGTTGCTGTCTCAACCCCCAAGCCGCCGCCCCATCTCTTTGGAAGCTTCGTCCCACTCTCGAATAGGATTTGCAGGGCCAAATTCTCGCCTTGTCGTCATTGGATCTTTCGATTCTCCCATCTGGAGATTCTCCAGCTTAACTTCCCTCTCTTATCAAGCTCAGGTCTCTTCCCTCACACATTTTTCTGCTGAATATTATCGTTAAAGTCGCGTTAAAATTTCGTCAAATTTTGCTTTGATCCAACTTGGCAAGCCACTAACTTAGAGGTTCAATTTTCTGAATAGTTCTGTGAGCAATATGGCTGCTTTAGGATTTGGAAGAGCTACCGTCGGTATTTTCCTGCTAACGATTGCGGCTGGACTCCTCCAAGTGGTAAGACCGCTAAATAATAAAGGCGGGAGAAATCTGCCTTCTAATTATCGTGGTGTAAAAAACCTCTGCAATAATTATTGGTGCGACAAACCCTCCTGTAATTATCGGGCGACAAACCCTCCTGTAATTATCGGGCGACAAACCCTCCTGTAATTATCGGGGTGACAAACCCTCCTGTAATTATCGGGGTGACAAACCCTCCGCTCCTGTAATTATCGGGGTGACAAACCCTCCTGTAATTAACGAAGCGACAAACCCTGTACATATGTGAGCGACAAACTCTCTCACAATTATCGGATCAACAAACCCTCATATAGTTATCGAGGTGACAACCCTTTAAACAATTTTGAACGAACCATCCCCTCGCCCAAATTGCACAGACGGAACCACGAAGCCTACGACCAACCATTGATGTCGACGAAGAGCTGATTGAAGATGCTGGCGACTTCGCTGACTGTTCGGATCCAGACTCGCTGGACGAAAATTGCGCCGAATCTGCCAGACGAGACAATAATCTCGACGAATTGGAGGAGCAGTTCGAGCCGGAGCGGCTGGGGCCATCGGGACGGCGGCGCGGCGGCGGCGGCCTCAACAAGCGCTACGACCCGCTGCTGGCTATTCGGCGCCGGCGGGAGGCGCGGCCTGGAAGCCAAAGCCGGAACCGGCGCTACGACCCGCTGCAATTCATCTGAACAGGGGCCGTCAGCAGATAGCTTAGAATTAGAAGCTTAGAAAGACTAGAATAACGCTTAACTTAACTTTAATGTTTAACTTAAATAAACGAGAGCAAGCACTGGCATAAAACTGGCATTATAAATTTCTTTGTTGGTTATTGAAAAGCTTTTTTTGTCCTTTTTTGATCGCCTTTGATACAGTAAAAAATTTTTTTTTGATACGTCCGCAGTCACTAATGAATCAAAACGGATTGAATTTACGAATTTTGCTTCAGTGGAAATCTTCATTCTGCTTTTAATTCTATGCATTTCTTTTAGAGCTTATCTGTATCCACAAATACTTCCAGTGATGTACGCTCTCAACAGCTGGATTCTGAATGATGAGCTGCTGGTTTTCATTTGCGGCGTTTTTGCAGCATCAAAAGGGGATGTGAACTTAAGAGTTAAAATGGAGCCCGAAGCTTTTGATCCCGATTTCTCTGCGCTAATCCCTTCATGTGGAGCCAAATAGCTCCCGCTATGCCGAAAACCCGACAACTCTTGCATTTGGGGATCTCTATGGGGAAGAATGGGATAAATGGGGATTTCATGTGAACTTAAGGCTCTAGAATGGAGCCCGAAGCTTTTGATCCCGATTTCTCTGCGCTAATCCCTTCATGTGGAGCCAAATAGCTCCCGCTATGCCGAAAACCCGACAACTCTTGCATTTGGGGATCTCTATGGGGAAGAATGGGATAAATGGGGATTTCATGTGAACTTAAGGCTCTAGAATGGAGCCCGAAGCTTTTGATCCCGATTTCTCTGCGCTAATCCCTTCATGTGGAGCCAAATAGCTCCCGCTATGCCGAAAACCCGACAACTCTTGCATTTGGGGATCTCTATGGGGAAGAATGGGATAAATGGGGATTTCATGTGAACTTAAGGCTCTAGAATGGAGCCCGAAGCTTTTGATCCCGATTTCTCTGCGCTAATCCCTTCATGTGGAGCCAAATAGCTCCCGCTATGCCGAAAACCCGACAACTCTTGCATTTGGGGATCTCTATGGGGAAGAATGGGATAAATGGGGATTTCATGTGAACTTAAGGCTCTAGAATGGAGCCCGAAGCTTTTGATCCCGATTTCTCTGCGCTAATCCCTTCATGTGGAGCCAAATAGCTCCCGCTATGCCGAAAACCCGACAACTCTTGCATTTGGGGATCTCTATGGGGAAGAATGGGATAAATGGGGATTTCATGTGAACTTAAGGCTCTAGAATGGAGCCCGAAGCTTTTGATCCCGATTTCTCTGCGCTAATCCCTTCATGTGGAGCCAAATAGCTCCCGCTATGCCGAAAACCCGACAACTCTTGCATTTGGGGATCTCTATGGGGAAGAATGGGATAAATGGGGATTTCATGTGAACTTAAGGCTCTAGAATGGAGCCCGAAGCTTTTGATCCCGATTTCTCTGCGCTAACCCCTTCATGTGGAGCCAAATAGCTCCCGCTATGCCGAAAACCCGACAACTCTTGCATTTGGGGATCTCTATGGGGAAGAATGGGATAAATGGGGATTTCATGTGAACTTAAGGCTCTAGAATGGAGCCCGAAGCTTTTGATCCCGATTTCTCTGCGCTAATCCCTTCATGTGGAGCCAAATAGCTCCCGCTATGCCGAAAACCCGACAACTCTTGCATTTGGGGATCTCTATGGGGAAGAATGGGATAAATGGGGATTTCATGTGAACTTAAGGCTCTAGAATGGAGCCCGAAGCTTTTGATCCCGATTTCTCTGCGCTAATCCCTTCATGTGGAGCCAAATAGCTCCCGCTATGCCGAAAACCCGACAACTCTTGCATTTGGGGATCTCTATGGGGAAGAATGGGATAAATGGGGATTTCATGTGAACTTAAGAGTTAAAATGGAGCCCGAAGCTTTTGATCCCGATTTCTCTGCGCTAATCCCTTCATGTGGAGCCAAATAGCTCCCGTTATACCAAAAACCCGACAACTTTTGCATTTGGGGATCTCTATGGGGATTTCATGTGAACTTAAGGCTCTAGAATGGAGCCCGAAGCTTTTGATCCCGATTTCTCTGCGCTAATCCCTTCATGTGGAGCCAAATAGCTCCCGCTATGCCGAAAACCCGACAACTCTTGCATTTGGGGATCTCTATGGGGAAGAATGGGATAAATGGGGATTTCATGTGAACTTAAGGCTCTAGAATGGAGCCCGAAGCTTTTGATCCCGATTTCTCTGCGCTAATCCCTTCATGTGGAGCCAAATAGCTCCCGCTATGCCGAAAACCCGACAACTCTTGCATTTGGGGATCTCTATGGGGAAGAATGGGATAAATGGGGATTTCATGTGAACTTAAGGCTCTAGAATGGAGCCCGAAGCTTTTGATCCCGATTTCTCTGCGCTAATCCCTTCATGTGGAGCCAAATAGCTCCCGCTATGCCGAAAACCCGACAACTCTTGCATTTGGGGATCTCTATGGGGAAGAATGGGATAAATGGGGATTTCATGTGAACTTAAGGCTCTAGAATGGAGCCCGAAGCTTTTGATCCCGATTTCTCTGCGCTAATCCCTTCATGTGGAGCCAAATAGCTCCCGTTATACCAAAAACCCGACAACTTTTGCATTTGGGGATCTCTATGGGGATTTCATGTGAACTTAAGGCTCTAGAATGGAGCCTGAGGCCTTCCATACCGAATTCATCAAATGTGGTAGCAGTAGTGACTGAACAGAGGGAATATTTGTGGATAGGAAGGGTGGGATGTTTATCAGGATCAGATTTGCCTTAGTGCAATAGTTTTATACTCCTCAGATGGATGGGCCTCCTCCGTGTCCGTCCAGTGTCTAATCCTTACTCAGACCTGCCCGCAGTAGGAGGCAGGCATGGTCAGGACAGCGCCCCACCCAACTGCCACACACCTCTGCCCCAATCCCCAACCCAACCACCACGCCAACCCCATCCCCATCCCAACCACCCGAACCCCACCCCAACCCTCTCTTCTCCACAGAGTGCAGTGGAGAGAAAGGGGGTGAGAGACAGCCCACAGACATAAACAATTTGAGCGGTAGAATCCTCACTCCAGCTCAATTAACCTTTCCTGCCCTAATAATATAATAATAATATTCGTTGCGTGAAGAGACAAAATCAGGAGTGAAGCAGGGAGAGATACTGTATTTTATTATATTCTATAAGGGGACTTAAATATTTGCTTCAAGACGGAGGGCGGCGGACATTATTTCGCACTTTTATATTGACCGAAAGCTGTAAGCGCAGCTATAAAGCTGTAAGCGCAAATAGTAAAGTTGTCGGCCATCCGCAGTCTGCATAAGCGATTATTACATCCTGGTGTATCATATCTCGTTGAGCCGCAAAGCCAGTTGCTGGTTAATCGACTTGCAATCGTATTTTTACTTCTACATATGGTTTGCTGGGAGTAGAACCTACGTTATTTTTATATATCCGTCCCATTGCCATTATACATACTGCTGCTTTTGGAAATGTAAGTTTTTCGGTAATAGTATTACTTCTGCATTTATTCTTTTCTTGTGCATAGTAGAACTATGAACGAAACTACTTGTAAAAAGTGTGGCCATAGGTTTAGTAAACCTTCGAATCTCGAAAAGCATCTCGCTAGCAGCAAATGCAGTTCTTTTAAATCAAGCGACTCTACCGGACCTAATATTCTGCGAAATGCCAGGGAGGCGCGTGCATTTTTCGACTCGGCTGGAGATGTGGTGCGCTCCTATCTAAATCCTAATCTATTCCCGGACATTTCCAAAGGAAAAACAATTGAGCGAGTTACGGGAATGAGTCAGGGACATTTCAATGAGTTTTGCGGTTTTCTGCAAGAGCCAGCCAGGCTGAGGTTTCTTTTAAAGGAGAATAGAGCATTCCTTTACCTAAAAAAGCTTCGCCAAGGTTTGAGCTTTGAATCGCTGGCATTTGATTTTAACATTTCTGCCCACCGTGCTTGTGACATTTTCTGGGAAGTAGCGTCTGAGCATTATCACCGCGATCCACTGCACCCAAGACAGCTCGCAACACGCCAGGCAGAGGAATTGCTGAACGAGTGTGTCGTCTCCGACGAATTTACTCTGGGCGTTTTTGACCCGCTGTTGCATGGAAAGAAGCTAGTGCTGCTTGTTGGCGATCATACTTATTTCTATTTGCCCAAAAGTAACTGTCACCATGCTCAGGCTCGCACTTACTCTTCTCACAAGAGTGCAAATGTTACCAAGAAAATGGCGTTGGTCAACAGCCGTGGTCACATTATTTATTCTGGTCCGATGACTGGCTCCATCTCGCCAGTACTTGGAGACGGAAACCTAGTTGCGCTGCAAGTGGAGATGGAATCTGATAGGGTCATTCGGCCCGATCTCCTGCGCCTTCTATGCTATGACTCCACTGATGTTCAGATTGTTGCTATGTTTGACAAAGGCTACTGTCGCCAACCGTGCTCTCCAACCGAAGTCAATTTTGTTGACTTTGTAGATCAGGCAAGCGAAGGAAGAACGCTATTGATGTTTCCATGTAGTCCTGGCGACAAGGTACTCAGCAAGAACTTAAAGTTTGTCAGGAATCCGGTGCCAGTGCAGGGGCGGCCCTGTCCCTCCAAGCTCACCGCACAAGAAGCCAATACAAGCCGCCTCGTCACTATGTCTCGGTATCTCATTGAATGCTGCTTTGCAGCCATCAAGCAAGACAAGTGCGTGAACGAAAGGCACGAGCCATACCAATGGCTTCAGCCTGCTGGGTTTTGCGAGAGCAGTCGCTTGGATGTCATTGTCGAGAACTCCATGGCGAAGTATAACCACACCCATCCAGGATTCGAATCTCACAAAGAACTGCCACCCTCGTGGGCTGCAGAAGGCCATTCGCTTTTTGAATTTGGGCAGAACTTTACCAGGAGGATTTTCATTGCCAACGAGTTTGATGAAACCGAGCAAATAGGATTTGCTTGTGACGTCACGAGGATTCCGGCCTCCAGCTCAAGAGTTTGGACTCCGGTTGATCCTTTGGATCCTGCTAGCTCTGAATTTCCTCGCATTTGTCCGGACAATCTTGAAGAAGTGTCAGTGGGACCGTATCAGCTAAAGCAGTCAGATAATTACATTCAAAATATTCGAGTCAAAGAGGTCCTAAGCAGTTATGAAGGAGAGTCATGGAAAGAGTTCGAGACCCTCACCTCGGACCTTCCAAGCCATCTAAAATGCTGGAAGTTTCGCCAAGACAAGCAACCTAAAAACTGGAGCAAAAGATTTGGCCAGTGGCATCCATCGTGGATCTTTATGGCTGTGGTCTTCTCGCGTCACAGATCCAAGACCTATCGCGTTCTTTTGCGGGTGTCGGATACACCTTCTGATAACCGATTCGGCTTCCTTGACTCTGGCCTGCAGCTGCTACATGGATACTACTCATCCTCCAAAGCTGGTAGCCGAACCGCTGGCTGCGATTGCCATGTGATGGCCGTATTGAAGATCATGGGCTGCTACGCATTCGACCATGCATCCTACCGGATGAGTGGATCGAGAATTCGATTCGTTGATTCTGCTCTTCCACGAGGTCTCGTTGCACAGCTATACGGAAATGCAGATGCAGAGTGTAATGAGCATGAAGAAGAATTTCAGGAGCAGTCGCAGAGGCAACGACGACCAACATGTACTGGTCAAAATACTGATCAGAGCCGCTCAAACTCAGAACCAAGTTTTGAAAACTTCGCCGGACTTTCAAACCGCGGAATGCAGTGCTACGCCAATGTTGTGGCACAGCTTTTCTATTGCCTGCAGTACGAGACAACTCTCATAGAGCGGACAAGAGCGGGAGGAATTCACAACGCCATGGTAAATCTAATTGCAGATATGACGGCACGGTCCAGTTCTGTTGATAGGCTTCTAGATGCTGTGTGGCGTCAGTTTCCGAATCAGTTTTGTCCACGGCAGCAGCATTGTGCCAATGAGCTACTACAATGCATTCTGCCTAACTTACTGCTTAATCCGCATATTCTTACAGAGTTTTCGCAATGCAAGTCATGTCGTGAGTGCCTAGCCAGTGTCGAAGAACTGCCAACAGGAGTCACAGATAATCGTGTGCTGAGCATTTCGCTAGCACATTTTTCAAGCGCCTCACTCGATCTTGACGGTTTGTACACCGCGTGGATCGCACCACAGGAGGTTCAGTGCGAGAACCAATGCAGTGGCGCCTGCGTGCAAGAGATAAAAGTATCAGCGGGTCGTGTAGCCCTGCTTCACTTAGACCGCACAGGGGGTACCGGCCAGAAGCTGCAAACAAGAGTCAACTGGTCCAGTCGGTCTGGCGGTGTCAGTGGTCTTGGACGCCCGGTTTTCACAATCTCTCATCATGGAAGCTCTTTGTGCCAGGGACATTACACCTGTAGCGTGTTGAAGAACAGCATCTGGAGCAAGATTGACGACATGCGAATCGAAAGTAATATGAATCCATTCGTCCACGAAGCCTCCTCAATAATATTTGTTGCCTTAATACTCTAATTCGAAATGTAGACACTTCACTGATTACTTGTTGACTGTTTCTTGCTTAACTGATTAGTGCATCGAAGTACGTTCCCGGCTACCCAACGAGATACTAATTGTGTCATTTCTTCAGTGTTTGGCTAAGTTGGGCAGAACTAGAAACTTAGGACGAGAATTATAGGTAAAACTGTGCCAAAAAGCGTACTTTTAACCTGCGCTTTTCAATTGCAACACAGAGACAATCCAATGTTTTCTTTACCCTTATCAATAGACAATAACTACGCCGAAAAGGCGTTATTTACGTGGCGCAGCAAGCGACTCAAAATATACTTCTTATTTAATGTTACATACAGTATTAAATCCAAACAATTCCCTCCAGCTTGAATGTACAAGAAAAGCTAGCAAAAGCAGAGAATATTCAGTAAAAACTTCATATTCTCTGCTTCCACACAGACTGAATTCAAAAGGAACATTGACATAAAAATGACAGTTTTTAAGTAAACAATCATTAGGGTTCGCGAGATGATTTGAACGATAAACGTAGCAACGTTTCTAAAGGTTTTCTAATTCTGCCCAAAATTGAGTAAAGGTTTTATGAATAGCTTAGTATGAATAGTTATGTTACAATACTATTGTATAGACTATATGACTATAGTATATTACTTGTACTAAAGTATATTACTTCAGTATGAAAAGCAGCGTTTATTATTATTTTTTTATTACCAGAATCGTGATTCACAATGTAAAAAAATCTTTGTACAGCGTTCTATTCCATGCCACTCTAAACCTATCGTGCAATGTTCTTCTTTTGAAAAGAAAACAATACACCGGCCAGAATGCCATTAAGACATTCGATGCTTGGATTTGTTTTAAAACACCGTTCAGTGCCAATATTAACAAAAAATTATGCGGGTATTATACACATTGTCTTGTTCATTGTAGTTTCTTGTATGTATGATTGCAAAAAAACAAAGCCGTACTGTACACTAAAGCAGTCAGATGAAGAACTTTAGAGGTACAAGGTTCACATAAATCCCCTTAGAGATCCCCAAATGCAAAAGTTTTCGGGATTTCGGCATAACAGGAGCTATTTGGCTCCACATGAAGGGATTAGCGCAGAGAAATCGGGATCAAAAGCTTCGGGCTCCATTCTAGAGCCTTAAGTTCACATGAAATCCCCATTTATCCCATTCTTCCCCATAGAGATCCCCAAATGCAAGAGTTGTCGGGTTTTCGGCATAGCGGGAGCTATTTGGCTCCACATGAAGGGATTAGCGCAGAGAAATCGGGATCAAAAGCTTCGGGCTCCATTCTAGAGCCTTAAGTTCACATGAAATCCCCATTTATCCCATTCTTCCCCATAGAGATCCCCAAATGCAAGAGTTGTCGGGTTTTCGGCATAGCGGGAGCTATTTGGCTCCACATGAAGGGATTAGCGCAGAGAAATCGGGATCAAAAGCTTCGGGCTCCATTCTAGAGCCTTAAGTTCACATGAAATCCCCATTTATCCCATTCTTCCCCATAGAGATCCCCAAATGCAAGAGTTGTCGGGTTTTCGGCATAGCGGGAGCTATTTGGCTCCACATGAAGGGATTAGCGCAGAGAAATCGGGATCAAAAGCTTCGGGCTCCATTCTAGAGCCTTAAGTTCACATGAAATCCCCATTTATCCCATTCTTCCCCATAGAGATCCCCAAATGCAAGAGTTGTCGGGTTTTCGGCATAGCGGGAGCTATTTGGCTCCACATGAAGGGATTAGCGCAGAGAAATCGGGATCAAAAGCTTCGGGCTCCATTCTAGAGCCTTAAGTTCACATGAAATCCCCATTTATCCCATTCTTCCCCATAGAGATCCCCAAATGCAAGAGTTGTCGGGTTTTCGGCATAGCGGGAGCTATTTGGCTCCACATGAAGGGATTAGCGCAGAGAAATCGGGATCAAAAGCTTCGGGCTCCATTCTAGAGCCTTAAGTTCACATGAAATCCCCATTTATCCCATTCTTCCCCATAGAGATCCCCAAATGCAAGAGTTGTCGGGTTTTCGGCATAGCGGGAGCTATTTGGCTCCACATGAAGGGATTAGCGCAGAGAAATCGGGATCAAAAGCTTCGGGCTCCATTCTAGAGCCTTAAGTTCACATGAAATCCCCATTTATCCCATTCTTCCCCATAGAGATCCCCAAATGCAAGAGTTGTCGGGTTTTCGGCATAGCGGGAGCTATTTGGCTCCACATGAAGGGATTAGCGCAGAGAAATCGGGATCAAAAGCTTCGGGCTCCATTCTAGAGCCTTAAGTTCACATGAAATCCCCATTTATCCCATTCTTCCCCATAGAGATCCCCAAATGCAAGAGTTGTCGGGTTTTCGGCATAGCGGGAGCTATTTGGCTCCACATGAAGGGATTAGCGCAGAGAAATCGGGATCAAAAGCTTCGGGCTCCATTTTAACTCTTAAGTTCACATCCCCTTTGTTATTTTCATATTTGACATACAAAAATTTTTCTAAATCGTGCAGATCTTTACCGAAAATGGCCAGATCATAGAAAAAGAGGATGTTGTAGACCATATTATCCTGTATAAATTTGTTGCTACTGAAGCAGCGGAGCAGAGCCTCTTCCTGAGTGGATCTATGAAAACTACAAATTATCCCATTGGAAATAGGGTATGCTACCACCAGTTTCTCATCAACAGAGATTTTTAGCATAAAAGAATATCAAAGGTTCTCGAATATTGCAGCATTCGAAGGTTTCTAACTGGTGTCTGTGTTCTGTGACGGGTCTGTGTGCTGTGACTGGGGTCTGTGTGCTGTGACTGGGGTCTGTGTGCTGTGACTGGGGTCTGTGTGCTCTGACTGAATAAATAATATGAAGAAGCATTAGGTATATGTTCGGGCTGAAAATTCAAAGCATGTAGACACGAAAATCTTTTGACTATAATGTCGAGATTTTTTTAACGCCAGAAAGGTGTTAAACATGTTCATGAAAGCAGAAAAAAGAAATCGTTGCCCGCGTGGCAGGAAATAAAAAGCAACAAAATTTTCGTCCCAAATTTTGGAATCAAATTTGCCGGATGGGTGAAAAATGGAAAAAACAAAGTTTTACTGTTCAGGCATATTATTGGTGACTTATTTATTTTTTATAGTTGAGTCTGGAAGATAAATCATTAATATCGGATTTACAAAAAAGCTCTGGTGACAGTCAGAATGGCTTATTTACTGATCAATACTTTTACGGCTTCTGAAAAGAAACCAACTGGTGTTACTACTGGGAGCAGTATGATGCTTAGAAAATGGAAAATCTTGCTGAACTCTAAATTTTTTTTGTTAAATTTCGAAGGGGGCGAACCCGCAGCAAATACTGAAGTAAATCACCGTGAGAAAGAAGTGAAATTGCGCTGGATTCAAAGTTTCTATTAATTTAATGAGTATGCCTTTGAAGTTTAATTATTTTCGTAGCTTTAAGTATTTTTTAATTTTATAGTGAACGGCAGGTGCACTATCGCTTCATACAGTTACATTTTTTAGATTTCTGGTAGCTAACATTACATCGAGTAGTTTGAATAATAGACAAAAGCGGCAACAGTAATGAAATCTGTGGATTCCCATGAATCACTGATGGGATAATAATGACAATACAACACCTACCCCACTCCACCTTTTTACCTTACCCCAGCTTTCATCGATTTGAGTCCAAAAAGCCGTCAATGTGCGCCTAGTGTTCTCTTTTGTCTATGGCCAGTACTGTCTCGCCGTTGAAATAAAAATCTTATTTTTAGTCTATGGCCAAAAAATTTCGAGGGGTGTTGCAACGGTTTCTCTACATTTGACCACCAACATCGACTTAAAATTTCTGTCCCATTAACTGAAAAAAACAAAGACTGTCCACAGTGAAAGTCAAAGTCTGAGTACTATATTGTAACAAATCGCAGCTTCAGCTAGTCTCTCTGGAACAGTTCGGGTCCGCTTTATCAATCGCAGTCCACAGTTTTTTCAGCTTCAAGCCAATTTGAATCCCCAGTCTCACAGGACAGCCGAGACCCATTATCCCCCGGGATGGGAGGGAGCCCTCAGTGTGATACTGGCCAGTAAGTAAATTGCTGACCAGGTTTATACACTTTGTTATGATTTTTCCTTTTTTGGAAAGTGTGAGCAAAGAAACTTAGCTTAGAGTAAGCAAGGTATTTTGCCAGATGCTATTTTTTAATTGGTCTTCAACTCGGAAAATTGCTTGCCGAGTCTTTTTGCGCGAAAATTGTACCGTGAGTGAAAAAAAATTCTGCCGAGACCAAAGAGTATTGAGACGCCAATTAAGTCTCAAATAATCTTTGTTCTCGGCTTGAGGCACGAGTGTTTGAGCTGAGCCTGAAAGATTCATGCTACGCGATTTTTTTCTTCCAGGATGTCTATGGTAGGGAGCGATCTCAAGACGCACAAAAAGGAGATGGGATTTCACAGTAAATTATTTATTTTTTAAATTCCCAACTGTCATTCAACTTACAATCCGCAGACATGACAATTGACAGCTCGGAACTGCACGAGCATGAAGAAACCCTGTCCATTCAGCACTTCCTCATTGACAAGAAAATCATGCTCGACACTATTAGCAACTTTTGGCTTAACTTTCCCTTCTACATTCTGGTTCTCATGACTGCCTACTTTATTCTGAGGTAAGTTGTGTAAGTTCAGTTTGTGGTGTTTGTGGTGCTGTGACTGGGGTCTGTGTGCTGTGACTGGGGTCTGTGTGCTGTGACTGGGGTCTGTGTGCTGTGACTGGGGTCTGTGTGCTGTGACTGGGGCTTTTTTAGATGTGGTTTTCGTTTATAATGGTAGACATTTATGTAGAAATTCAAATTTTAAAATCAAATTTCCAATTTTTCAGACACTTGGCTGAGGAGACGGCGGAGATCAGAGGCGAGACCTGACTGGCTTCCACCCTGGAAGCTTCAAGCTTTCTGGATGCAGCAGGGACTGCTGTTTTACACCCGTTACTTGCAATTGTTATAGAAAAAAACAATTGGACTCTAATCGTAGTTTTCTTCTTTGCTATTTTTGTCGTCTCTTCCGAATATGCGCAAAACACGTTACCAATTGGGTTTTCGAATCTGCCCCAGCAAAATCGGTGCCATGATTGGCCAATTATTCGGCGGGCGTGAAAAGCAAAAAAAGTTGATTGGCGAAGGCCAAATCACTAACAGGTGGCGGTGATTAGGAAGAAATGAGAAGCATCAGAGAAGCATGTGGCTCCACTGGCTAAACGAAAATGAAGGATTAGATTTCAGTCGCTGCAAGCTTAATTGTCTTCTAAGTTTAGTGAGAAGCCAAGAAATATACATAGACTTGTTTTTTACTCATGGCACTAAAAGTTGCGCTAGATGATGACCAAGCGCTTATGGTCGAACCTAGAACTCTAGAATGAGTGTAGTTTATATTTTATACATAATGCACTTCAACTTAGAGATACTTAGAGGTACTGTACTATAAGTCCTCGGATTCACCTCGGAGTTGATTCATAGATTATCTCCTCGTTTCAGTGTATCATTATGTATAAAATTCGAAAATAAAAAGAAATATTGCTCTTTTAGACTGTTTTTGATAAGCTGAAGCAGTGCGTTTATATTTATCGCGTACCCTTTTGTTTGTCATGCCAAAAATTTTGACTAAGATTTAGTAAGTAAAGCGACAATTGTTTTCAAAAGTTGTTTGCCGTAAATTTTAAAATTGGAGGTGGACTTAAAAAAGGGCTTACGTTGATGAATAAAGCAATACGGTATACGAAGAAATCTAATTAATTATTTGTTAATCGTGCCATTACGGGTTCCTCTCACACTAGAGGTCCGCTTGGTGATGCTCACTCATACAATATTTCGCGCGACAGCAAAACGGATAAAACTCCAAAAAGAGATCATCGTAGCATTAAATAAATCACTAATTGTTACTTTTTTGTTTTGCCTGCAGGCTTTAAACTAAACAGATTGTTCACTAAGAATCAGTGAGAAGAGCTAATGATTGCGCAAGCTAACTTCTCCCGCCGCCTTTCATTCCTTACGCCAGCTGGCTGCGAACGCAACACCCACCTCACTCCGCTTTTTATTATTCACGCCAGCTGGCTGCGAACATAACACCCACCTCACTCCGCTTTTTATTATTCACGCCAGCTGGCTGCGAACATAACGCCCACCTCACTCCGCTTTTTATTATTCACGCCAGCTGGCTGCGAACATAACACCCACCTCACTCCGCTTTTTATTATTCACGCCAGCTGGCTGCGAACATAACACCCACCTCACTCCGCTTTTTATTATTCACGCCAGCTGGCTGCGAACATAACACCCACCTCACTCCGCTTTTTATTATTCACGCCAGCTGGCTTATAGCAAAACACATACCCCACTACACTTTTCTTTCCTTACCTCAGCTTTGAGTTAAAAATTAAAATTAATTGCCAGACAAAGCACTACAACAAATAAAGCAAGCGTCAACAGAAAACAACAGGCATGATGTAACAATGTTCTCAGTTATAAATGAGAATCAGGCCGACGCGTCGCATCATATAGCCCTGGGCCTGAACAAGCTCGACATCTGACTGTATGGAGCTGCTAGACTGTAACTCGATTGGCCAAAGGCAAAGTGACCTCCAGCAGATTCCAGCTGATGCTGCGGCTGATTAACTTGTTGACTTGTCGGAGTCCGAGGCGTCTGCAGAACCGATTGCTGCGGCATTAAGAATGGCGGGCCGCTATTGCTGCTGCTGCTGATTGACGCATGCCTGTACCATGGCATGCCGTACATGTAGGCTGCAGCGGCTGCAGCCGCCGCGGCCGCCTCTCCCTGCTGCGTCATGCTGACTCACAGTCGGCGGCTTGCTTAACTTTAGCCACTCAGTTGGCGAACGCGGCCGTCCAGTTGGACTGCCGTTGGCTTCGCTGCGCGCTGCGGCGGCCTCGTCCGCCGGTCCGGCGCCGCCCTGATCGCGTTTGAACTTGGTGCGTCGGTTTTGAAACCACACCTTGACCTGTTGTTTGCATGCGCATAGATCGCTTGTGAGTCACTAGTCACTAATGGGTTGAGTCATAAATAGATTGCGTAATCGATGGATTGAGTCTTGCATAGATTGCGTAATTTATGGGTTGAGTCATGAATATATTGCGCAATTGATAGATTGAGTCTTGCATAGATTGCGTAATTTATGGGTTGAGTCATGAATAGATTGCGTCATTGATGGATTGACTTTTGCATAGATTGCGTAATTGATGGATTGAGTCTTTCATAGATTGCGTAATTGATGGGTTCAGTCATGAATAGATTGCGTAATTGATGGATTGAGTTATGCATAGATTGCGTCATTGATGGATTGATTTATGCATAGATTGCGTCATTGATGGGTTGAGTCTTTAATAGATTGCGTAATTGATAGATTGATTTATGCATAGATTGCATAATTGATGGATTGAGTCAGCTAATGACAGATTATCAGAAAATTTTGGTTTTTATCATAATTTTGTTTTGTTTTGATCAACGTTGCGTGATGCCTATCTTATCTAGAGCATTTCAATTTCAGTCATCATTTCAGTGACTTTTCTACGTAAGAAATCATGGCGAAACATTTTCATTGATAAAATTTTTTCCATAACTGATTCTTTGTGCGATTTTATCGAAGAAATGAATTCTGAGATTAATGGAAATCACTGCAAATGGCCTGACTCTTACTTGTTCCCGTTTTCAAAGCGTGATTTGTCACTAAGTAAAAAAAACATTTCGTAATTCTGCTAACAACGAAAGCAATTTGGCTTCTTTCGCCAATCCCAGAGAAACAAAAAGCATTGCTCGGGAAAATGAGCCCATTTTCTCACCTGCGTCTCAGACAGATTCAGCGTCTTAGCTAAGTCGTTTCTCTCCCTGCCAACCATGTAGTGATTGCGACGGAAGGCCTCCTCCAGTCGGACCAGCTGATCGCTTGAAAATGTTGTTCGGGCCCGTTTAGGCCGGTAGAGATCCAGATCTTTGGGAAAGATCATCTCCTTAACCACGCCGTTCGAATCTGTTGAATATGGGAAATATTAGAGACACTTGTTGGTTACACGGTGGCTTGGCTTGGACTGCTCTGACAGGCGTTGCTATTGGCAACAAGTTTTCTTTTGGCTATAATAATGGGATTGGTGGAATAGGCATGGCGGGACGGGGAGAACAGGCATGGCGGGACGGGGAGAACAGGCATGGCGGGACGGGGAGAACAGGCATGGCGGGACGGGGAGAACAGGCATGGCGGGACGGGGAGAACAGGCATGGCGGGACGGGGAGAACAGGCATGGCGGGAAGGGGAGAACAGGCATGGCGGGACGGGGAGAACAGGCATGGCGGGACGGGGAGAACAGGCATGGCGGGACGGGGAGAACAGGCATGGCGGGAAGGGGAGAACAGGCATGGCGGAACGGGGAGAACAGGCATGGCGGGAAGGGGAGATCAGGCATGGCAGGACGGGGAGAACATGCATGGCGGGAAGGGGAGATCAGGCATGGCAGGACGGGGAGAACAGGCATGGCGGGAAGGGGAGAACAGGCATGGCGGGAAGGGGAGAACAGGCATGGCGGAACGGGGAGAACAGGCATGGCGGGAAGGGGAGAACAGGCATGGCGGGAAGGGGAGAACAGGCATGGCGGGACGGGGAGAACAGAGTGTGGCGGGAAGGGGAGATCAGGCATGGCAGGACGGGGAGAACAGGCATGGCGGGACAGGGAGAACATGCTACTCGATTTGAAGAGCCACCCCAAAAGAGGTAAAAATATGTCGACAATTTTTTAATTGTTCGCTGCTGAATTGATTTTGTCCACTCATAAGTGCGAGTAAAAGCAAAGTCACTTTCGGATGTTGAAGCTCTGTTAAAAGCCAACCTAGTCTCATTCTAATGTTGCTTTAACATCTGTCAGTCAGCTCGCACAGGGCCACCTACGTCAGTGCTTCGGCCAGTACAACCCCGTGCTGCTACCTTTGACAAAAAAGAATGAAGCCCAACTGCAACCATGGCTTGGGACTGAAGGGCCAGAAGGGCCGAATGTGGAGGCGAAGCAATTTCGATAATTAACCCCAGAGAATGAATGGTTGAAGCCAAGCCTATCCAACTATATTTAATTGCTGAGTAATTAACAAGATGCTAAGTGCATTAATTGTTAACTTATCTGCCTAACTGCTAACCGAACTGCTTTCCTATAATAAAAGCAACGAGTTTTGTTAAGCGAATTTCCAATTTTAAAATAATTTTAAGCAAATCAATTAAGTAGATGTCATCTATTTATTTTCCTTGCCGAAACGAAATGCGTATAAGTAGGGGGGGGGGGGGGGTTAGGTAGCCGAGTTGCACCCAGCAATAGCAGCGGGGAACGGGTTGGAGAAAAAAACACAATTGACACATTTTTTTCTCTAAAAAAAGCTCCGACCAGTTGTTAATTGAAATCCACAGTTTGGGACCTGTCTGTCGGAGGACCCGCATTGATGTATCTGACGGGGGGGGAGGGGGGGAATTTGTCCGCTCGCTACATGCCCGCGCACCTGTTGACAGCCCAGCGCTCTATAGCAATGAAAAATGGCGGAAGCAGCAGACCTGCCACTGCCAGGTAATTATTCTGATTGAAGAAGCAACAATGCGCCTCGCTTGAACTGTGACGGAGAGTGGAAGAGGGAGCCACTCATCTATTAATGTTGATCAGTGCTCATTTATGTCACTATCATCGCTGTATTGGGGTAATGTGTTAGAAGATTTGTTTTCAAAGATTGGTGAACTAGACTAACGCATTTTTGGACACCAATGGATTTTAGTGGATTTTATTTTTAGTGGATTTTATTTAAATTTAAACTGTGCTATGGAACTGATAATAAGCTACCAATAAATAACTCAAGTCTCATAGAAGCTATTGAACTGGCACCCAAGATAAACAATTCGGTAGACCCTGACACCTCAGATAAGCTATTAAACAGGCCTCCGTCATCCAAGATAAACAATTCAGTAGACCCTGACACCTCAGATAAGCTATTCAACAGGCCTCCGTCACCCAAGATAAACAATTCAGTAGACCCTGACACCTCAGATAAGCTATTCAACAGGCATCTGGCACCCAAGATAAACAATTCAGTAGACTCTGACACCTCAGATAAGCTATTAAACAAGCCTCCGTCACCCAAGGTAAACAGTTAATTTTTTATTCGTTTAGACTCACCCCTGACGGTCAGCTTTTGGACGTAAGGAGGCAGCTTGTTCTGCTGGCTGTCCGGCTGTTCTGACGGCTGCTGCTGCTGCTGCTGCTGCTGCTGCTGTGGCGGTGGTGGCGGCGGCTGCGGAGGCGCCGCCGCCTGAGGATATTGAAATGCCTGAAGCTGCTGCTCGTACAAGAACCTCTGATGAATATTTTGATTGTCTTCCATTGCTGCAGTAATGTCTGCCAAAAAGGAACAGAAATGCAACGATAAAAAAAACAAAATATTTCTAAATTCTACTGTTTAACAATTGTGGGCTAGGTTTTAGATTCAATCTAGCGGAGAAAATGTGTTAACCTCATAAAACAATTCAATTTGTCGCAATTATATTTGACTAAAAGTGAGAGCGACTCAGGGAAGTGATGGAGGCACAGACGGACCAGGGGTAGCCCCGGTTAAGAGGCAGATTTAATTTTGCCTGGCACCCCGCAGCGACCGCTCTCGCTTTCAATGGTGTCAGCTCGGGGCTTAATTAGTCGCTCACGGAGAGAGGCCGGGACTTAATGAAATCAGAGGGGTAGCTGGCTAGGTGGTAGGAGGGGCAGAAAGACAACGCGCTGCTGAGGGGCCAAGGCCAGATTGCAAAGAGAGCGGATGCCGTGTAATTACCTGGACGGTCGAGAGCCGGTTGCGATGCCGATCAAGCGGTTTTTGCCTTCGCGAGTCGAGAGAGAGGGAGAGAAGGAGAGATGAGTCCGCCCGTTGCAGGTTGATGGCAATTAATTTTATTCGCTGTATTGTTGTTGTTTGGCGCGCGCAATTATAAGAGCCGCGGGGAGCCGGCAGATGGGGGTGGGCGGGTGAGGCAATTTTCTACAAACAATAGAATATTCCATCCCTCTTTCCCCCCAATCAGACACTTTCGCTTATTCATTGGCGGCTGGGATCTTGTCCTAGAGGCGGTTCGTCCGCTCCTGGTGGGCTCTGCTGGCTCCCTGTTTCCATTCCAGATCCGTGGTCGCATCCGGAATGAAAATCTCTTCAGTCTTGATTTGCTGGTTTCGTCGACTCAAATGGCTTCCTTCCTTTCCATCCATTTGGCTTAAAAGATTCAGACCGTTTGCTGCACGAGCTTAGAAAATCTTGCTCGATTTTAGCATGGCCTCGAATATTGTAAATGCAATGCCTGCTTTTCTAAGTCTCATGAAATACGATAATTATATCTTGCTCGACTCTTTCAAATGTCAGAACCCCTAACCCGGCAATATCAGCACCCCTAACCCTAAATATCAGCACCCCTAACCCGGCAATATCAGCACCCCTAACCCGGCAATATCAGCACCCCTAACCCGACAATATCAGCACCCCTAACCCCACATTATCATCACCTCCAAGCCTAAAGTATCAGCACCCCTAACCCGGCAATATCAACACCCTAACCGGACAATATCAGCACCCTAACCCTAAAATATCAGCACCCCCAACCCGACAATATCAACACCCCTAACCCGACAATATCAACACCCCTAACCCGACAATGTCAACACCCCTAACCCGACATTATCAGCACCCCTAACCCGACAATATCAGCACCACCAACCCGACAATATCAGCACCCCTAACTTAGCAATATCAACAACCCTAACCCCACATTATCATCACCTCTAACCCTAAAGTATCAGCGCCCCTAACCCTAAAATATCAGCACCCCTAACCCGGTAATATCAACACCCCTAACCGGACAATATCAGCATCCCTAACCCTAAAATATCAGCACCCCCAACCCGACAATATCAACACCCCCAACCGGACAATATCAGCACCCCTAACAATATCAGCACCCCTAACCCGACAATATCAGCACCCTAACCCGACAATATCAACACCCCTAACTGGACAATATCAGCACCCCTAACCGGACAATATCAGCACCCCTAACGCGACAATATCAACACCCCTAACCCGACAATATCAGCACCCCTAACCCGACAATATCAGCACCCCCAACCCGACAATATCAGCACCCCTAACTCAGCATATGAAACAATGGAATAATTCATTTTTTATAAGAATAGTATGGTTCTCTAAGTGAGAGCTTAAAGGATTTGTGGACTTAACCGTTACGTTATTCTAATGGTAGTGCGTGAATTTCATAAAATAGAGATATATGTCTCTGTAGCAGCTGTGTAGTGCTCAAGATAATTGGGTTAAAAAATTTTTTTCGATTCGCACAAAGCAAATAATTTTTCAGAATCTTTGATAAAAAACTATTTTGTTATCTACCCAGGCAGATTACTATATTTCAAAGGAGTATTGAGATAGCAGAAAGCAATCATGAATATAATTTACCCTCACGTGAAACAGTAAGCGCTGCTGCGCCGCCACACCTGGAAACCAATAATCACCTGCTGCCTTTGTTATAATAGCTCTTCGGCTTTGCCTGAATGAACATCAAAAAGGACAGGACTTGAGCAGCTGGTGTAACAATTTTTAATAGATGCATTTTCTGTGGGCGGTAAAGGAAAATCGAATGTCTCGTATACTCTTGAGAGTCTTGACGATGAATGAATTTTTCCAAACTCATTCCGTTTCGAACCGAGAGATAAAATTTTTTAGGAATATTAGCTAATCTAAGCATGTTCAGAAAAAAAATATAATAAGTTTAATTTTATGAGCAATCCGAGAATAAGAAATCGCATGATTTTTGTTCAAAAAAATCATTTCGCACTTACAGGTGCACCGCTCTCCATTCATCCGTCTCTAGATGATCTTTTTCTCTTTTATTCTTTTCCTTTCTCTTACTAACGTATACGAGCGTATGTGTCTTCCTGCGTGTCTTGCCTAGGTAGCGGCGTAGCCAGGATTTCGCATTGGGGGGCGCATCATTGGGGCGCCAATTTTGTATGTAGCTGTGTGATGAAGCAAAAAGGTGCCGCGGCCTGAATCCTATACGGTGCCAAATCTGCTGCAGGTCAAATCCTGGCGCCAAAAGCTAAAGTTGCAAGTCGAGGGGGCGCTGCCCCCACCACCAGCAGATTGTGCTGCTTGTTGTTTAGTTGTGGTCTTCCCTCGAATCCTGATCGATTATTCCAATCAGCGTACATGAACCCCATTTTTTATCATTAGTTATGATTACGCACGTAGTTTCAGCTTAACTTTTGAAGCTTTGTTAGTCGCATTCACTCCCATTTTCTTCTTCGCTTGAGACTCAATCGTAATGAGCGGTTTTCATTGATATGCTGTTAGATTTTCCTCGGTTCTTACATGTTCATAGAAATGTAGATAGAGTCTTCGAAAGTACCACTGCACAAAATAATCCGATGCGTCAAACTTGCGTGCCCCGAAAAATCGACAAAAGATCTGTTAGCAATCTGTTAGCAAGGGTATCAACTTTGACTTTTGAGTCCGGATGAAAGATGCATATAATTTATTTGTCCTTGATAAATTCAATGGAAGCAAGTTTAGCATTCAACGCAAACAAGACTGTACGTACGAGTCTTGTACGTACAAGAAAGCGGGTCTACGAATTTTGCCGGCGGGCATTTTGCCGGCCGACGTTTGCCTGCCGGACGTTTGCCTGCCGACGTTTGCCGGCGGGCATTTTGCCGGCCGACGTTTGCCTGCCGGATGTTTGCCGGCCGACGTTTGCCTGCCGGATGTTTGCCGGCTGGAGATTTTCGGACAACTTATAAAATTTTTTTTCTGATGTAGTATTAGTAAATTCATGAATTTCTTATGGATTCTCAGTTTGCCAGCCGACGTTTGTTGGTTACCTTTTTCACTGCATGCTATTCTCTCTGCATGATAATTGGTATATATTCGTGCACTCGCGATAATAGAAGAAAAGGAACCGACCCCCCGCCTAGCTTGTTGGAATCCAGTACCGTAGAACCGCGAGAGCTGTGAAGGATACCGAGTGTTGTTAGAATTAGAGAATAGATTGCAGGTAGAGTAAGCGAAAGTGAGCAACATAAAATAATTTGTAAAAAATGAAGGGTCCCGTCCTACTCCAAGTGGTCCATGAGAAATTCATGCATTTTACTAATACTACATCAGAAAAGTATTTATAAGTTGTCGGAAAAACTCCAGCCGGCAAACATCGGCCGGCAAATGTCGGCCGGCAAACATCCGGCAGGCAATAAACGTCGGCCGGCAAAATGCCCGCCGGCAAATGTCTTGCCGGCAAACATCGGCCGGCAAACGTCGGCCGGCAAACGTCGGCCGGCAAACGTCGGCCGGCAAACATCGGCCGGCAAACGTCGGCCGGCAAACAGTGGCGCAACTAGGGGGGGGCGGGGGGGCGACCGCCCCCCCTTTAGGCGAAAGAAGAAAAATGCAGTAAGGGGGGACCAAGCGAATTTTCACGAAAAAGCCATCCGGACTCGAACTGAATCTCACGCCCCCCCCCCCCCCCCCCCCCCCCCTCGAACCGAACTCATTAGGGTCCGCCCCCCTTTCACAAAATTCTGGTTGCGCCACTGCCGGCAAACGTCCGGCAGGCAAACATCGGCCGGCAAACTGCCCGCAGGCAAAAGGGGTGCTTCCCAAGAAAGCTCGTAGAATCGTAACGGCTTTTGAATTTAAATTAAGAAATCTAGCGCAAATTTGACAGCTGATTGAATCCAAGAAACAAAAACCGTTAGTGGTTGACTGAGCTCTGCAGTTTGGAAAGCTATTATAGTCTGTATGTAAAATCTTTTAAGTCTTCATGTCTTGAAATAAGTCCGCTTGCTAGCTAGATAATCCGAATCTGAAGTTTCTTTAACCTCAACAATGCTTATTAGAATTTCGGGAAGCTGATCAAACTGATTAAAACGAAATAAATATGAAGCTGCGCTGTGAGCTGTGACAGGTTTAAGGGTTATAAATAATGCGTCTTTATGCATCAATTATTCAATTATGTTTTTATGCATTTGCGAAACATACAAGTCAGACAAAGTATTCAGTATTTTTTCTGACTTTTATATTTATTTAAGGCCCTATGCTATTAGTATTACATTTTAATAACAAAAAATTTACTATTTACTGGGTTTATTTTTTCACTGGGCACAGGATGCAAAATCGCATCATGCTCTTAATTTTAGGATGCGATTTCAGGGTTTAGGATGCAATTTTTTTAAAGTCTCAATTAAGAGGTCTTTTATTGTAAAGAATTAAAAAAATCAGGATGCAAAATCACATCCTATATCAAATTTTAGGATGCGATTCTCAAAGTCAAGATGCTATAGCATCCCTATAGCACAAAAAATAAACCCAGACTATTTATATTATATTGTTTCCTATGCATATGCTCTATATATTTTAATATCTAGGTAGGACTACAGTAATATATTTGCCTTTGAAGCATAATTATTAGTGGATCCTTAAAAGCATTTTTATTTATATTTATATAACTTTGAGACAATCAAATTTAAATTTAATAAGTTTTTCCCTCTGCTGTGTTTCTTGCAAAACTTGGTTGTTTATTTCATTAATATATAGCTTATATTATATTTTTAGAATAAATTGGGACTATTTAAAGTTATAAAATTTGGTTTAATATAAGTTTAAGGAAAAAATAATCAAGAAGAGTTAGTTGAATAGCCATATATTTCCTTTATATGAATATTGGGTTCTTAGTCACATTCTAACAGTGATGGGCACAACTAAATTTATTTTTAGCACCGCTAAATAGCGCTGTTGCTAACTAGTTCAATGAAAAATTTAGCAATCGCTAAGTAGCAGGCACTTTTCTGATTTGAATTTAGTGCAATTAGTGCCACTAATTTTGAAATGTGCTAAATAAAAAAATGTAAATAAACAGTTACTAACAAAATTTCTAGGCATTTTTTGCAAAAACAATAGTGTAAATTGAATCAATTGAAATTTGTTATTCACTTATAGTCATTATAAACAGTTAATAAAACAAAGTCATGTGTGGCGTAACAGTGATATATTTGTTGCACAAAACAAAAATAAAAGACATATACTTAAATGATAAGGATACTACGAGCATTAGAATAAAGATAACTGAATCCATAGAGTTAACGCAACAATTATTGATTTCATTGACAATTTACAAGTGAATCATCAGAAACAGAACTAATTAGCTAATTCGAGCCTCCCTGTTACTTTGTCTACTTTCTTCAGTACTCAGTCTCGACTATTTATTACTCACTACACACTAATGAGTCAATTTCGGAATATCAATTTAATATTAAAAATGAAATAAGTAAAAACTAGAAGTGAGACATTATAGAAAAGAAATTCTAGTCTGGTAATACCATACTAGTGCATTTTTTCAAAGATAATTTTAAGTTTTTAATACATATTTTATGTAGTCGTTATTTTAATGCCCTTATTTTTTACTTTTTGAGCTATAATCGTTTCATTTCATATCGTTTTGCAGGCAAAAATGAAATTAGTGCAATTAGCAAATTTCAGAAAAAAATAGCAGCACTTTCATTGCGTGTGCTAACCATAATTTCAATTTAGCAGAATTAGCGGTGCTAAAAAAGTATTAGCGGCGCTTTAGCGGAAGTCAAATTTAGCGGCGCTAGTGCCCATCACTGGAATCTAATAGAAAATTAATATTGTATAAAATCTTTATCTACACTCTCCATGCCTAATGGGTTCTAATTACTAAGTTATTTGTAAGCTGGCTTATCCATTTATATTAAAGAAAAAATTATAGCATATAAAATTCTATAGTAAAGTAGGAATAAGTGTAATATTTTCTGCAGTATATATCTTTACATGCAAGGCTCTGAGCAATTTCAAACATGCATTAATGCCAGTTTCTTTAATGCAGCTTAAAGTGTGTAGAATATATTTAAATGCAGATAGATAAAAACAAATTTTTCTTAGAATTCGCAAATTTAACTACTTATCCAACCCATATCAGTAGCCAGCTTATCACTCTCAAGTAAAATTAATAGTTGTTCTTGCGTTAACTTGCAGCTATGTGCAGTCCTGGTCGATTTTTGTATTTTGGTTTCGGCAGCAATCTGCTGAGCGAGCGTCTGCGACTAGCCAATAAGTCCGCCGAGTTTCTCGCCATTGGCCGTCTGGCCGGCTATAGGCTGGACTTTGCCGATCCGCATCATTCAATGTCGCGCCCTGGCAAAGAGCGAACCTGGCACGGCGGCGCGGCCACTCTTGTTGAAGACGCCGATGCTGGTCAGGCTGTTATTGGCGCCGTCTGGTCTCTCGCTGACGAAGACGCCGACTCCTTAGACAGGCAGGAAGGTGTCAAATCTGGTATTTACAAGCGGATCGATGTGACGGTTGAGCTGCTGGATTCCAAACGTAGCGGCGTTGTGAGGTGTCGCAGCTACCAGATGGTCCAATTCCAGCCGCTCGCCCCGTCGCCGTATTATCTTGACGTCATACTGCGCGGCGCCGTTCAGTCCGGCCTGCCGAACGATTATGTCGATGCTCTGCGCAGGCGCGAGCACAATAATTACACTGGCGAGTGCAAAAAGTACCAGGAGGTGTTGGAGCATTGCGCCGCCTCGCCTGAGGGTGTGCCGCCATGTCAGATTGAAGTGCTGCGCAAGCTTGTGTTATGAATTAGATTTTCTGGATGCACTGTAGCTTCTTTTAGGCTTTTATTGTATTCTAGTAAAGAATTAAGATATCAAATTTTTGTTTTGTAGCTATGCTTTATGTGACAGATTGCGGCTAAACTCACAGATAGATTGCGGCTAAACTCACAGATAAATTGTGTCTAAACTCGCAGATAAATAGTGTCTAAACTCGCAGATTGATTGCGGCTAAACTCACAGATAGATTGCGGCTAAACTCGCAGATAGATTGTGGCAAAACTCGCAGATAGATTGCGGCTAAACTCGCAGATAGATTGCTGCTAAACTCGCAGATAGATTGCTGCTAAACTCGCAGATAGATTGCGGCTAAACTCACAGATAGATTGCGGCTAAACTCGCAGATAGATTGTGGCTAAACGCGCAGATAGATTGCGGCTAAACTCACAGATAGATTGCGACTAAACTCGCAGATAGATTGTGGCTAAACGTGCAGATAGATTGCGGCTAAACTCACAGATAGATTGCGGCTAAACTCACAGATAGATTGCGGCTAAATTCGCAGATAGATTGCGGCTAAACTCGCAGATAGATTGTGGCAAAACTCGCAGATAGATTGTGGCAAAACTCGCAGATAGATTGGGGCAAAACTCGCAGATAGATTGCGGCTAAACTCGCAGATAAATTGTGGCTAAACTCGCAGATAGATTGTGGCTAAACTCGCAGATAGATTGTGGCTAAACTCAAGCCAAGGAAAGGAAACCAGGTATGTATATTGTTTTGTTAATCATAATGTTTGTTCATGTTTTGTCTTGTCTTAACTATCAATGAAATCCAAATCAATATATATATTTTGTGATTTATTGCGGCTATTTTCTTTTAAGCCTCTTATTAATTTGATTTGAGATTAAAATTTCGTTGCTTACTAAAAATTTGCATCAATAAGTTTAACCAGTTGGATATAGATGATCCAGATGTCTTTAATGTCAGAGATTTTTTTAAATTTATCCATGGCTCAGGCGTTAGAGACTAGTGTAATTTTCCAGTCGACAGTCACGTCGAGCGGGGAAACTTGTCCTCATTCTCTGGCTGGCTCTTGTCTCTCTGGCGTCCACTCCCGAAGCCCCAGCTGACTTTGTGTAGTTTCCCTCTCACCCTCTCCTCTGACCCCGTAATGTCAACCATCATTTGCGCCTACTACTACGAGTAGTATATCAGTTTAAATGAAGCCACTATGTTACCTAATGTTATTAAAATACAATTAAGCTTCCTCAAGTAATTTCGCCTTAATATTGCACTATTTCTAGATAACATTCAAAGCAAAGTTGATTCCCTAACCCATCAAATTGCTGTTAGTAGTTGTACTGTTGTACTGCTTAGACTCTTCCATCCCTACTTTGAGTATAGTATGCAATAAATTCTTCCCATTTTACCCGCAGTCCTTAAATTGTTAAACAACACTCTATTTTAACTAATTTTAACTCCTCAGCATCTCTCAAACAGATTTATATCTACTCCCAGTACAGTATGAGATACGATAATCTCTCTTTCCCTTTCTACCCATTGATTATTCAATAATCAATTGCAAGTACTCTACTCCAGATCATTACTCTACCCCCAGACCTCTGTGTTCTCATTTCCTTACGCCTTGCACCTAATTTGCATCCTACATGTATTTTTCTCAGTTGCGCAACCAGCAATTATCACATGAACGCTATTGCGGCTATTGTTTTCACAAACTCATTCCTAACTCACTAAATGTACTTCCGCTATCGTTCTAACCTAGCAAGCAAAACATAGTACACCTCTACTACTCAATTCCTTACCTGAAGCCACCCATCCACTCAATTTACTGATTTACAGTCAGTGTTACAACTTTAGCAACTTGAGTTCACGGTTCACCGTTTAAAATTAAGTAACTTATGGTCACTTTTAGAACCTAGACTATTTGAGGTTACCGTTGGACATGCAACAACTTGAGGTCACTGGTAGAACTTAAATAGCTTAAGGTCGTCAAATACCTCACGTACAAATAGGTACACATTTTTACATTTTATGCATATGTACGAGCTATAAGTTTGCAAACTATTAGGTGGCAGACTATGTGTACTAAGTTTGTTAAGATATCTTCAGTAAGTAAAGCTCAGATTTATTGGTTGTCGAATTTGAGTCGAACTTTGACTGGTGCAAAGCATTTATTTAAATTGACGATTAGCAATTACAGGTGTCACACTTTTTTAAAACCTGGATCAGTGCCAGTGACAGACTTTAACTTTGTCTAGGGTCCGGACAGCGGGCAGATGCACACGCACTTGGAGCCGTACCAGCTGTGCTGAAAGAATCCGTGACAGTCAGCATTTGGCACTCCTCCGTGGCCGTATTTGCGACGGCATATCCGGGCGCAGTAGTGCATCAATGGCTCATAGTATTTGGCTGTAAAAAGTATTATGAGTGTAAACTTTTTTGCTGGCAGAGTGTAAAAAGTATGTGGGACTAACTGGCGCCGAGTATAGCTCTGGTTGCGCTACTTTGAGGACAAATTATAGAGCGGGACTGCTACTAAGGGGAACCAAATACTGGCGATGTGGGAGGGTCTCCAAACAGTGGTGTACATGCACACAGGGCTCCCCCCAATCAGGGAGTCCAAGAAATCAAGAAAAACGGAGATGAATACTCTAGTTTCCGCCTAAACACCGTCAGAACCAACGTCATCCAAGCTAGGTAACCCAATGTGGCGCCCCACACAATTCAAACTCCTGCGTGCAACGCCCACCCGCACCAAATGCTAAGGGGGCGAGTGGCTCGGCGGTCTGTCTGCCTTGTGTGCCACTGGTCCAGGTTCGATCCCGCGTTGTAGGCCGTTTATTTTCCCTAGCGCGGTTTCGTGTGCAGGGTCACATTATTTGGAGCCTTGTACAAGAATTGGTTGGGCTATGGGCCAATTGTGCAGTTTATGCCCCTGAGGGCGACCCCCCCCCAAGGCATACATGTAGAGTGTACATTCCTGGAACTGCCGCTTGTACACCCATCTGAGTGCGTGACTGAGTGCTATTCTGGAATTGCGTTGGGCACCGTGTGTTTGTATCGATGCCTGCATACCGTGTTTAGTGTGACTGAACGCGCTTCAGGAGTCAGCGCACTGGACAGTAATGCCTCGTCGCTGGTTGTGGGACAATGTCGCTTCAAGCATCAAGGTGCCTACCCTCCTGTAGATTTAGCTTTTTTAGGCACCAAATAATGGCGATGTAGGTGACTACTTTAGCAAAACTTACTTAAGCCGAATGCGGTCCTTGTCTCTCGGCTAAGTTGCGGGGCGCTGTTAGCCTCGCTATGAGATGCCGCGCGAAGCTCCGGAGCAGCTTTACACAGCTGCAGCACGCCGAAGCAGCAGGCCAGCTGGACAATGATCAAGCTAGCGCGCATAGCAACCGTTGCTATGATTGATTAGCAACTAACAGATCTCGTTTAGTAATCAATAAGCTCAAAGCAAAAGAAAGCAAGGATTGGCATATCAAAACCAAAGGCATTATAAATGCTTTCAGATCGCTATGATAGGCCTGGCAGCCGCAGCCAACCCGAAGTTTCTATGAAGTAGATCTGCTTTCTCCATCCAACTGAGTGCGTGAGCGGCTCAATCAATCCAGCTAGAAGTTCGGCAGCCTCGCTAATAGCATTATTTTCATGGCTGCTCACCGCCTGCACAAACTCATCCCTGCATACCCTAGAAACTATAAATACTCTCCATTCTTCGTCCCCAGCTAGTCCTTGGAGACTCGGCGTATCTAAATCAGTTTTCGCCGGCGCATCGAGTTGAAGAGCGGCCTGTTGACTTCATTCATTAGGGGCCCCCCATTTTTTATCTGTCTCTTTAATTTGCGACGCTAAATATAGGCAGCTCCAGCTGACTGACATTAAAGCTGCATTATGCACCAGGGAGGGTTTGATTTGAAAGCAGAAAGCGGTCCAGATGGAGATGTGGATGAAGCCTCTCAGATTTGATAGCTAGATTTTTTTTCGGTAATTATTAATTAAGCGTGCACCAGTAAAAATGTACAATGGCGTGACGGCTTACAAACGCCCCCTTACCCACGTCACGGACAGATTTAATATGCATCATGCATGAGGATATTCGACTTGGTCTATTAGCCATTCGCTGCAAATAATCCCTTAGTTGCTAGCAATATTTTTTTGCAAACATAGAGAAATCATCCAGTTCTTAATTGGATTTTTTTGTTGACACGCAAATTCAGTCTTACTCTCTGCACGAAAATTATTTTTGGTCTGCCTCGGCGATGTTAGTAAAATGTCATAACTCTCAGCGGAAACCAATAGCATTAAACAAGGCGTTTCAGTTTACGTCTATTCATATATATTTTTTTATCGATAACTGCCTCATGCTCACCTTTCTAGAATACTACGCTGGTATAATCCTTTAGAAAATATTTCAAAGCTTAGTTAAAAAAGCACACCGTAGGGTTAGGAAGCACTGTATTAATTAATGGATTAACTGATTAAGCAAGCTAATATCTTACACACCGGTAGACTAGATTAGCACAATAATGGACTTGAACTAGCACACTTATATACTAGCGCACCGATATGTTTAATTAGCACACTGAAAGGCAAAATTACCACATTAATGGTCTTTAATAGCAAAATGTTTGACTCACTTAGCACACAGATAAATTGGATCAGCACACAAGCGAACTGCATTAGCACACTGATAAAATGGACCAGCACACAGATAGACTGCATTAGCACACTGATAAATTGGATCAGCACACAGATAGACTGCATTAGCACATTGGTAAATTGGATCAGCACACAGATAGACTGCATTAGCACACTGATAAAATGGATCAGCACACAAACGGACTGCATTAGCACACTGATAAATTGGATCAGCACACAAACGGACTGCATTAGCACACTGATAAAATGGATCAGCACACAAACGGACTGCATTAGCACACTGATAAAATGGATCAGCACAAAAACGGACTGCATTAGCACACTGATAAATTGGATCAGCACACAAACGGACTGTATTAGCACACTGATAAAATGGATCAGCACACAGATAGACTGCATTAGCACACTGATAAAATGGATCAGCACACAGATAGACTGCATTAGCACACTGATAAAATGGATCAGCACACAGATAGACTGCATTAGCACACTGATAAAATGGATCAGCACACTGATAAAATGGATCAGCACACAGATAGACTGCATTAGCACACTGATAAAATGGATCAGCACACAGATAGACTGCATTAGCACACTGATAAAATGGATCAGCACACAGATAGACTGCATTAGCACACTGATAAAATGGACCAGCACACAGATAGACTGCATTAGCACACTGATAAAATGGATCAGCACACAGATAGACTGCATTAGCACACTGATAAAATGGACCAGCACACAGATAGACTGCATTAGCACACTGATCAAATGGAGCAGTACACAGATAGACGGCATTAGCACACTAATATAATGGATCAGCACACAGACAGACTGCATCAGCACATGGATGGACGTCACACAGCACATTTAGATTAAGAACAAATGAAAACCGGCGAAAATGTAATTCTTGCCGCCATACAGCTCAGACAAATGAAGTTAAAGATAATCTAAGATTACATCTTAAAGTACCTGTATTTTAAAAGGTGACACCGAACCCAGACGAAGCATTGAGAGCGTGAGAAAGCGCAGCCAAATAATTTGTATCTCCAATTGCAACAAAAATGCGGCGGACGCAAGAAACCCTACATTTAGGGATTTTGAAAATTATATTTATAATTTAGAAGAATTTTGCATTGCGCGATTGCTGGTAGCGCAACCGTGCATAAAAGATGGACAGAAGAAATTGGTGTGATAACAAGCGTACTTAATATTATATTATAATTAGGTCTTATGAATGAACAAAAAAAGAAAATAAAACGAAATTGAAATTGACAGAAAATACACATTAGCAAGGATCACTGCGTTAATATTATTGTTATTATTATTACTATCATTAAGACTCGCATAGAAAATAAGCGCATTAGTTAAACACAGGCAAACCCGAACTGCCAGCCACGCTACAACTTTTGCCAATAGTTTTATAATAATTAATAACTATCTAAAGATACTAACTAGCGAGTTAACAAACAGCTTCTATGGAATCAATTTTAGCGACAGAGGTGCAACAAAATAGTAGGGAGGCCGCAAAGACAACAGCGCAACAAATTTAATAATAATAAAGGTGGCTATTTTAGCGGGAACAAATTCCGGCTTGTTGATTACAAAGAAAGCAATCAGAGTGACATTAAAAAACTGCGCGTGCTCATCTAATTACTTATTCATAATTAATAAGTGATCAGCGAGTTCACACCAACTGCGTTATCGAGTGCCGCTGCTGCTGCCGCCGCCACTGCCGCTGCTGCTTCGCATGACGATTCGTTCGAGGATTCGTTTGGCCTCGCAATTTGGAAAATTACTCATGTCGTAGTATTGAGGAGCGATCTTCACCAGCCTGCGGTTGTTATTCAAATGTAATTTCTTTAGTGGGGAGCCAATATGAACTGCTGAATGACGGGGGCGGAAAGCAGAGGATCGCTAAGTGATGGGGCGGAAAGCAGAGGATCGCTAAGTGATGGGGCGGAAAGCAAAGGATCGCTAAGCGATGGGGGCGGAAAGCAGCGGATCGCTAAGCGATGGGGGCGGAAAGCAAAGGATCGCTAAGCGATGGGGGCGGAAAGCAGAGGATCGCTAAGCGATGGGGGCGGAAAGCAAAGGATCGCTAAGCGATGGGGGCGGAAAGCAGAGGATCGCTAAGTGATGGGGGCGGTAAGCAGAGGATCGCTAAGTGAAGGGGGCGGAAAGCAGCGGATGGCCGAATGAATGGGTTCAATGATCGCAGAAATTTGGGGCCGGGTAAAGGTGAGAAGCAGGCAAGGAGCTTAAGTAAAAAATTACTTATGCAGAACAGCGCTTATTTGCGGAAATTTTAAGCTGGCATGAAGATACAAATAGATTAACCCGCTATAGTTGCCTCTGACAGCGCAATAGAATCGGAGTAAGCACGAACAAATGATAATCTCGCACACAAAAAGCATCAATTAACTAAGGACTGACAGAGCCTAAAGACAAAAAAACAAGCTTCATTTTATTTTGGATAAACAATAAAAACGCTCCAAATTAAGGGAGGCCCCAGGCGAAGCTCAAGTGCTCTTTCACGAGCCGGTCTGCGAGGCGTTAAAACGCTTGTTGAAGCTAATTTTAGCTAATTTTAGCTAGCATTAGGCGCATTGAAAACGGGAAACACGGATGAAAAACACTCTTTAACCAGCAGGTGCACGATGACACTGATGCTTGAGCGTGTGGCACTCCAGCTCATAATCATTATCACCTATTCTGCTACTGATAACTTGTGAATGTCAGCAGATATACCTTGTGTGCATCAGCAGCTGTAACTTGTGTATGTGAACAGCTATAATTTGTGTATGTGAGCATCTATAACTTGTGTATGTGAGCAGCTACGCCCTGTGTGTTTCAGCAGCTATAACTTGTGTGTCAGCAGCCATAACTTGTGTGTGTGTCAGCAGCTATAATTTGTGTGTCAGCAGCCATAACTTGTGTGTGTCAGCAGCCATAACTTGTGTGTGTGTGTCAGCAGCTATAATTTGTGTGTCAGCAGCCATAACTTGTGTGTGTCAGCAGCCATAACTTGTGTGTGTGTGTCAGCAGCTATAATTTGTGTGTCAGCAGCCATAACTTGTGTGTGTCAGCAGCCATAACTTGTGTGTCAGCAGCCATAACTTGTGTGTGTCAGCAGCCATAACTTGTGTGTGTCAGCAGCCATAACTTGTGTGTGTCAGCAGCTAACTCACTGAATCAAATCAAATACTCACCAGTCGGGCTTGATATCTGTGCAAGTTCTAATATAGTTCTTAGTTGTTAGCACGAACTCGTTGTAGATCACCCATTCCGGCTTTCTGTCCAGACAGGTTGACGGATGCAGCTGGACAGTTTGATTGTCCTTAACTGTCAGGTAGTGACCCGTGCGCTCCAGGTGGGCAACCTAAGGTGGCAAAACGATACGGGTAAGAGAATAAACCTTGCTAAAAGATAAATAGTTTAAAAGGCTTTAAAATGTGATAAGCGGGGCACAGATCAATATGCACTCGTAGATAACTCGGTGCATGTACATAGCCGCGGGGGAAGAGATCAATATGCACTCGTAGATAAGTGCGTGCATGTAAATTTCCGTGGGGCGGAGATCAATACGCACTTGTAGATAAGTGCATGAATGTACATTGCCGCGGGGGCAGAGATCAATATGCACTCGTAGATAAGTGCGTGTATGTACATTGCCGCGGGGGCAGAGATCAATATACACTCGTAGATAAGTGCGTGCATGTACATTGCCGCGGGGGCAGAGATCAATATGCACTCGTAGATAAGTGCGTGCATGTACATTGCCGCGGGGCAGGAATCAGCACGGAGACAGTGTGTTCAATTTTCTTAGTCGTGAAAACAGCTGGGAATTTTATTCAGTAGGGTATAGATTCTTTATAGATAAAAAATAAGCACTCACATGCATGAAGAATCCGGCCACAAGAGCTTTCCGAATATTAATGTAATACTCTCGGGACGAGAAGTCGGTAGAGGATCGTTTCAGACAGAATCTGTCCATGATGCGGCTTAACTGAGTGCGCACATTGTCGGCTGCTTTTAGCGAGCGGAAATTAACAAAATTATCGTAGCACCACTGCGGCTCCTCGTGGTTCTGCTTGAAGGCGTGATAGACGTTTAATAAAGTCAGATGGTCGCCGTCGATGTGAGCGAAACGCGACTTCGCCTCGTCGGCCGCTTTTTTGGCTTCGACTGGACGGACGAAGCACTGGGGCACTGGGTGTGGTGGGGATGCAAACGCAGAAAGTGTTTTTTTAACTGATTTAAATTAAAGAATTCACAAAGCTCTGCTTAAGAATTTCTAATGGCTTAACTGAATAATGAAATTAGAATAAATAAGGGGTCACTTTACCCCCTCGATATATCTGAGGATGTCTGATGGAGAATTCTAATCTGGTAGAAGGGGTCAGCTGACTTCCCCTCCAAGTCTAAAAATGTCTGATGCAGTATTCGAATACTGGTAGAAGGGGTCAGCCCTTTTTAACCCATTGAAGTCTTATTTAGAATTGAAAAAACTTTGATTTAATTCAATAATGAAGTACTTTCACTCACCAGACAGCATGGCAGTAATAGTGAGAATCTCGTTAGAACAATTGTAGTCGCAGGAGGCTATGACCATCTTGGACAGCTGCGGGTCTAGCGGGAATTCGGCCATCATGGAGCCGAGTTCAGTCAGATTGCCATCGTCATCCAGAGCGGCTAGGTAGTTCAGCAGTTCCAGCGCGCGCATCAGCGTCTCCGGCGCCGGCGGATCCATGAAGTCAAAGTGCACCAGATCGTCAATGCCGAGTTTCTGAGGTTAAAAAATTATGACGCTGATAGTCTAACTATGAATATCAAACAATGGTTACTACTTTTAGTAACGTGAAGCTTTTAGAGGAGAAGAGCTATTGAAATTTAATTAAAAATCAAACGAATTTTGACAAAAAAGAACTTATGAAGGAATAAAATCTAAGGCGTCACCCTAGAAGCAGGACAAGCTGTCTAAGGCGTCACTCTAGAAGCAGGACAAGCTGTCTAAGGCGTCACTCTAGAAGCAGGACAAGCTGTCTAAGGCGTCACTCTAGAAGCAGGACAAGCTGTCTAAGGCGTCACTCTAGAAGCAGGACAAGCTGTCTAAGGCGTCACTCTAGAAGCAGGACAAGCTGTCTAAGGCGTCACTCTAGAAGCAGGACAAGCTGTCTAAGGCGTCACTCTAGAAGCAGGACAAGCTGTCTAAGGCGTCACTCTAGAAGCAGGACAAGCTGTCTAAGGCATCACTCTAAAAGCAACACAGGCTGTCTAAGGCTTCTAGAATCAAGAGACTCTTTTAAGTGCAGCTTTTAGAGATTTGTATAAAAAAGAAGTTAACAATAAAAGCAGAATCAACAATCACCTTGAGCTGCAAAACAACGGTGCCCAGGTTGGATCGCAGAATCTCAGGATAAGTATTCTCCTGCATCTCATTTTTATAGGCCTTCTCCGTGTACAGTCGGAAGCATTTGCCAGGCCTGGTGCGGCCGGCCCGACCCGCCCGCTGCTGAGCCGACGCCTTCGAGATTGGCGACACCAGCAGGCTCTCAACGCGTACGCGCGGATTGTACACCTGACGATTGTGCGTGTGGGCGGTTATTGCAGGATTTTCTTTGGTACTTTTAGTAGCAGATATGAGGGTTTGATTAAATTTATGGTTGTATTTTATAAAGGATATTTTATCAGATTTCCACGAATATTATTCTATCGAAGCAATAATATCTATGATCTTTAAATTCTTATTAGCTAAAAAATTCTTTTTGTATTTTATTTACCTTACTCAATAAAAAAAGAATATTTAATCATTTATCACTTACCATCTTTTTACCCATCTACTTAGATATCTATTTATCTATCTAATCTATCAATCTGTGTCTTTCTATCAGTCTGTCTATCTTTCTATCGATGTATCTATCTATCTATCTATCTATCTATCTATCTATCTGTCTATCTATCTATCTGCCTGTCTATCTATCTATCTATCTATCTGTCTATCTATCTATCTGCCTGTCTATATATCTATCTATCTATCTGTCTGTCTATCTATCTATCTGTCTATCTGTCTATCTATCTATACATCTATCTGTCTATCTATCTATCTATCTATCTGTCTATCTGTCTATCTGTCTATCTATCTATCTATCTATCTATCTATCTATCTATCTATCTATCTATCTATCTATCTATCTATCTATCTATCTATCTATGTACCGATCTATCCATCTATCTATCGATCTATCCATCTATCTACCGATCTATCTATCTATCTATCTATCTATCTATGTACCGATCTATCCATCTATCTACCGATCTATCTATCTTATTATCTATGTTTTTGACCATTAAAGCAGGTTCCATGAGGCAGTACCTCTGGAAAAAACGATCACAGCGCTCACAGGCTTTCCCTGCCTTAAGTGCCAAAAAAACCTTCTAAAGCTGATAATATTGTGGAAGTGCCTTTGAATATGCTTTATCTCTATCTATCCAGCTATATATCTTGCTATATATTTATCGATTTATATGTATCTATTACTCTATGTATTAGGTATCAATCTGTTTATCTATCAACATTTTTTTATTTTTTCCGATCTATCTGTACATCTGTCCATTAATAAATGTTTTTATTGAATAAAACACATCAGGTAATAAATATAGCAGCCACTGATATCAATCAGCTACTTTACCTTCTGCTTAGCAAAGCCGGGATCAATAACAAACACAACGCCGTCAATGGTGAGCGAGGTCTCGGCAATGTTAGTGGACACGACCACTTTGCGTCCGATGGCGCCGTTCGGTCGTCTAGGCGGCGGCGGTTCAAAAATTCTCTGCTGCAGATTTGGCGGCAGCGTGGAATAGAGCGGAATGCACTTTAACTGGCCAACCTCCTGGCCGAGGGATTCCACTTCGCGTTGCACTCGCTTGCAGGCCTCCTCAATCTCCTCTTGGCCAGTTAGGAACAGCAGAATGTCGCCTTCGACCTCTTCGCACATGTGAATCTGAATGACGGTGCGGATGGCGGCCTCCATGTAGTCGCGCTCGGGCTCCGGGGTGTAGAAAATCTCCACAGGGTGGGTGCGGCCCGGCACGGACAGGAGAGGCGCCGAGTCGAAATAATCTTGAAATTTGCCGGCGTCCAGGGTGGCGCTCATTACCACAATTTTCAGATCCGGGCGCTGTTTGAGCACCTCCTTGAGCAGGCCCATCAGAATGTCCGTGGCCAGGGTGCGCTCGTGCGCCTCGTCTAATATGATGACGCCGTAGGCTTCCATCAGCGGGTCGGACATGCCCTCGCGCAGTAGCATACCGTCAGTCAGGTATTTTAGCATGGTCTTCTGCGAGGTGCAATCCTCGAATCGGATTGAATAGCCAACTTCGTTTCCTAGTTGAACGTCCATCTCTTCGCTGACGCGTTGGGCTACGCTCATAGCGGCTACTCGACGCGGCTGAGTGCAGGCGACGCATTTTTTTGTTGTTGCCCATTTGTCTCTGACCCATTCCAGGCACCACTGCGGTATCTGGGTGGTCTTGCCGGAGCCTGAGATTTTTTAATTTAGTGATGCTCACTGTCAGTTATTAGTCACAGGCAAGAGCCATTTTAGCTGCTAGTTACCTACAGCTAAGCACCCTGTCAGCTGGTGGTCACAGCTAAGCACCCTGACAGCTGATGGTCACAGTTAAGCACCCTGTCAGCTGGTGGTCACAGCTAAGCACTCTGTCAGCTGGTGGTCACAGCTAAGCACCCTGACAGCTGGTGGTCACAGCTAAGCACCCTGACAGCTGATGGTCACAGTTAAGCACCCTGTCAGCTGGTGGTCACAGCTAAGCACCCTGACAGCTGGTGGTCACAGCTAAGCACCCTGTCAGCTGGTGGTCACAGCTAAGCACCCTGTCAGCTGGTGGTCACAGCTAAGCACTCTGTCAGCTGGTGGTCACAGCTAAGCACCCTGACAGCTGGTGGTCACAGCTAAGCACCCTGACAGCTGGTGGTCACAGCTAAGCACCCTGACAGCTGATGGTCACAGTTAAGCACCCTGTCAGCTGGTGGTCACAGCTAAGCACTCTGTCAGCTGGTGGTCACAGCTAAGCACCCTGACAGCTGGTGGTCACAGCTAAGCACCCTGTCAGCTGGTGGTCACAGCTAAGCACTCTGTCAGCTGGTGGTCACAGCTAAGCACCCTGACAGCTGGTGGTCACAGCTAAGCACCCTGACAGCTGATGGTCACAGCTAAGCACCCTGTCAGCTGGTGGTCACAGCTAAGCACTCTGTCAGCTGGTGGTCACAGCTAAGCACTCTGCCAATGAGAACCACAAATAACAGCGACAAAATGACAATCGAAACTCACCAGTCTCGCCAACCAAAACCATAGTCTGGTTCTTGCTAAGCAGCTGAAAGAACTGCTCCCTGTACTCCCACACAGGCAGGCCAATCCGTTTGCGATAGATCTCGTAGTACCTGGGCGTGTAGGGCAGCTTAGTGAACGGATTAATTTGCAGACTTGGCGCGGGAGCCACTGGCGGCTGCTGCTGCTGCTGTTGCAGAAACTTTTGAGGAGGAAGCGGCGGCGGCGGCGGTGGCGGCGGCATCCGCTGCGATTGGTCGGCGGCGACAGTAACGGCGGCGGACGTCGACGAAGAGGAGGCCATCGAGGCGGAGTTTGACCGGATTGGTGAACGGTCACGGTCGCGGTCTCTGTCCCGGTCTTTGTCCCTGTCGCGGTCTCTGTCGCGATCTCGGTCGCTGCTACTCCTATGAATTGAAATAAAAGAACAATGAGATCAAAGCATTGGGCATTAGAATTCCAGAATTGCGTTAATTCGGTAACGCAAGCTTGGCCTCAAATCAATTGGACAACCATAGACAAACTAACCGTTATTAATTCCAAAGATGCGCTAAATTTAATCAGGAGTTATTTTAAAATTCGATGTTAAGGTAAGAAAAATGGATTAGAAAATTGGAATGAAGCACTCGGAGATTCATGCTAATTTACTTGCTATTAATGGTTCAAGTGCAGTAAGCAGAATAATAGTATTTGGTCTGCCCTAGCCCCCCAGGTCAGGTTGCCCTATATGCAATAAACTAAAATGCTCTTGCTTATTGAATCCTTGATATTTGGCATAAGAATTTTTGGCTATCTGTCAGATTGCCAATAGGCTGAACATCTTGAATTACTAATGTTTATGCTAGAGTGCTAGAATTACTAATGTTTATGCTTGAGATATGACTTAAACAGGGACTTGATTATACTGTGCATAGTTTGGAACTTTACTGTATAGTACTTTTGCTTTGCTTTGATAGTGTCTCAAGATTTTTTGCTATAATAGTAGCAAGCTCCAACATGGTAAAGTTAATGTTGCATAGCTCTGGTGCAGGTTGCACTTGCCCAGGAAATACAATAAACATAAGTGCAACCTGCAATATTATAGTTTTGAATATAGTAGCAACAATTAATTCTAATTGTGGTTTCTAATTCTGAGCTAAGCTAACTTTACAAAAAGAACAAACAACAACACATACATGCGCAACCTCCTGAATCTTACCCGGCCAGTGCGACGTTGTTTAGTGTAAGTGCGACATTGTTTCTGACCAAAAGTGCGACGTTGTTCAGTGTAAGTGCAACATAGGTTGTCAGTGGAAAAATTTGTGACTTAGTTGGCCACAAAAATTTCGAAGGACCAAAAAAAAAAGGTCCTACGAACGATTCTTGCCTGAATCTTCCCAATTCTTCTCCATTTTGCGACTTACCCCCTCGTGTTTTTCACCAATTTTGTGACTTACATCGGCGATTTTTCGACTTGCATTGCCAATTTTGCGACGTCCCTTGCTTGGCAGGCCTGTCACCCGGCCGATTCGCCGGGTGTTGCGCATGTATGCAATAACAACAACATTTACAAAAAGAAGATACTCCTATTACTCCCCCCTTAAGCCCTGCCCGACAGTTTTGACCATAGACTATTTCTAAAATTTCTGCCATATAACAAACTATCTTTTGCCCTATCTTTATATTAAACAATTTCAAAAATTTAGTTTTTTATGTTCTAAACATATTATAGACTAACTGTTATTATTTTCAGAGGTTTTTAGTTGCAACTGTTTATTTTAAAATGAAAAAAATAATTTATCAAATGAAAGAGGAAAATTGCCTAATGTTTTTAGGAACAGTTGTATTGTTTCATCATATTTGACTAAAATTAAAACTTTGTTTATAAGTCTTGTTATGGCCAAGAATACTTGGATCCTTTGAATATTAGGTATGCAGTTATTATTGTCTCCAATTTAATTTTAATAACGCAAATAATACCAAATGATTAATTGAAAAAATATATATAAATATAAAAAATATTAATTTTATATATTTTTTCTATTCTTTTTTCCAATAGAAAACCATAATTCAAATGAAAACAAAATTCAAGGAATGGGAATTCTTGTTTTTCTAAATAGGATTTAAACAGTAGCCTATGCAACAAAATCTAGCTAGCCTGATGAAAAATGCAGTAGAGTCATAGATTGGATTAAATATAAATAAACACAGGTTATGATAGATTTAAATGCTTGTAATACATAGACTACAAACTACAACAGAATCAAAGCTTACCTGGATGACATAGAGCTTTTGCCTATGTCAAGTCTGTGTCGCATGGACATCTTTCAGGCTATCAAAATGTAGTGCTTGCTATTTTAGCAACCTTGTATTGTAATGTTTCAAGAGAATAGTCACAAGAGACAATGGTGCAAAATAAATATATAATTATATTAATAGAACACTGAAATCCTTGCTCAGAGCAGTAAAAAAGGTAATTGTACGTTTAGATAATTTAGACCTTGTCCTTAGCTATGCGTTAAGTTAGACTAAAAGGGATCAGTGCTCTCGATTTTTTGCTATGTAGTAGTCCTACACTTGTGTCTAAAACTTTTGAATCAGAAAAGACAGAAAATTTCTGTTAAAAAAATAATTTTACAATATTTTAACGCCTTGACAAAGATTTACTGCTGATTAAATACCCTCAAACATGAAATTTAATTAACAAAGTATTAGTTAATAGTTAAATTGCAGAATTAGGACATAAATTGTAATATCATTGTAATTTATTATTAAATAAGTTCTTTTTTTAGTTATACAAATTGTTGTTATAATGTATTGTAATTTAAAATGTTTTGCGCTGCATTTCGCGATCTTGTTACGCAGGTAAAAGAACCGCGACACCCAATATTAATTATAAATAAATAAATTCGGTAAAGCTTCAAATATTAGACTCCACATAACCAAATATTACATTGGCGACCACGTCAGGACCGGCCTCTGGTATTAATTCGATATTATCGAATTAACTCTGGTATTATTTCGAGTATTAATTCGGCTATTGTTTATAAAAAATAATATTGGTTCAACTCAATTTATTAATTGGCAATATAATTAAATAATTTGTCGGCATCAAATATTTGTCTAATAATCGAAGCTTCATATGGAACTAATGCTAAAGAATTATTGTTAATATTTTAACCATTATAACTTTTGATCCTTCCAATTTCTGCATTTATGCATCAATAAAATAATTTGCACTTATCAACCAAATTTTTTGGACAATTCTGCATTTAAAGAAAATATCTATTTTGCCTAATCCTATAGAACATTATGCCACCTAAACTGGCTAAAGTAAAGGCTGCAACTGGTCAAAGCAAAGTAGTTGTGTCAAAGAAGAAAGTTTGTCCAGCCATCATTAGCAAGCCATCAACTAGGAATTCTGGAATTGTTACTAGGTCAGCAGCCAAGAAGAGTAACAATGACAGCATTCAGCCAGCTTCTAACAAAGAAAGTAGTCTGAAAGAAAGTAATAATAACTCTTTGTTGTCTTCTAATTATGCACATAGAATCAATGAAAATAAGGCTAGCATCTATGAACAAACACAGCAATTGGATCCTATTCCAATAATTTCAAAAGGCAAAGTTGATTCAAGTAATGAGGAGTTATTGGCTTCAATTTTCCAGCCAACAGTGACAATTTCTGAGCAGCTTTGTCAGCCAACAAATTCTTCAGCAACAAATGCCCAAGTTGCCCAAGTCCAGTTGCCTCCAGTGCCTAAGCCAGCACCTTTTAATGGAAAAGAAGATTTTTCTGACTTTGTTTGCCGAATTGAAAATTATATTGACAGGTTTCCTAACATTTCTGAAGCCTTGAAAATTCAAACCTTTACTGCTTTCTTAGGACCTGCCTTCAGTACATATCGTTCTTGGCTCGCATCTACTTATGTTAGGCATGGTGTACCTATCAATACACCCTTGGAAAAGATGCCTAACATTACGTTCACCAAATGTACTCAATTCCTTAAGAGTCGGCATGGAGAAAAAAGTAATATAGTGCTACGCCGTGAACTTCGAAGCCTTCATAGGAAGCCTACAGAATCTTTTGAGCAATTTTTAACTGCCTTGCAGAATTTGGCATTTCAAGCCTACCCAGAATCAATTGCTACTGAAGTTGTGCAAACCATGATCCTAGACCAATTCATTGTTGGCATTAATGACCAAAGAGTAACAGAGTATTTGTCCAATTTAACTTGTCTGGAAACACCTGAGCAAGCCCTACAAGTTGCGCAGCAAGTCAGAGAGACTCAGCAATTACTAACTACTACTTGCCAACAAACAGCCACAAAGGTACTAACATCTAATAGTCAACAGGTACTTGCTGCTACTACTGCACCATGGCAACAAAAAAGTGTTAGTCAACCAAGTATCCCTGTTCCATCAAATTTCCAAGCACCAAGGCCTAACCAAGTAAGGTTTAATAATTATCAGCATCAGCAGCAGCCTAATGCAAACTACTATCAACAGCCTGGATTTAGTCAAATGCAGCAACAAAGATTCAACCACCATCAGCAACCGCAATTTAGCAATTATGCTCCTTATCAGCAACAGAGGTTTAACTACCTTCAGCAACAAAGACCCCAGCATCATCAGCCACAAGTGGGCCCAATGCCAATGCAACATCAACAGCAACAGCAAGTCATCTGCTTTAAATGCGGGCAGCCAGGCCATATTCAAAGATTCTGCCCAAACATCAATCAGGCTGGTTCAGGGGCCAGACCCCAGCCTCACTAGAGAAAGGCCCAACCACTTGCCAAGCTGCAGAATCAACTAAATACACTATTGTAAATATAAATAATGAACCTAGGAATGTAATGTATGTTTCAGCTAAACTCTTCTCAAAGAATGTTCCATGTTTAATTGATTCTGGTGCCTCAGTTACTGTTGTTAACTCGTCATTAGTAAATAAGTTGTTGCATAAACTAAGCCCAACTAACATCAAACTTCAAGTGGCAGATGGCAACGAACTAAAAGTCTTAGGCGAAATCGAACTAAATTTTACTTTTGGAACGTCAATCTACAAGCATAAATGTATCGTCAGTAGTGGTATTCAGCACTCAATTATCCTTGGTTGCGATTTTTTCCACAACTTTAATGTCTCAATACACCCAGCCCAAGGCCTCATCACTTTCAATAACGAAAATAAAAGTTTTCCTACCCGACAAACTACTATGGTTCAACGAAGCTGCAAAGTAATTTCAAGCGATACTATTAATCTTCCAGCTGGATATGCAGCAACTATCTCAATTAAACCAGTTACTTTAACTCAGTCATTTGCACCAGGTATTGTAGAATCTAATAAGCGAATTCCAGGATTGCTTGTTTCAAGGACTGTTGATTTGTTGAAAGATGAAGGAATGGTTATAAACGTCATCAATTCAAATGTAGACCGAGACTTAGTAATTAGAAAGAACGAGACAATTGGATTTTTTACACCGCTTGACAATCGAGGTGAGACATGTATCATCAAAGAAGTAGATGAACGTGAACCTGTTGTTGAAGAAGAGAAAGTGGAAAAGTCATTCTGTATCTCCGAAGACCTCAGTCCAGACGAAAAAACATCTGTTCTCAATATACTCAACGAATATCACGATGTCTTCGCTAAAGATAGCAAGCTCGGGCGAACAGGGTTGCTGAAGCATACCATCGACACGGGTAACTCGGCGCCTGTTAGAGAACCTCTAAGAAGGGCAGCGTTGCCGACCATCAAGGAGCAAGAGAAGCTAATCCAGCAGATGCTAGACGATAATGTCATACAGCCATCAACGTCACCATGGGCCGCACCTGTCATTTTAGTTAAAAAGAAAGATGGAAGTTCGCGATTCTGTGTCGACTTTAGAAAATTAAATGCTGCAACTAAGCCAGATGCATTCCCAGTGCCTAGAATCGACGACATGCTAGATGCTTTGTCAGGCAATGTCTATTTTTCCGCACTAGACATGCAAGCAGGTTACTGGCAAGTAGAGATGGAAGAGAAAGATCGAGAGAAAACTGCGTTCGTCTGTCACCATGGACTTTTCGAGTTTAATGTTATGCCTTTTGGCCTGCGGAATGCTCCATCAACATTTCAGAGACTCATCCAGATGGTCCTGCAAGGTCTAACTTGGGACGCGTGCTTAGCTTACATCGACGATGTCATCGTAATGGGTCAGAACCTAGAGATCCACAACGAGAGACTTAAACTAGTTCTTGGACGATTAAGAGCAGCAAATCTTCGCCTTAAGCCTAGCAAGTGCACTTTTGCTGCCAAATCGCTGAAGATCTTAGGACATGTGATAACACCACAAGGAGTTGCAGTAGATGACGAAAAGATCGAAGTGATCAAGAGATGGCCAAGACCAATGAATCAGAAGGACGTTAAAAGTTTCCTAGGTCTCACCTCGTATTACAGACGATTTATCAAAAACTATTCAGAGATTGCCGAACCTATGAGAACGTTAACAACTGATCGAAAATTCATCTGGAACGATAATGCAGAAGAAAGTTTCTCTCGTCTTAAGACTGCTTTAACATCAGCACCAATCTTAGCGTTGCCACAAATGTCAGAAGAAAACTGTGAATTCTTTCTTGACACCGATGCAAGTGATACAGCCATTGGATGTGTTCTATCCCAGATGCAGAACGGCCAAGAAAAAGTAATCGCTTATGGCAGTCGAGTTCTCAATACAGCTGAAAGAAACTATTGTGTTACCCGTCGTGAACTTCTAGCTGTTGTGGAGTTTGTGAAAAAGTTTCGTTCATACTTAGCACCGAGAAAGTTTATAGTTCGAGTTGACCACCAGGCACTAACATACCTGCTAGAATTTAAAGAGCCTACAGGTCAATTAGCTCGCTGGATCGAATCCCTTCAAGAACTTAACTTTGAGATCAATTATCGCCCTGGTAAATCTCACTCCAATGCAGATGCGTTGTCACGAGTGTGTACAAGACCATGCGAAGCCTGTCGACCTTGTAAAACCAGTTCAGATGCAGAATGCCAAACAGATGAAGATCAAACTGTCGCAGCGATTATTTCTAGAAGAAAACAGACGTTAGTACCTAGGAGATCCGAAAGTGAAAACGAATTCGAAGATGTAGACGATGCAGAGCAGAGTGACTCTGAAGAAGAACCGAGCATGCGTGAATTGCAGTTACGAGATCCAGGAATCGGACCAGTATATCGAAAGTTAGCAGCTGGCGCAACAGATTTTGAAGTTGCAGAGCGAGACAGAATGTCACCTGAGACTTTAAGTCTAATGTCGAAAGCAGACAGTTTGTGTTTCGTTAATGGCGTAATGCACTATTTGTTCAACTCTAAACCTGTTCCAGTCCTACCGCAATGCAAGCGAGAAAGTTTCATCAAAGAGATCCACGAGTTGGGCCATTTTGGCATCGAAAAGACTAGAACTTCTGTCAGGGAGCGTGCATATTGGCCTAAATTAGCTATAGATGTTGAGCTGTCGGTCAAAGCATGCATTCCGTGTCAAAAATCAAAGCCGACGTCAATGACTCGAGGACCATTGCAGCCAATCGCTACAGGATTTCCCATGCACCGAATTGGAATCGACATAGTAAAAGTAGCTACCTCGAGGCAAGGCAACAACCGATTGCTCACGATAATCGACTATTTTACAAAGTGGACGGAATTAATACCGCTTCCAGACGAAAGAGCGAACACCGTCGCGAAAGCACTTTTCGATGGATGGATATCTAGATGGGGAGCACCTCACATTATTCATTCCGATCGTGGTAGCAACGTGGACGGCAAAGTCATCAATAGCCTATGCAAGATCCTTGATATTCAAAAGACTCGCACAACTTATTTTCATCCCCAATGCGACGGACTCGTTGAAAGATTTCACAGAACGTTGCACAGCGTTCTGCGATGCTATCTGCAAACTGTTGAGCCAGAAGACTGGCAGGACGTCATTCCTCATTGCCTCCTGGCTTACAGAAGCACAGTTCACAGCAGTACCGGCTTTACGCCCCATTTTCTAATGACTGGTCGTGAAGTTACGCTCCCACTCGATCTCGTGTACCGAGTCGCTGAGCCAGTCAGCACTGCCATAACCTTTGCCAGATCAACGAAGGAACGCCTACTAAAAGCTTTTGAAAGCGTCAGAGAGTCTGTTAAATCTGTGCAGCGGCGTCAGAAGCGCTATTATGACAGAAAGTGCAAGAAGAGGAAGTTCAAGGTTGGATCTTTGGTCTGGATCTTTGTTCCACCATCAGTCCTGAGGCAACGTGAACCTCGTTGGTCAATTAAGCACCATGCTCCATGGACTGGACCGTTCCGTGTCACGAGGAAATTGACCAACCTGACCTACGAAGTGAAGTCGGTTGACGAACGTCAGAAAGTCAAGATCGTCAATGTAGAAAAGATGAAGAAGTACATCCCACCGAGAAGGCAGGAAGGATTATGGCAGGATGAAGAGCCGAACGTCGAAGAAAATGGAAATGGTGAGCGCGAAGTTGAAGAAGAGGACAACGAGGATTGGGTATTGGTTTGCCGCAAAGATTTTTGTTAGCTGGAATCGGCTGTGTGAACGCTGAGCGGACGGTTTCTGAATAGCAATCCTATTTTCTATTAAATCAATCATTAACCTGCTGGAATCGTTTACTGTTCGTTGGAATGTTTGGTACCTTATCTGGACTATCGCTAACTGCTGCTGTCTGTCAATGTCCGGTGGACCACTGGAACGCACCTCTGCATCTAGTCGTCGCCGCTGATGGCCTGGTGTCCGTCGGCGACCGCGGCTGGCTAGAGGCGGTCTGCAGACTGGCGGAAGACCGGTGATGACTGACGCCAACCTGAGGAGCGCTCTGGGTGATTTTGTGCTAATCTACTGATTAATTATTGCTAATTTTATAGAAACTGACTGTGCACTTTCAGTTGCGATCGCGTATTAACAATCAAGTTGAACTGTTTGCCACGGTCGTAATTCTTATTCCAGTTTTTTTTTTCTTCCTATCATGCTCTTCGTTAAAAGTGTTATTTAAGAAAAAATTCTTTTAATTCTGTGATGCCGCATTTTAACTCCCCATGCTTCGTTTTTCAATAGCTTTAGAATATTCGTAAACAAAAAGAAAATTTTTTTTTCGTTCAATGTTTTCTTTCGTGTGCATTTCTAGATTTTGATTTCAATGTCGTTATTGCTGTTTCTTAATCGTTCAGAAATATTTTTTTCGATTTTTTTCTCAATTCCAAATCCGCATTAGATTAAAATATTTTAAAATATTATTGAGTATAATTTTTCGTCAGTCTAGACAGATTTAGTTTGTTTTCTGCATGTAGCTGAGCTTCGATGTCCCCTGTGCGTTTTTTTTGCTCATGGCACATCGCTGTCATTCGGCAACCTTGCAGATTTGTAAAGCTTGTGGGCTGTTTCGCGCTTTGTTGGTCGTTCGATTCGTCTTTTGCCTTCTTCAGTTTGTGCAAATCATGTTTCGGCATCTGGTATTGGTATCCATGTACGAGCTAATGTGTACTTGAAGTTCCGTTCCCGTCGTATTTTTTTCGCTTAGCAGAGCCAATAGTGTCGTTTCAGTGGAACCTTGTGTCCCTCGCGCGCTTCGCTTGGCCGGGGCATTCGGTCACCGCTTCAAACTGAGCTGTAATTCGCAATTTCTAAATTTTTTTCAGGCTATTGTTGTATAAGTTTCATTTTTCCTACTGTTAGTAATATGCATTATTTCTTTTGTAATTGCAACAATGAGGACATTGTTTTTTTTCCAAGGAGAGGGTAATGTAATATCATTGTAATTTATTATTAAATAAGTTCTTTTTTTAGTTATACAAATTGTTGTTATAATGTATTGTAATTTAAAATGTTTTGCGCTGCATTTCGCGATCTTGTTACGCAGGTAAAAGAACCGCGACACCCAATATTAATTATAAATAAATAAATTCGGTAAAGCTTCAAATATTAGACTCCACATAACCAAATATTACAAAATGGCAATTTAAAACAAGAAAGCAATATTTGTTGCTGCAAATTGCTTTACAAAAAAACTACTTTTTATAGTTCTTTTACAGTTGAAAAATATATAAACTTAAAAAACGTGCCTCATGTGCTTTCTATTTTTGTTTTACAGCTATATCTAATAATATTCTTAATGCCGATAAAAGTTTAATTTCAGCAATGAATCTGTCGAATCGACTCAGGTAATTTGAAAGATATTCGTGTCTAGTCCAGTAACAGGGTTACTCAAGCTAGGTCAAGATCAATCTTAATGATCTCATCGTTAAGTTATTAATGCAAAAACTCAACAAAAAAATTCTAGCTAGCCCCTAACCCTAGGCCTAATGATTTGTTCACAGACGCAATAGGACTCTAAGGACTGTAGCACAAGGACCACTGGTTCCTAGTCACTTCGTCATCTACCATTTCGTCATCTAGTGTAAGTTAACCCTGTTCCAATTTATGGTCACTTCGTCATCTTCTTAGTGAGGCGTTCGAAAAGTTTGGTCACTTCGTCATCTACCAATGAATTTGGTTAGCCTACCCATAATCGGCCGAATGCCTACCTAAATAAGTCAATTAGATACTTATGTTGGACATATTTACAGAAAGAAACCTTTGGGCGATCAGTGGTTGCATGTCTACGATTCTCAGCTCGAAATTTCTCGATAGGTCCGATTGATCACGCGCCAAATAAATACCAGAAAACTCATCAGCTCATTTAAACAATTCTTGCTAGCTGTCAGAATAGATATTCAATGTCTGCCAGCTGTACAGTATATCCTTCGTATTTTCCCTGAAGGGTATTTTAGCTGAGCGGTCAAGACAGAGGGATAGCTGCTATAAAAGAAAGGCTGATGCTGAAGGCTCACTTCTGGGAGTTACAAATAGTCGGGTATTATCATTTAACTTTTAACCTTTAATTTCAGTATAAATTGTCTACTATTAGTAGCTGGGTTAGCTATACGCTCGTACGTTTGTATCACCGCTGGTTTATGAAATAAGTCGGTCAGACTAAAAGGTCTGACTTAATTTCAAACCTTTCTCTGAGATTAGTAGTCTCAGCAAATCGTGACAATTGCATTCGAGGTTTCAAATTTTTTGTTACGGAGATTAAATAGGGTGCCATACGTGATGCTCTGTATATATTCAGCTGAAATTTCTTCCTGCAGGAAGGTTTTGCGGATGCGAAATGTTGCTTTCAATTAAAAATGTATGTACATGTAGTATGATTAAAATATATAAAAATATAACAAACAACAACAAACAACAAAATACGCCGTCAGGTGGAAAAAAACAGCGTCACAGGGACTATATATATTGAATATATATTTCAATATATATTGAAATTTTAGAGAACTGAGCGAAAAACAGAAAACATAATACCATACACAAAATAAATTGAGTGCTTCACGATTAGAGCTGGGTCATTCTCAAAACTAGGAATTACTCAGTATAACAAAAAAATCGGTCTTTAACCTTGAGAATAAAAACGCTCGGACACGAATCAAGGGTGATCTAATAATTTGCAGGAAGAAAACCTTTTTTATTTTCAAATGAAAATACCAAACTTGTGCAATTGTTATCACAACAGGTTACAGAGTCACTTATCAAATTCAAATTATTTTTTACTTGATGTAACGCTAAGGCGGAGTGATAGTAATTGACTAATATCTACATAAATAAGCGACGAAAAAAGATAATTTTGCACAAATAGAGTTACAAGAAGAATGCGATTTTCCTAAGATGCATATTTTACATCTAAAATGGATATTTTTTGCAAAATTTATGATCATTCATTGGCAAAAAAATTTGCACGCTTTTGCACGGGCAACGAAGCCAACTTTACTGCGAGATTAAAGTAAATTGCACCTTACACTCTTAAATTTTCAATTTTTAGCATTTTAATTACATACTTATCTTTTCACCGCGCTAAGTTTGTTGCAGAAAGCAAAATTTGTATTTTTTATTTTTTTACACAAAAAGCACCTACGCTCGTACAAGGTCGAAAACGTTGGGACCGCAGTTTTGTAGAGTTGGGAGAACTAGATGGCCAGAAATATTTTTAAAAGTAAAGAACTGGGTTTTGTGCAGAAGCATTTTTATTTGTTTGTTATTAAGTTACTTCTAAGCTCTAAAATATAAAGTTTTGTGTGAAGATACGCTGATTTCTTAAAAAAAACGTTGGGACCAGCGTTTTGCAGCGGTGAAATAAGTAAATGGCACGAAATTTTATAGAAATAAAGATATGGGTGTCTTACAGGAGCATTTTTCCGTTTTTCTCAAAATATTGGTTCTACTTCTCAAAAATTAGAAAAATATGTGAAAATTGTACTTTTTCCTAAAAATGTTAGGACAATAATATTGAAGCACTTTGAGGATGAGGCAAACAAATAAACTAAAAAATATTGATGCACTAGGTCTTCTGTAGAATAATTTTTTAATTTTTATTTTTTAAGATTCACATAAATGCCACAATGTGTAAATAAGTAGTTGATGAATATTTCCAGAATGAGCTGATTTTAAAATGTGTATGTTGGCAAAAGATTTAATATTCACTGAGATTATTCATCTAATCAATGAAATTAAAAAATGACATTTCTATTTAAACCCTGCATATTATTTCATTCAAACAATCATATAAATTTCTATTTTTAAGTATGAAACTTTTAAATAGTGAATTCTATTGAGCTTAGACTCTGTCCATCATGCATTCTCCTCTTAGAAATAGTATGATTAGACTTTTGAGCCTGTAACCAAATTATTTACAAAGGTAAAAATTTCCTCAGCTAATGCTTTTAAACTCCCTGACCATTTAAGCAATGAAAAGAGAAATAAATATATTGAGAAAAATTTCGGCTCTCATAGTAGCTATTTGGAGCATATGCGTCTGGAGCAGCAAAAGTATAGGGACAGAATCAGAGACAGAGGCAGTGCCGAGTCATTTCCCATTACAGACGGAGTGACCTTGAAAGAAACACCCCAGAAATCATTTGCTAGGTCAGCAGCCGCTTTTAGACGTGAGAATGCCAAGCTGAAGGCCAAGGTCCTTGTTCTGGAGACCACTGCCAAACAGCGTCGAACTAGCGGGACCTGCATTCGAGTGAGGCTTCATCACGCAAATAAAGAATTGATGGCTGCACGAACACGTCTCCAAGCTTACTCAAACATTGCAGGCCATGTCAAGAGAGCACTGCAGTCAGTACGGCGTTTCAAAAGCACCCGTCGGGTCATCAAGTCTGCCTGCATCAACGCTCATGAAACGGGACGGAAGGCTGTCATGGCTTTGTTTGGCGCTTCCCCAAAGATCCTCAAGCAGCCGAGGGGACCAAAAGTAAATCTACTTGTGCAGCTCGTTCAGGACTACTTTTGTTTTGACGAAAATTCGCGGGCAACCTCCTCTCGGAAAGAAGTGTGTATTAGAAACGGCCGGGTGATTCCAATAGTTGCGCATGTATGATGGAAAGCTGAAGGAATGCTGCTGAATTGGAGGCCACAGAGACCTTTGAGAATTTAGAGTCTTCTCAGTTATACTGTATATGTAACTCAGAGACTTTCTCGAGCAATTGAATAGTTCCCTGATCCAAAAGGATCTAGGCTCGTAGTGTGTAAAATGATCCTCTAAGTCAGCAGTACGAATGCGCAGAAATTAAATTTCTCACTAATTACTCAAATTGCTTACAATTTTTTTCAGTACTTGAGTATTATATACATTTACATGCATAATGCCTTTACTGAAATGAATTGAACAGCTGCAAGTGGGACATTCAATGTGCAGCAATTTACTTCATCCCCAAAACCAAGCTTAAAGTATTAATTCAAGATTGGATATATACTCGTAGATTGCTATATAGTTTGCATCACCGCTACATTAGATAAACAAAGTACCCAATGGCAATAATGCTGTAATTGTTGCCTATGTGTATAATAAGCATATAATTTCTGTTTTTACTGTCGCCCAAAGCCTTTTTTGGTCTGTTTTGCTATTCGTACCCATAGTTTCAGATTTTGCTCATTTTTTTACTTCATTTTTTCAGCCCCTTTTTCACTTTTACTAAAACAGTTTGCTTATTATCTTGTAATTTTTTGCATTTTACTGAAGATTTTTTAGAGTAGATTCAATTTACAGAAGCATTCATGATTTTTTAGCCACATAAAGTTCGGTAGAGTCAAATACTTTCCGGCACTTTTGCATGCAATACTGTAATAAAATGAAGCAGTGTTTATTAAGTATTTTATGTTTTTGTTTCTTGAGCATCTGATTGTAACCTGATATTTACAGTTACTGATGCTTAATTGATGCTTAAGTACCACATTGATTATGTGTTACTTAAAAGTTTTAAGTTCTCTGCAAAAAATATTTTTAATAATTTGCCATTTTTACTTCTCTCATTTTGAAGTAAAAAATGAGAATGCCTTGATTTAAGTTCCCTTCTTCTTTTTCCTAAATCACATTTCAAGACCTATTTTAATTTAAGCATGTTAAAAATTTTTATTTGTGTCAGAAAAATGTAAATTTAATTGTATCTTTGGTAACAGTAAACATTAAAATTCGTTTTATAATGTTTAATTTATTTTTTACTTTAATAGTTATTTTTACAGTGTAATAGATTGTTAATTTATTCAAAGTTGCAACTTACGAATAAATTGTTTATTTTCCAGCTAAAGGTAGCATTTACTTATTTTAAGGATTATAAAGCTTTAAGATTACTCTTATTTTCTGTGGTAGATTATCACTGATGGCGGTAATAGCCTCTTTGCAATAGCCTCTTTGTTGATTGTGCCTCACTTGCATTAGCTATACTATTATGCTATGCCTATGAATTTATGATAGGTATTTATAACATTGCAGCTAAAAAAGTACACTATCCAATAGAAAAAAATGGACAGCAGATTTCTAGACCAGATGTACAGCCCATGGCACAGCCACAGCTAGCTGCACAGTGCATCCAAGGGCTGTGTATAGCCATCCTATAGAATTAGGGCTCGAAACCACGACCTTCGGATGCCCCAGCCAATAGGCTAGAACTCCTATTGAAAAAGCAGTTAAAGCTTAAAATGAGCTTTAAGACAGAATACTTGCTAGGCTTAATCAATATCCATAAGACTGATTTAATTTAATTGCCCGAATCTTAAACTTCAGGAATCAAATAAAACAACATCGGCAGCTTCAAAGCGGCCAAGTACTACACCGCCTGAGGAAGCAGTCGAATTGTCAGCTCCCAGTGATAGCAAGCGACCTTGCCATCAAAGTGAAGAAGATCAAGTTCAGACTTTCTTTCGGGTACTTCTAATTTATAAATACTCGTAAAAAACAAATTGGTGATGTGTTTTAACTAAAAATAAATGTTGCAAAGTTGTTCTCTGATTGTGTTTTCTTTCAGGCTTTCAAAGAGCGCCTCGACGCTAAGCAGGACAGGCGAGAGCGAATTGTAAAATTGTCGCGCGATATTACTACTGAGAGTAAGCGGCTGATTTTCACTTTGCATCGCGTGCCCGGCGCCTCGGACACAGAGCGGTCCGCTGTGCTAACAGATGTCAATCAGCGATTAGACAAGCTAATTGCGGCTAAGCTGCAGCCAATCAGCTCTGAGCTAGCCGGTCAGGATCACTGGGAGTACAGGCGGGCCTACAGTCCCGGCCTGCAGGAGCTGATTGAGGCTGCCACTTTCTTGGAATTCCTGTCCAGCGGCCGGCTGCTGAGTCTGGCCGCATTGCGCAACCGCCTGCCGCCTGGCCTGTTT